>CM039482.1:21244769-21278379 GCA_022433065.1 Begonia loranthoides
CTCTCAGTTGTACGACCTCCACCCCCCTCAGTGGCTCAGGCTTCAGCCCCCTTGGAGGAACAGCCTCCAGCATCGTCTCTGCAGCACATGGAGGAGAATGCTCGCAGTCGATGACTCTGCCCCCTTCTCAAACATCTCATTTTACTTCGATGCCTGAGGAGATGTCTAGCTGGATGCGCAAGACGGAGGAGCTCCATCAAATGGCGCTGACCAGAATAGAAATGATGGAGGAGAACCTTCAAATGACGCTAATCCAAATTTAAAAAATGGAGGAGCAACGTCAAAAAATGGAGGAGCGAGCAGAAGAGAGGCATCATGAGATGTTGGATGCATTTCAGAAAATGGAGTAGCAAGCAGCCTCTCCAACAGCCCCTACAGCAGCCTCTCCATCATCCTCCTCAGCAATGGAAACCACAGATCGCTTGTAAGTTATTTACTTTTTACGCAAAGTCCATTATTTACTTTATTTGTATGCGATGTAATAATGTGCATGAAATTTGCAGCACCATTGCATCGGGTGGATCGCAGCCTTGGCCACTGAAAACTGTGCGAGTGGTACATCTTTGATTTGGTTATTTACGTGTGTCTGCACTTATTCATGCCTTATAAGTCTGACGGTCTCTTGTCAATGTTTTTTGTAGCCAGGTGAACTGATGAATATTTTCAAGACGTATGTTTGTGCAAATACTCGGAAGCACTTGGAGACGTGGACAATTCTTTCGGGAAAGCTGGTCCAGGATGAGTACAACATTACTGAGATCATCTTCCTGTAGCAAAAAGGGACGGTAAACACGGTGAGAATTACATTATGTTACATTATGTAGTTTAGAAGGTGTTATATTAGTACTCATCCATGCATTGTGTTCTTTGTATGCAGTGCTATACGGGTGAATGAAGAAGAATATTGGGAAGTTCAAATGGAAAAATCACCCCTTACACTAGGGTGGATTCACGTAAGTAAACTTCTCCCGTTTCTTGGTTGTCATTCATGTTTCAACAGTTCTAATACATGACTCCTTTGCATTTCAGTTACACCCAAGGCAAAGGTGTTTTATGTCGTCCCTAGACCTAGACACTCACTTCCCTCACCAGGCATTGCTGGCAGAAGCAATAGCAATAGTCGTAGCGCCAACGGACAAAGAGTGGTATATCTTTTCCCTTGTGTAGATTCATATTGCTTTATGCTTATGTGCTGATTTATCCCTTTGTATTTCAGCCCGCATGGCATCTTTCGGTGTACGAGGGAGGGGTTGGAGGTGATCTAAGATTACAAGAACAAGGAGGACTTCCACCATCACGATGATGACCCGCAAAGGGTCAGTTGTATGCCAAAGCGTCCAACGTAATAGTGAACCCGCAATTGTCTTTTTTTTTTTTATCACGGATTAGCGGAAGAAATATGACAAGAAGGCGGCTTAGGGTAGTTGGGATGTGTAGGGATACTGACTTTGTTGTACATAATAAAGAATTCATTGACTCTTTACATGTTTACGTTTTCTTTTTTCTGTCTGGATGATATCTGTTGGAAAAAATATCTATTTTTGATAATATCGCAAGGGGGATAGACTAAAAATAAGCAAAATTCTTGCAAAATTTTCAATTATTTTTAATTGGGCTGCTGCAGATAGTTGACAAACCGCCACGATTACACAAGACCCGCTGCGAATTTTTTGACGGGCCATGGCGGTCTGATAATATCCACCACAGTGTGGTATCAGTCCACCGTGGCCCGTTAGACGACTGAATTACAGATTCAAATTTTTTCCTCTGCCTCTGCCGACTGAATTACAACCATAACGTGCATTACAACTGCAAACCAAAGTGACCGTTAATTATGCATTGAAACCAAACATACATCATGTACAATAGTTTATTAGAGTTTCTACAATAGCTTTAATACATTGTGTTGTTTTCTCTAATCAAGGAAGGTTAAGGTTCGCATTTGTGTATGTTTGTGTTTGTGGATCTTGCGCATCATACTCCTACATAACACATTATGAAATTAGTATAGTTCAAATAACACTTGAAAACGTAAACGTGATAATGGGCTCCCCTGCATCTTAAGAACTATGTCGGGAACTGTCTCCGCAACTCTCTTGGGGACTGTCTTGGGGACTATGGCAGGAATTGTCTTGGAGATTGTGAAACCCATAAATGTGCCATCCGACCTTCCTCTGCCGCCTCTGCCTTTACCTCTACCTCTGTCGCCTCTGCCGCCACATGCACTGAAGTCGCCTCCACCTTTGTATGTGTGGGAATTGTGCCCCACAACCCCACACCGGCCACACGTCATGTTCACACGTCTTCTGGGCAACACTGTTCAGCTTCAAGCCTCGTCCACATCCCGTATTCTTTGTTTTCATGGCCGGCCGAGACGCCTCTTAAATGGTGGTGGGGTAATTGGATCAAGATATGTCACAGGAGGCTACATGATTTGTCCACTGATGGGGCAGACAAAGTGAGAGTACATCAACATGTATGTTTCCTGGTGATAACACTCATTCACAAATTCCTCAGGAGATCTCTTTATGAATTGAATACACGGGACTGCATGGATACACGGGATGCCAGTTAACTCCCACCAGTAACAGTTACAAGCACACCTGTCAAAATCGACAGAGTACTATTCGTTACCGTTGATGACCTCTATAACGCCCCGATTATTTAAAACTATTTTTCCTTATTTAAAAAAAATCTATCATATAAAATTTTTCGTTTAATTTATTCAACATTTGAAATTCATTTAAAAGAAACACATAAGAGTAACTATGCGGAATAAACAATGGGATTTCAAAACATAATTTCCAATATTTTATCAAAAGTCCAAAAGTCCCTAGTTACAAATTGTTGTAACATTCAAAATAGTACTAATACCAAAATACCAAAATGTCCATAATACCAAAATACCAATATATCCCAACCATGTGAGCCACACCTGACAGGTCAAATCGGCTGATAATACGAGGGGTCATCCTGGAATGCCTCCTCCTCAACTGGTATGTCATCATCATTATAAATGTCACCTACATTGCAGGGAAAACAATGAGCCTAAAGCCCAGTAAGAATCAGAATGAAATGAAATGTAAATGATATGCATGATCATACAATGTATTACAGAGGAGAACCGTATCTCATTTGTGAACCGAGGTGATGGATACATCAATTGGTCACGTAGCTTAACCGTATTTCCGACAAGGAAACACACCAATAGGGGTGTCACTACGTGCCAAACCCATTCACTTTTGTTGAAGGCATTGGGGATTTCAGTACAAGAGAAAGGGGGAACCTTAGGGTCCACGTGACTTAATCGTACTTCACTGCCCCCTAAGTGGGAGTAGACACTCCAATAGGGGTGTCATCACCGAGGAATTGTCACCAATTCTTTCGAACCCCTACATGTCTATTTACATATATTAGGATGACATAAAGTATGTAAACAGTTTCATAATTCCTAGGAAGATGCATGAATGTCACAGAAATTCACAGAATAACGCATGAGAGAAACACACAATGATAACTTAAGTTGTAGCCGAAATTAAATTTAATGACACTGTAACTTTCGTCATTTCATCATGATAACTGGATTTAGTGTACGAACTTAAAACATGGAAGTATAAATTTGAGCCATCTTTTAATAGTTACGAGCAAGGAAAAACAAGTTCAGATCCACCCAAGAATAGGGTTCAACTTCATCTATATATTTCAACTACCCTATCAGAGTTTCCAGATTTAGTCCAAACGACTAAATTGCTAAGCATGCTCGAAATTCAATGATGCCAACTATGAGCAGAAGAACAGTTTGGAATACTCAAATCTACCACATTCAGTTTATGTTTCAATACTCAACAGTAATAATTGCAACAACTTCAATTATTATATCAAGGTAAATAGAACCATTAGCAACAACAGACCGAAATCCATTTCTTCATGCTTTCCCACACTCAATCCAACAATCTATGTCTTTCACATTTAATACTAAACCCAAGGCATTTAACACTTCTAGCAATATCATTTAACAATTTTCATTCCCTACTATCCATGCTTTTCACATTTAACAGTAACTTCAGAAGTTGACAATTTCAATAAACAATTTAGCAAACAATTCCAGTAATGTAGGGCCTCCTTTGGCCACCAACAATATCCTAATTCTTACCTCAATATCCAGCAGCCAAACAACAAGCAAAATAGCAGCCAAGGTGAGGTTTTCAAATTGTTCAAACCCTCACACGTTCCTAAGCAGAGATAGCATTACATGTTCCTAAGCAAAGATAGCATTTGATTTAATTCTCATAATCAATACCAGAGGTCCATAATCAGATCAATAAATCCCAAGAATAAATCCTTACCTCTACTTCACTTCAAGGATGATCAGCAAGATTTTCCAACAAAGTAACACTTCACTTCATACCACTCTTCACTTAGCTCACTACTCCACTCACCAATTAGTTCACAACAGGATAACACTTTCACACATTTCACAATTGCTAGGGCTGAACATATAGGGAACCTACCTCTTATAGACGGAAGGGAGAAGGAGAACTGAGCTGTAGCAGGGATAGGCTTCTGAACGGATCAAGACACTCACCCACACCAAGGGAAAGTGGTCAAATGGGGGAGTGCCATGTGGAAAGCCTCCACTCATCCATAGGAGAATGGAGATGCTGCAAGGGCTGGAGAGAGAGGATTTGTTGTGTGGAATACGAAATCAGAAGAAAGGGAAAGAAATATAAATGGGTTTTGTCGACAGATTTTTGATCTAGTGGACGCGACAAGTCGTTTGGGCCTCGTCCACACTCGTCTGAAAGTCGATTTCGGATGAGAAAACATGTCCCAGCCATTCGTCTACACCGTCTGTAGGTGACATTTGGACGCCATTTGGCATCCTCATGCAGCGTCCGCATACGTCCGATTTGGTCTAAAAATTGGATAGATTCATTTCGGACGTGATCCATCCTCGTCTGTGATCGTCTGCAAGCGTCCGAAGTGAGTTTAGGACACAGAGTCCCATCCCTATGTCGTCCCAAGGTCCAGGGACAACGTACAATGTGTTTGTGGACGCCATTTCACATCCGCACTCATCTAAAACTTCCATGTTATGCATTTTTCCTTGAATTTTCACATTTAAGTTATTTTCTAATATCAATCCAAAATTTTCTAACGTAAACTAACGCGTACCATCACATAACATGATATAATATGTGTGTATATTAATTATCCAAATTTAATACATCAACAAAACTGGAAAATATTTCTGGGGTATTACAACCTCAAACTGGGTAGCTCCTGAAAAATGGGGCTCCAATTTTGACCTACAAGTTATAGTTTGGCAAGCCGATTGTGGACCTGCGGACACAAAAGGCCTGTTGAGCGGCCACCTTCTCATTTTTTTAATGATCCTTCCAATGATGCTCTTTCGTATGATCTCAAATATACTTAAAATCATTTTGTCTCAGGCTGGTAGAATGCAGGCGTGGAAGGACCTGCTGAGATTATTGAGGCTTATGTTGCATTTGGGGATGGAGCAGAAGGCATGTTTGGCCCAACATCTCACATCTATTTCATGTAGATAGTTGTGAGCCGCCAGATCAAACAAAAATAATTTCACCATCTCTCTCTCAAAGTGCATTTCTGTTGTGGCTCTAGATGTGGTCCACATTGCATCCTTGAACAACCTGCCCTCAAATTGTTTTTGAAAATTGTCGTACAGGTGTCGGATGCAAAACCGATGGTCTGGTTACCTTGCCACCTCTATGAAGATTCATAGTATGAGTCAAACATTGGTACACAAGGCATAACATGAACATAGAAGACAAAAGCAACCAACCGCACTTTTGTTGGTTAGAAATAATATCCACCCATTGCCGGTCGAAGTGTTTAGATTGTCAAGCAACAATTCTAGAAACCAGCTCCAAGAAGCCTTATTTTCTGCTTAAACCACTACTACAACAATCAGATACATTCCATCATTCCCGTCGATGGTGACAACAGTGAGCAGGTGGCCCGGAGTGGCTCCCTTCAAGGGGAAACCATCCAAATAAATAACCGGTCTACCACAGTTCAACAGGCCCATCTTGCAAGCAACCAAACATATGTACATCCTTTTAAATACACTCATCTCTAGGTCAACACGCGTTGAGCTTCTAGGATTAGATCGTCGAATCTCCTCGGCATAGGACTATATGAGCTTGTATTGCTCATTGTCATCCCCTTCGTTAGTTTTTTTGGCTGAATTTCTTGCCTTTCTAGCAAGGCTGGGTGTGATGTTGACATTAAATTCCTTCCTGATTGTCTCAATTATGGAAGAAAGGTCCCAGTCGGCATGAATTTTAAATTTTTCCAAGTAATGCGTTGCCACCCATTTGCTAGAGGCATGACAGCTTTCTATCTTTCTTGAGCAAGTGTGAACGTCGTTGTAGCACTTTATTTGAAACATCATTTCAGCTTGCATTTTTTAGGCATGCATCCACCACATGCATCCTTCCTGGCAGGCAGCTCTCAACTGATGAGTGTCACTGTGGGTGAATTTTATCATGTACCCATTTTTCAACGCATGGTCAACAATTTCTTCTCTAATTTTATTCAGTGAACTATACTTTTTGCCAAGACCCATACTAGCGAATGTGCATGCTGCTTGTGGTTAGAGTCCAGGCCTATTCTCAGCCATGTCCAAGTCTTCGTCACTGCTGGATTTGCATAATGAACGGAGCTCCTCCTGGTCCTCCTCGTCTAGCGTTGCCGAGACAGAATGTAACACTATAGAAGCTTTGTCTTCAATTGCACATACCTCATTGGCCAAAAATGTGGACGTGGGCCCCACTTCAACTTGACAGTTAATAACAGATTCTTCAACACTCTGAGACACCATTTGGTGTTCAACAAATTCTTCAACTTAGCCAAAATGTGGTTCACTTTAGCTCTCAGAAATCTCTTAGGTTCGCTATTCGCTGACAAAATCTCTGAGAAAATCATGAGTGTACCTTGAATTTGTACAAGGCAGACAAAGCACGATGAACCGCGGCGGATCAGTATTAAACCACCATGGTTTAAGATAAAACCGTGGCGGCTTAGTATTAAACCGCCATGGTTTATTATCAACCCGCGGCGGGTCATTTATGATCTGCAGTGGGCCATCAATATTATAAGATTATTTTTGTTAAATGTGTTGAGCCGCGGCGGATTAGTAGACAAGCTGGCGAGCATTTAACGGAAAATATGACAGCAATGTTTGCAGTGACTTTTTCCCATAGTTTAGTGGTTATTTTGTTGTGAAAAAAGTTTAGTGGTTGACTTTTCATTGATTGCAAAGTACGATGGTTGGTTTTTCATTTCCCTTATTACTCAGATAAAGCCTCTGCAACCAAAAAATGTGTTTAAAAGTGAATGGAATTGAACCAGTGATGCCCAACTAGCGAGGAAAAGGTGTTTAGCTTCTCTTCTTGTCTTTCACTAAGCGTGCAAGTCACGCAAATAGTTTAATGGATTTAGTAACATCAGGGTGTTGATTGGTAACACCTCAAACATTGAAGAGTCAGAATTCAAAATTTAAAGTTTATTGTATCAAGTAAAGATACTCCCATACTTCAAGGGCCATCTTGATTATTACCCTTTATTTTATTAAGAATGTTTTGGATTAGGTGTAACACCCCGTAGCATTAAAACGTTTTTGGAAATTAACACCATAGACCTTATAGTTTAGGGTCAATGACAAGTCAAACCCTGAAGAAATTTTGCTAACAACTAAAATCATGAACTACGGAAAATTCTTGACGGCGACCTCGCAGTCACATTTTCCATCCAAATTCGACAACTTTAACGTCTCGATTTTGTTGAAGCAAAGAACCATCAAACGAAGACAAAGGATATCAATTATCGGGGGTTGAGGGATGTCCCTCCTGCTTATTGGAAGACATAATGTCGTTGGAATGATTCTCAGGCAAGGGCGGACGATTGTCAATGGCTGTTGGATCGAGGAAAGAGGTAACGACATGATTTTTCTTATGTTTAAAATCGCGTAATATTTAAAACTTTTTCTTTTCTTTTGTGAAACAGTGGAAGACTTTTCTTTTGTAAACCAATTAAAAGACAATAAGAAAATTCCTTTCTTAAAACTTTTTCGTAAAATGCAATGAAATATAATTAAAACAAAGCATTGAAGAAATACCATTCTCTCCTTTTGCAATTTAAATATTTTACAACCTTTTACAAACTTCTTTAGAAACCATTAGCCTAGCCAGCCACAAGATCTGCCCTTACAAATCCCTCATCAACTATTCTTGACTTGTTCTCTTGTTTCTCGTAGATACCTACACGACGGGATAAAACAATGAGCCTAACGCCCAGCAAAAAATAGGATGAAATGCAATGTTCATGCTCATGCTCATGCTTATGCAGTCTGTCTCATAAAAGAGCCTATCTTTTTTGTCTTTTTATTTCGTTATCAGAGAAAGGATACATCTGCTGGTTGGTGTGGAGTAGCCGATGCTTGTTCCCTACATGGGGTGAGGTTTTCCATCTGTGGTGTTCTCACCTACGAGCGTCACCAATCTCTGCAGTTTAAGCGTTGGTGATTTCGAGAGCAAGAGAAGGAATACATCTGCGGTCGGTGTGGACTAACCGACTTCCATCCCCTACTTGGGGCGAGGTTTTCCATCTGTGGTGTCCCCACCTATGACCATCACCCTGTCTCCCAAACCTCCACACGCCTATTTATGTTTATTCATTCATTTTATTTACATGTTGTGTCTTTTCTCTCTATAGTTTTTGTTTCCAAAGAGAGGATACATCTCCTGGTCGGTGTGGACTAACCGACGCTCATCCCCTACCTAAGGAGAGGTTTTCCATCTGGGATGTTCCCACCTATGACCGTCACCAATCTCTGCAGTTCAAGCGTTGGGGACTTCCAAAACAAGAGAAGGGATTCATCTGCTAGTCGTTGTGGACTAATCGACGCTCGTCCCCTACCTGGGGCGAGGTTTTCCATCTGCGGTATTCCCACGTAAGACCGTCATCCTGTCTCCCGAACCCTCACACGCCTATTTACGTTTATTTGTTCATTTTATTTATCATGCCATGCATATGTCACATTTTCATATGTCCTACTATGATGCATGAATGTCATGTCATGCACACTTCACAACAATAGACTGAATATGGAAACCTGATATTAAAGTAGTGATATAATAGTTCATACTTAAGTTAAATAAAGAGAAATTCACATACTACCAAATAGAGTGAAATCACATATTAAAGGACAGGAGATAATAGTTCATATCTACATTAGTTAAGAGGGAGAGTTTACATATTAATCAACAGGGACTAGCAATTCACATTTTGACTACAAGAGAGCGAATCGTAAAGCTTTTCACACATAGAGTTGAATCATCCAAGCAACAAGCAATAGATTAATACTCCACAAAATTTGTCATGATTGACCAACATATAAATCATGCATATATTAACAGAGAGCTTATCAAGGAAAGCAACCTTAAATGACCTATACATTCATTAACAGGAGTAGTCCACCAATAGCAAGGAAAAGCCAATATAAGGTAAGTAACCCCTGATGCAGAACCCCAAAACAAAATAGAATATATACAACTTCTTTTTCCATTTTCATTAGCCTCAGCAGGTCACAATAATATCAACATAAGCCTTACTTCCAATGACAACACAATGCATTGTTTGTGACAACCCAAATTTTTCTTATTTTCAAAATTGCATTAAATTTAAAACTTTTATAAAACGACTGAATTCTTATGAAAACCTTTCAATTGAAATCAAAGTTCTTTTCTTAAAAATCCGATCGTTAAAACATCTTATTTAAAACTCGTTACTTAAATCTTTATTAACAGTAGAAGGCTTTATTTATAAAATCTATTTTTCTTAATTAATAGCGAAAGCATAAAACATTTTATAGCGGAAGCATAAATCATTCATTTTAAAAAGACAATAAATAAATTATTACTTTATATTTATAAAACTCTTTTCTCTTTTACTTTCTTAGCATAGCCAGCCACAAGTCCCGCCAGTGTAAATCCTTCATCAACTGCTCCTTGCTCTGTTCATCATTTTCTCATGCGTGTACCTACACCATTAGCAAACTGTGAGCCCGAGGCCTAATAGGAAATGAGATATGCAATATGATCATGTCTGTCTTTAATTCTTTTGGAATGGGTTCCGCCTCAAACCAATCTTTTCTTTACATTTCATTCTTTCATTTTTTTCATTCACACTTGTACGTCGAGCGGGAGATTGGATGAACCTGTGTTGGAGGTATAGTCTTGGTCCGCTTCTAACCACCTAGGGTAGCTGGTCCCGTTCTCGACAAGGGAGGGGACTTAGACTAGACTACCTAATTAGATCCGAACTACCCATTCGTCCCCCAACTCCCCAATTTCTTTTCCTTTCGTTCATTTTCTTTATTCATTTTCTTCACGTAATGGATATGAGTACCACCCCAAAGGTGGCACTTCCTACTTGTTTCTATTATTATGATGCATGTCAATGAGAAACATTATTGTGATACATGTCAATAAAAAGCAGTAATTGTAACAATATAAAAGCATGAGATATAAAGCAGTAATCACAACAATGTAAAAGTATGACATTTGGAAGTCTACTAACATACTATATAAGCATGCTTATTAATTTAAAGGAAGCGATAACAACGTAGAAATGCTTTGTGATTTAAAGGAAACAATAATATCATAGGCATGCTTGGGAATTTAAAGAAAGCGATAATGATATAGACATGCTTAGTAATTTAAAGAAAGCAATAAAAATGTAGACTTGCTTGGCTATTCAAAGGAAACAATAACGATATGCTAACATCCTAAACATGATTAGAGATTAAATTCATAACATGCGAACAACATAGGCATAATATGGCAGCATAGTAGAAACGCAAACAAACAATTAAAAGAAAGACATTGCTAATGGTGTAGGGCCTCCACTAGCCAATGACTCTACTCAATTTCTTACCTCGAAGCTTTATCGCGTATTCATACTTAATCTTTATCATTCTTTTCATTTTCAATACCTTCATAATTAAAAATATTTATCATAAACAACTTTTCATTGAATTCTATAAACCTTAACACTTAACAATTCTAACATTCTCAACTTAACAACTTCATCATTATCTATATCCTTAATCTTTATTGATCACTTGATAGCATTTCATAATCCAAACTCAATATCCATTTTCTAATCAATTAACAAACCCACACTCCATCTGAAATATCCTTAACCGAAATCGAGAACATTTACTATCACCGACCTGGAGGTAGGCTGGACAAAAACGCTGGCCCAAACAACCCGGGCCATAGAGGGGACACGATCGCTTAGCCCAAGGTTTGTTATATTATTGCAGAAGACTTGTATAAATACCTAGTCGTAGCCCAATTGTGATGGGCAACGGTCAACATAGTGATTGCGAGAATAATTAATAATGCAAAATAATTGATTTATAGAGTCCAAATAATACTGTGCATAATATTCATGTTTCTCAGAAAAGAAGATTAGGTATATTACAATCATCCAACAATTTTGCTTACCGAGAAATAAAAGTTCAACTAGGGAAATGAAATAAAATTAATAGCAGTAGAGCCTTCAACCGAAACTCTAACCTAGGAAAAATAAGTTGAGTGGTGAGTGACTAGCTCAGTAGGGAATTTATACTAAATGCTAAGCACGTGTAAAACTTGTTTTACTATTTTCTTGAAAACCATGAGTTTCGGGTAATTATGTACGTTTTAATAAAACATTTAAATCCTTTTCGTCTCAAGGAAATCAGGCCCAAGGCCTTTGACGAGATATTTAAAAAACATGGTTGTACATAGACAACTATAAGTTAAAAATACTCTCATCATATTTTATACCGAAATCGTCCTCGAACGGACAACATACTCGCTTGCAGTCAGAAAAGCTTAAACAAACAGTAGCTCCTGTCGCCAAAATCATCAACCTAATGGTTCGTCCCTCTCCAAGTTTTTCTTTCCGTCTGTGTCTCCCTCTCCTCTCTTGTCCGAGGGGAAACCCTTCTTCAAATTTTCTTGTAGTAGCTATCTCCCCCTTCTTTTCTTCTAATTCCAATCTCACGGGTGTAGGAAATGGAGAGAACCCTATTCTCTCTGTTTCTTTTCTCTCCAGCCACTAGCATCTCTTCTTCCTTCTTTTAATATTTTCTCTTACTTTAAGTTTTTCTCTTATTCAAAGATTGCCCTTCTAATCTGCCTCATATTCTTTACCACTTTCCTTTCATTTCACTTGCGCCAATCCTTCATTTTCTTTCCCTCTTCATTTCATCTCTTCATTTTACATTTAATCCCTTAAATCCTTTTAATCTTTTTCTCTTCTTTCAAATCTTTTTCTTTTTATTTATAATATTTTCTTTATTATCAAATCCTCAATTCATTTATTCCTTTAATCCCATAAAATTTCACTTATACTTTTATTCAATATTTTCATATATATATATACATGTCACACCTTGAATAATTTACTTCAAATTTTGATTTATTTCGAACTTCGACCGACAACGTTATAACTCTAATTCAGCTATTCAATTCTGTTTCTTAATTAAATTTTTCGTTTGGGAATTTTCAATTCCACAATTTGACTAATTGACAAAATTTGCAAATCGGGTTAATTTTAATGCGAAAAATTTACAAGTAGAATTTATTCTCTTGAAAATTCTCGGGTTTCACACCCAACCACAATTGTACATGCATAGACCAATATGCAATTTAAATATCTCACGGAACCAAGGAGTAGTTAAACAACAAGGCATTATCATCAAAGTTGTAAATAAACAGGTTTATCTCCACTCAACACAACACCTCCATACCTACCAACATCCAACAATAATTAAAGGCCTCAAGTATTAGATAGTTTCAAACAACTACAATAGAGAACAAGTCCATTAGATCAACATTTCTTCCACTTAGCATTGACGAATTTGACAGATTCAAAACCTATTGTTTTTCGGTCGCACATCATGTAACGACCCGGTTTTATTTACTTTGAAAATCGTGTAAAATTTAAAACTTTTATTTTCGTAAAAACATCAGAGTATTTTCTTATTATAAAACCCGAGCGTTAAAACTCTTTACTTAAAACAATTATCAGTTTCAGCGGAAGTAATAAAATCATTTTATGAAAATGCAGCAGAATTAAAATAAAACATTAAAGAATATTCAATAATTTACCAATTCTTTTTACAACAATTCTCATTTAATTCTTTAGCCCAGCCAGTCACAATATCCGCCCGTACAAATCTTTCGTCAATTGTCTTTGACCTGATCACCTGTGCGTTGACCTACATCGCAAGACTTAACTAATGAGCCTAATGCTCAGTAAGTGATATAAAATGTATGATGCACATGTTATGCAACTTTTAAATCTCTTTTCGTTTTCTGTTTCTGTTTCTGTTTTCATTTCTCTTTTATTTTCTTTTATCGTTTTCTTAATCTTAACTCTGTTTTATTTTAACTTTACTTTACTGTTCATTTCTTTACTTGATCGTTGTTTTACCTTATCTTGAAAGGCGTTGGAGATGTCTAAACTTGACGAGGCGAACCTCACACCCCCAGACGACCCCGTTTGTTTCATCTTTTTCTTTATCTTTACTTTATCTTGAAACTTTACTTCATTTTTTCTTTACTTTATCATTATCTTTACTTTATTGTTTTGCCTTTGATATTCAACTCAAGCCTCAACCAATGGGGGAGTAACCCGCCCAAAGCCTCTATCCATGGGGACCAAGTCCACCAATCCTCTATTTATGAGTTTGAGTTTAATATCAAAGCTTTAATCATTTAACATTGGAATGTAAACTCAACCAATGGGGGAGTAACCCGCCCAAAGCCTCTAACCATGGGGACAATGTCCACCAAGCCTCTATTTATGAGTTACAAGCCAAAGCCTTAACTGATTGCCATTGGAAACATAACTCAACCATTGGGGGATTAATCCACCCAAAGCCTCTATCCATGGGGACAATGTCCACCAAGCCTCTATTTATGGGTTACGTGCCAAAGCTTTTATCTTTTTCTTTACTTTACTTCATTATTTAACCATGGGGGAACAATCCGCCCAAGCCTTTATATTCATTTCTTTATTATTCATAACCATCTCGCTCCTTCTTTGTTTCCCTTTTAACATTTCGTAAATATTTCGTTTCTTCTTTGTTTCCTTTTTAGCATTTCGTAAACGTTTCGTTTCTTCTTTATTTCCTTTCTTTCTCAAATCATGTTTGAAAGCCATTTTCGTATCTTTTTGGAAAACTATGATGCGTGATGCTCGTGAATACATACATTCTCTACTAGAGGAATTTAATAGCGAAATCAACATACAATTCATGCTTATAAAACTGTAAACAACGAAACGTGCTATTTAAAACTGTTAACATTGAAACATGCATATCCTATTTCTTGCGATGTAGGGTCCGAAGATCAAAGCACATGCGTATCACTTACCTGGCGTCCGTGGCGTGCTTAACACTGTATTCGTTTCTCGTTAATACCTAAAACATTAAAATCACGTATTATTAATCTTACTTATACGACTGCGACTTAACACTTTCTCTATTTGCACATGGATAACGGAATAGCAACCCTCGTAATGTTGCTCATTCCATCAATGTGTCATAATAATTTAACTTTACAAACCCAAATAGTAATTTATCATAAACTCATATTTCCACAGCAGAGTAGAGAACCATTTAAGTTATTTTATCCAATGATAACCGACATAGCATATTTGTCTATCCTTTTTAATCCGATATACATGCATAATATTTCTAGTAACCAAAACCAATCCCAGTATATTATTGCTTCCTAAGAGTATCCCACAGACAAATCGTTAAATCTTTGCATTCTCGACAATCAACAAAGAACCAATAAATAATCCCAACTAATTACCATCAACACTATATTCCCATCACCTAATGCAGAGATCATTCAATTTATTCCATTGCATTTTCAGACATCACAGCAAGAAAATAACCATCAACACGTCTGACCAAAATCTTACCATCATGTGATATGGGGCCATATGTCCAGCAAAACAGATCACAAGACCTAAATCTGTTTTTAACAATTCTTACTTCAACAACAGCTCATAATTGATAGATTTATTTCATGAAACTTAACCCATCTCTTAACCCACACCAACCAAGAAACAGACCGTGTATGAACCAACAACAGAGCACAAGCAGCAATGAATTCCAGAATATCCATTTTACAACAGAAGCAACAGAGAGGGTTTTCATCAATCAAAATATCAATACTTGCATAATATAGCTTTCCACTGTCTATCCAGTAACATCTCGAAGGACACAGAACAACAGAAATTCCAACCACATTTAACAGAGAAGATCCTTTGTACACTAACAGCTAACAACATAAAAACTCAACCTAAAACTGACATCTCTGTTACCTGAAGATTGTAGAACTTCTTCCTCCCTGACTCACGGTCGTTTCACTGTTCAATACCCATCCTGAGCAACTTCTTCCAGAGCAACTACTTCACCCGCGAGGAATAACACCCAGGACAGAACAGAGAGCAAAGCCTTCTCAACCATCTAGAAAACACGTTCCTGCTTGCATATCTTTATAGCCAGAGGCAGAGACGTCCAGAGACGTACACCGATGGGGAGGATATGCACCGTTAACAGAGGAGCTGCCGCGTGGAAGTCTCCTGCCAGCTAATTAATTGGTTAAACCAATTTAGTTGAGGATTAGTTGTGGACCAACAGGATTAGTTCTGACCGAACCAACTCCAGCAAACCCATTCATCAAACAACCTCTCTGTCATTGCTAATTTGATCACTGTCGACAATCGGTCAACAATATGTGAAGGAGAAAGAAGAAATCAACCATGCTTACCTCAAATCGCCGCCGGAAAGCACGCGCGAGGGAGCTCCGACTCCGAGCCTTAACCGCGCGTTCGCCGTTCGTCAAGTCGCCGCAGTCCATCGTCGCCGTCATGCGCCGGACAACGCGCACCCGAGCTGCGACGACGTCCTTCGCCAACCGTCGTTTCCCGATCGCCCATTCTTCCTCCCGATTTCTTCTCCCTCTCTCGTTTCTTCTCTGCCTCTCAGTCTCTTCTATTCTCTTCTCCCTCTCTATTTTCATTTCTTCTATTAAAATAAAACTTCATTTAAAAATTAATTAATCCCCACTTACTAATTAATCAAACCTTCCGTATATCAATTCATCACTTCTCTTTAATCCCCACTTAATTTAATAATTAATCCTCATTAATCCACTCCACATATATTTAAATAAAACCGAGTTATCCAATCATTTTGGACTGAGTCTAACCAAAATTGGATAAGTCCATTGATGTCAATAGTAATATCTCGATAATTATTCAACTAATTTGAATATTTCAATTATTTTTCCAATTTATCATTTTTAAATAAAAATCAGGATATTACACATCACGTCCGCACCCTTAACCGGATTGCGTCTGAAAACTGCAAAATGTAATCTGGAATGCATTTTAGTCGAACTCTTCGCCCTCAACTTTGACCGCAGGATGACCGAAAATGCCAGAGAGAAATCTATAATGGATTTCGATCATGATACTCGACCGCACCCTCAATCGGTGCCGTGACCGAAACACCCCAGCCTAAAATGCTGCTGTGTCTTCTACTTGCATTATTTTATTATGTAAATTTTTAATCCAATTTAATTAATTCTTTCTTTATTTAATCCACTCCTAATTATTTTATTCCAAATAAATCCTTAAAGAAACCTCTCACTTAACCCATTCCACTAATTCCATCAAATAAATCTTTAATAATTATCCAATGATTCAATTACACCCAATTAATTTTTCAATTAACTTTACTTAATTTCGTTATGGAAAATTGGGGTATTAAATTCCTCCCTCCTTATATAAATTTCCTCCTCGAAATTTTCTCAACGTAATTACTTTCTTGATCTAATAACCAAAATAACTGTTAACAGTCGTAACATAATTGTCCAAAAACTTCATGTGTCAAAGAACTTCCTTATTTTCGTTCCCACATAACACAATGACTTAGGAAAACATTAAATCGCATCCAGATCTTCCGATCGTCATCTACATTTGTTGCAACTGAAGAGCCTTTATCCAAATTCCCCTTTTTGTTCGCTATTGAGTGGCAAATCCTTGCAACATGAGCTACCATATTGTGCCTAACACACCTCTTAGGTCCAGTCATGCATCTTTCTTAACTATATCACCATCTCCAAGGAGAAAATTTCACATAACCAGTACTCGTTTCACACTCTTAATGCCTCTATACATCAAAATATCAATTTCATATACTATACCATGAGGTGTGTACACTACATTTCGCATCCTCCATGCTAGAAAAAACCTCAAGTGTAACATTTTTCAGTTCTTTAAGCCAAAACCAGACAATCTTTGGTAAAATAGTGACTTTCATTACCCTTAAACATTGCTTCGAATTCGTAAAACATCTTCTGAATTAATTTCTTTTATACTTTTGACACTGCTTTGGTTCTGATGACACAATGTTTCCTCTTTGATGTGATATGTCTTCTTGAACATGCTTTCCACCTTCTTGTAACTTACCATCAATGGGAAGTTCATTCGATTATCTTATCTCTTGTTGACCCTTCATCCGCTGTTGGGATTTCATTCCCTTCACTACTTTCCTATTTCTCTCCTCGAACTTCATGACTTGAAACTCAGCACACATAGCTTTCTTTAAACTTCCTCTTGTTCGTCGATCATAGCATGCTCAAATATGCTCTTTACTATTCAAATCCATATCTCCGAGCTTATTGGATCATAAACTTCTCCTTTAAAACATGGTGGCCTTAGCTATTGAAGCACTTAAAATCTTCAGAAATCGTCCGTTGCTGGTTTCTTTGTTCCTTTAAGTCTCTACTCCGTTCCATAGGTTAAATATGATGTACCAATACCTTTTATTAGTCCACTATTCTTTTAATCTATTGTATCTTCGTGCCACCTTGCTTCTTTTATCCTTTTTGTTCTTATTCAACCCACATAATTTGTTAAAATCTCATGGCTTAGGTAACCCCGTCCATTCGTGTTTCCTCACCATTTCGTTTCTATTTGATGAACAGAGTCTACTAAACTTCATCCATTGGCGAAATGGAACTGAAACTCAAATCCTCAAAACATAAGACCTCTTCACTATTTATCAAGGCAGCCTACTTCTAATAAAATGCATACATTTTAGTCCTAGTACACCGCAATCATTTTCACAAAGTACACCACCCTTTTTTATCTTACTCCTTTGGACTTTTGTTGGCAAAATGACCAATCTTACCACATTTAGAATATTGACGAGATCTACTCGCACATTTCCCTTATGACATTTCTTACACTTTGGGTATCAATTTCCTTGTTAGCTTCCTTCTTCAAGGAATTTCTTTACTCCTCTGGAAGCATCATTTTCCTTTTATGAGTGTGGATGACATCATATAGCAGAATTGTTTTGCTTTGAGAACCAGTTTTCTGCTTCTGTGATTTTTAAGGGCCTTTGACACAATCTCTATATAGGCTACATCTTGAATACCAGATATCTTCACGCCACTATAAAATCTCTACCTTAAGTCTTTGCACAAATTGGTGTACCTTATGCTCATCATTGAAGATGCAAGGCAAACCTTAAGAGTGCTTCAACTTATGCACGTACTCAGTATCCATTTCCTCTTGCTGAAACTGAGTAAATTCTACCAACTTACTTGTCCTTATTGTGTGATTAAGGTCCTTATCATAAAAGATCTTCTTGAATTCTATCCAAGTCATTGTAGTTACATCCTTGGTTATCTTGATTGAGTTCCATCCGAGATGGAGAACTTAAACCAAATCCAACATAGGTTCTATCATTCATTCTAAACTCTTTCTATCTTAACCAAACACTAGGATCTTACTCTCAACACAACTTAGGCTACAATCCACAATGATAAATAGTGAGTATCTTAACCATGTCGAAATTCATCATCAATAATAAACCAAGTTGGTTGTACAAACAGACTAGATTTTTCCAAACTTCTAGTTCGTGGTAGAAATCTAACCTATGCAGGAAGCAGCAATAAATTAGTTTCTCACTGTAATCAAAACAAGATTCTTATTCTTAATTAAGGCAAATTCTTAGCTTAACCATGCAGGCAATTATCACGGTACCAAATACCCAACTATTTGCCACTGAAGATCCACAACACTTCCTAAAATTTCTAAAAAATCCTGATACAGCAGATAAACACTTGACTAACTAATTATCATCTTCATAATTACGCTTAGTCCATAGCCCTCAATGCTCTTTCTTCCCATAACAATTCTACCCTCTATCTAGTCCTTTGCAACTTGGGCGACCTCGTTTAATTATGTACTTGGTTTAGTTCATGCAAGATTTGTCTTTCACTTATCCTCGTTCTTATTTATAAAAATTTTGGCAGAGTCTCCCCTGTTTCTTCACTCCCCCAAAGCTACTTTCATTCATCCTGTAGTCAAACCCAATCAATTCAAGAAAAGTCTATTAACTATTAGCTAAAATTTCAAGAGAAACCATTCACCTATCCTTTTCAGACTACTTCTATGGACATATTTCCAAACGTACCGTGATACACCCTTAAGTCTACCATCTCAAAACATAAGCTTAGTCACACATTTCCATCATTTCAAAATACAACATACAAAATATTTAGTAACTCATAGGTCCACTAGTCCCCTCATCACTTCCTACATGGAGAAAACTTTCTCCAATTCTTCTCTCCTCTTATCAGACAAAAGGGGGCATCCCATGACCACATGTCCAGGCTTCTTAAACTTGAAACATTGTCCTGACCCTGTCAAGCATGCTCCACAATGACTTTTGGTACATCGTGGACACAGCTCTTCATGTGGTGTTCTCACAGTTGGTTCCTTAGCAGTAGTGTTTCCTTGGAGACGTTCCTGTTTGCCCTGCTAATTTCCGGCCTCTAAGGACCTCTTAGTTCCTTTAGCAGTCGGCTCTCCTCCTTCCCTTGGTAGTGACTACATCACTTCCATGAACTTCTTATTGGATTCCCTAAATCCTTCCACCAACTTTTCAATGAGTTGAAATTGACACTCCATATGGTCCATCAATTGGCTGACGAACTCATCCCCCATCTTTACTTCTCTCTCCATGTTATCCCTTAACAAATTATCCATAAAAATAGAAAAGTAATCATATGTTAGTTAAAATAGCACAAAGTATACTTATAGTTAATGAAGCATTTCCACGTCAAAGCTTGTGCTGGTAGGTAGTATACAGAATCTGTTTTAAAACTCGGCACTCTGATACCAACTATATAACGACTCGATTTTTCTTATGTTTAAAATCACGTAAAATTTAAAAATTTTTCTTTTCTTTTGCTAAACAGCGGAAGACTTTTCTTTTATAAACTAATTAAAAGACAATAATAAAATTCCTTTCTTAAAACCTTTTTATGAAACGTAGCAGAATATAATTAAAACAAAGCATTAAAGAAATACCATTGTCTCCTTTTGCAATTTAAATATTTTACAACCCTTTACAAAATTCTTTACAAACCATTAGCCTAGCCAACCACAAGATCCGCTCGTGCAAATCCCTTATCAATTGTTCTTGACCTATTCTCTTGTTTCTCGTACATATATACACCACGGGATAAAACAATGAGCCTAATGACCAACAAGAAATAGGATGAAATGCAATGTTCATGCTCATGCTTATGCTCATGCTCATGCTTATGCAATCTGTCTCAGAAAAGAACCTATCTTTTATGTCTTTTTATTTCGTTATCAGAGAAATGATACATCTGCCAGTCAGTGTAGACTAACCGACGCTCGTTCCCTACCTGGGGTGATGTTTTCCAACTAGGGTGTTCCCATCTACGACCGTCATCAATCTCTGCCGTTCAAGCGTTGGGGATTTCCAGAATAAGAGAAAGGATACATCTGCTGGTCAGTGTGGACTAACCGACACTCGTCCCCTACTTGGGGCGAGGCTTTCCATCTAGGGTGTTTCCACCAACAACCGTCACCATATCTCTCGAACCCCCACATGCCTATTTACGTTTATTCATTCGTTTTATTTACATGTTGTGTCTTTTCTATCTTAATTTTTTGTTACCAGAAAGAGGATACATCTGCTTGTCAGTGTGGACTAACCGACACTCATCCTTGACCTGGGGCGAGGTTTTCCATCTAGGGTGTTCCCACCTATGACCGTCACCAATCTCTGCAATTCAAGCGTTGGTGATTTCCAGAACAAGAGAAGGGATACATCTGCTGGTCGATGTGTACTAACTGACACTCATCCCCTACCTAGGGAGAGGTTTTCCATCTAGGGTGTTCCCACCTAGGATCGTCACCCTATCTGCCAAACCCCCACATGCCTATTTATGTTGATTAGCTACTTAGTTAACTCTCCATTATAAATTTCCTGTTGATTCTTTGTGAATTTCGTTCCTTGTTGTTCTGGAGATTAACTCGTTGGCTAACCCGTGAGTGGTGGATAGTACTTTGTTTAGTTAAAACATGATTATCAATTGTTGGTGTAATGTTAGTTGTTAGTTCCATGCTTGTTTTAGGTTGTTGGTGGACCTTGTTGTTTTAAATTTAATCCTACCTTATATAGCTAATTGTTGGATAATGCATCTACCGATTGTAATGTTTTGTTAGACTTTAAACTAATACTTCATTTCTTGTGTATTGTGATGTCTCCGCCTACTTTTCCATGCTTAGCTCATGCTGTCATTATACGTGCCTCTACCAATGTCTAGCTCACTATAATTAAAATGTTGCTTTGTTGGCTTTTAACCCATGTTGTAACTTTTATTTGGAAAGGTGTCTGTTAAACCATGTTTTATCTCCTGATTGTTATGCTGCCTTTGTTCGTTATGTCTATGCTCAATTCACATCTTTAATATTCTACCATGCATATTTAGCGTACCAAATATTACTGTTATTTCCTTTAATTACTAAGTATGTTTAGGATGCTAGACATCGTTACCACTTTCTTTAATTGCTAAGCACGTTTAGGCCACATGTTAAATGCCAAGCATGCTTCGAATTTCCATATACTGCTGCTGTTTTCTTTAACTACCGAACATGTTTAGAATTCTAAATATCGCTACAATTTCCTTTAATTGCCAAGCATGTTTAGGATTTCAAATACTGTTATTGTTTCTTTTAATTACAGCTTTCCATAATTGCTAAGTACTGTTGTTACCTTCTTTAACTGCCGAGCATGTATAGAATCCAATGTTCGCATATTTTATGAAATGTATTGGTAGCATTGAGATTCCTGTCTGAGTATGATTGACTATTGACTTGCTTTTAATTGTTGGCTTGGACTTGTTTTAATTCGTTCGTTTCTTTTCCCGTTATATGATATTGGCATATTGTTGTGATTGTTGTGCTGCATTACATGCATCATGACAATAGAAACCATTAGGAATGCCACGTGTGGGTTGATATGCATATGCATAATGTGAGAGAAAAATGTATAAAATAAATGAATGTAAAGGGAATTGGAGGTTGAGGAGGTGGTTCGAATCGTAATCAGGTAGACTCGAGATTATATCCTTCCCTTGTCGGGTCGTGAGAGCTTGTCCATCCAAGGGTTAGATGCCAACTAGCGGCCACTCTCCCTATGACAGAACCTCCAATGTCCCAGCTCGATATACGAGCTAATGTATATGACAATGAGTAAAGAACAGTTTGGGTGGATTCCATTCTGACATAATCAGTTACAGGCATACATCATATTGCATCTCATTTCTTGTTGTGCTTTAGGCTCATAGTTTGCTTGTGGTGCAGGTAATTTCAGGATATGGTTATTCTTGGAGTCGAGGAGGAAACATTTCCCATTGAGCATTTGGGTTACCCAGCTAAATCGACCCGAGAGGGTTATGGGTTGCATGAAGTAAAAACGCTATTTTGAAATGGGTTGATAATTTATAAACGTTTTGTAAAACTATTAACTCATGTTTTGATTGTCAAACCTTATTTTGGATTTAATTATGTTTATGCTTTTACTCTGATTTAATTATGCATTTGTTAATTTATCTCGCTGACTTTAACTATTTCCTCTCGTATGTTTTAAATAAATAAAAAGAAAAATTTTACACGGTTATTAAAAAGGAAAAAGTAAGAAAATTAACATGGGATGTTACAGATAATAGTTCATATCTACATTAGTTAAGAGGGAGCAGTTTATATATTAATCAACAGGGACTAGCAGTTCACATTTTGCCTACAAGAGAGCAAATCGTAGAGCTATTCACGCATAGAGCATAATCATCAAAGCTTGGGATACCCACCCACACAATAGCCTTATAATATTCCATTATATCCAACAGGAAATCGCCAAGCAACAAGCAGCAGATTAATACTCCACAAAATTTGTCATTATTGACCAACATATAAATCATGCATATATTAGCAAAGAGCTTATCAAGGAAAGCAACCTTAAATGACCTATACATTTATTAATAGGAGTAGTCCACCAATAGCAAGGAAAAGCCAATATAAGGTAAGTAACCCCTGATGCAGAACCCCAAAACAAAATAGAATATATACAACTTCTTTTGCCATTTTCATTAGCCTCGGCAAGTCACAATAATATCAACATAAACCTTACTTCCAATGACAACACAAGGTAGTGTTCATCTATGCATGATAAACTATCCACTTCTCAATTTACAGAAAATAGTAGCATTAAATGGCAGGTTAGTTCTTCTCAGTGGAAGGCATAGGCAATATGTAAGTAACAATCAAGCTTTAACTATTACATGCTGCTTAAACTCCTTTTTCATTCAACTAAAATCAGCATTAACAATAGCATTTCTCAGCAATTAGTCCACTAGCCAAGTACACCCCATTTCTTACATCACAGAAGTTCTCACTGCAGAATCCTCCTTCCAACACCCGCAGCAGTGCACACCCAAGAATGCAGCTCACGTTTTCCTCATAGCAATACGGAACCAAGAATGCACACTCTTCCTTCTTCGCGCACACGCACTCACTTTTCTCTCTTCTCATGCATTCATTGAACGAAAACATAGTGTCCCCATTCCCTCTATTTCTTTTTATCATTTGCTTTCAGAAAACGGAAACCCAAAGTGGCTAGAGCACCACCCCCATCGTCTGCCATTCCTATATAGGCAGAGAATACGCAAGGTTTGATGGACAATCACACACTTCAAAGGAGAAGGTCCAATCCAGCGTAACCACGTGGAAAGTGCCCTATCCATTCCAGAGAGGAGAAAGAGAATATTCGGAAAATTGAATGGTTGACAGAATAAATTTTCCTGTTAAGACTTTTCGGCTGAGTAAGCCGAGCGAACCCTCGACCTCACCATCGACAGAATATCCAATTTCACCTCTGTTTGATGTTTTTTGTCGGACCTTGCGACCGCATCCTGACCGATGACACGACCGCAATATCGACGAATTTAACAGATTCAAAACTTGTTGTTTTTCGGTTGGGCATCACATCCGTACCCTGACCGCATTGCTTTCGAAAACAACAAAATGTAATCTGGAATGCATTTCAATCGTACTCTTTGACCGTAGGACGACTGAAAATGCCAGGGAGCAATCTGTAATGCAATTCGGTCGCGATACAAGACCACACCTGTAACGTCCCGGTTTTTCTTATGTTCAACAAAATGAGTAAAATTTAAAAACTTTTCTTTTATAAAAATGTCAGAATATTTTTCCTTTATAAAACTCGATCATTAAAACCCTTCACTTAAAACATTTATCAATTGTAGCGAAAGTAATAAAATCCTTTTATGAAACGCAGCAGAATTAAAACAAAACATTTAAAGAATATTAATTAATTTACAAACCCTTTTTCAAATAAACTCTCATTTACTTCTTTACCCTAGCCAGCCACAAGATCCACCCGTGCAAATCCTTCATCAACTGCTTTTGACCTGTTCTCCTGTTTCTCGTACATACCTACATCACAAAACTTAACTAATGAGCCTAATGCTCCGTAAGTGATATAAAATCAAATAAACATGATATCCATTTTTGAAATTCTTTTTCGTTTTCCATTTTCGTTTCTTTCCCTTATCTTTCTATTTTCGTTTCACATTTCATTTCCTTTCTTTTTCAGTCTTCTTGATCTTAACTTTACTTGATCTTTCCCTCTTCATTTCTTTTCTCTTTTAATTTCATTTTCTGGAAGGGAACCTATCTATTCCATATACCAAGAGAATGGATACATCATACAGTCATGTAGCTATCCGTCACCCCTACATAGAGATACATCATATGGCCTCACTACCATGACCATTACCAACCTCTTTTTGTTGACGACGTTAAGGATTTTCGTACAAGAGAAATGATGAACACTAGAGTCCACGTGGTTAACCGTCACCTCGATGAGGGGATACATCATATAGTGTCCCCACCGATGGACAGTCACCAAATCTCCTGAACCCCCACGCGCCTATTTACGTTTATTCACTGACACAATGGATATTCCTACAGCTAAGTGATGGTTGTTCTCTCGGGTGATCAGCCCTTGAGAATGCCGTTCACTTAGTATGTATGAGCATCCATTCCACCACTTTTCATTTTTCTTTTCAAAACCACGCATGAAAGCTATTTTTGTATCTTTTGAAAACCATGATGCTCGTGAATGCATACAATTCATCACATCTCTCCAATAATCTCTAAACATGCTCGTCTATGAAACATATCATTAAAAGAACCTAAATCTAAGAAACAATCATCAAACAATAGCACAATCTATGGAACATGCCCAATTTGTGGTAAAGCAATAAATAACTTAAATATTCTATGAAAGTGGTAAACATTCAGCATAGAAACCCTAATTCTTACGATGTAGGGTCCGAAGACCAAAGCACAGTAAGTATCAACTTACCTCGATTGCATAAAGTGATCAACGTTTATTCGTTATCCTTTTCTTCCTTCTTTAGTACCTTCACAATGTAATAATGCTTTATCATTAATCTAATCAATTAATTAGTCAACTTATCAATATTGACGTCTTTCTATCTTTAATTCTTATTCAATACTTTAAAGTTTCCTAACAAAGCTGCTACATTAATATAACTCAGCCCGATAAATTAGTCCCAATAACAATATCTGAATTGACTTATAAAACTACATTTATCTACCAACAGCGCAAAGTGACTTGATACAATTTCTATGATATACTTTAGTCCAATTAGTGAACACTCAAGAACCAACAAAGTATATTTATTTATCCTATTTATCCAATTAGAAGGGCATCAGATAATTTACTCAAATGTACGGAGTATATTCCTAACGTGCAGAACACTTACTTAAATCTCACAATATCCGCACAATACATTTCACTTGATAATGGCCAACATAAATTAAACCAATAGCTTATCCAACAATAGCAGATTAACTAACCGATTCCAACATATTAATGTTTTCCATTACTAAAGGCATAGAAAAAGTTTCTTCATTCATTCACTTAGCAGGATTTACAGTCCAAACGATAATCAACATAGGGCACTCATTATTTTTTATCCAAACAACAAATTAACATCCAAACAGATAACCCAAAATGCACATCACAGAACCGAACAGCAGTACATAATGTCTCCATAGTTAGCAACAATTTATAGATTATTAACCAACTTATCAACTCAATGATAACTAACAGATTAATGGCCCATATCCAGCAAACAACTCCAACACAACCTACAGCCAACATATCCTTCACTATCAATTTCTTGTGTATCATCTTCAAAAATCCATAGAAGAAGCGAAGGATTGCCTTACCCAAAACACCCGAGAGGTGGCAGTAGCAACCACCCCTGCATCGAACGTCCCAGCTCGGCTTCACCAGCAGCTCCAGCCTTTAGCCATTTTCACAGCAACTGGAAACACAGAACGAACCCAGCAACATCAACAGAACTGAAATTAACACTCAAGACAACACTCACGAAAGTCACAGGACTTGGCAATGGAGACCGAGGAGTCAAATACGAAGGTGACATTACCTCATCCAGTCCAGTCGCTAGCAGGTTGCCACCGCCGTCCGCAACCCAACCTGAGCAAGGCATTGCAAAAGTCACAGCACGCTGGAGCCATTCATTCATTCCCGTTCCTCGCATCATCACTCTGAAATGCTCCCGAACAGAGCTACACAGTCGCCGACGATTGACAAATTTGGTGTCTCCTTCGCTGCTGCAGTCGGCCGAATGATTCGTCCCTCGCTTGCTCTCGAAAACGCTAGAACAGAGCCAAAGGTCCTACTAGAAATGCTTCTCAGGCTGTGCCACCGGTAGCCGTTGCCTCTCTTTTACAAAACTTTCTCTCAGCCAAATGTGAAATGGAGAGGATGGAGTTTGCCCTAATTTTTCTTTCTTCTCCAATGTTTGCCCGTAGCCTTCTGGTTGTCTCTTCCCTTCTCACATTAACTCTTTAATTTAATCAATTTTTATTTTTCTCATACTAAATTCCTTCTTATTTAAATAATTTCCTTTTTATTCAATTCTCCTCCTTTATTCTTTTATTTCTCCTACCAACATTCATCTCCTATATTAAATCCCACTTTCCACCATTTTACTTTATTTTATTTTAATCAAATCAATCCTCTTTCACTTCTACTTCACTTTCTCTTTTAATAAACACACACACACACACACACACACACACACACACACACACACACACACACACACACACATATATATATATATATATATATCATATATTAATTAACTTATTTCTATTATCATATATGTATCATAACATCAATTATTAATTAATCCCAATTACACCCAATAAATTTTTCAATCATTCTCACTTAATTCTATTTCAGGAAATCGAGGTATTACAGCACCCTCAACCGATGCTACAATCGAACCATCCCAAGCCAAAACGCTGTCATGTCTTCTCCTTGCATTATTTCATTCTTTAAATTTTTAATCCAATTTAATTAATTCTTTGTTTATTTAATCCACCACTAATTAATTTATTCCAAATAAATCCTTAACCAAATCTCTCACTTAATCTATTCCACTAATTCCACCAAATAAATCTTCTATACTTATCCAATGATCCAATTATACTCAATTAATTTTCCAACTAACTTTACTTAATTCTGTTACGGGAAATCGGGGTATTACAAAAGACGCTCCTCGCTGGGAATTGACGGCCAGGATTGAATCTGTCAATTTCCAAAGACAATGGCGAACGACATTCCATGGCTGTTGGATTAAGTGTGGGACGTCCCTTATCGAGACTGACGGCCCGGATCGAATCAGCCATTTTCCAAAGGCGATGGCGGACGACATTCCATGGCTGTTGGATCGAGCAAGCGATGTCCCTCATAGAGATTGACGACCAGGATTGAATCTTCCATTTTCCAAAGGCGATGGCAGACGACTGTAACGATTCAGTTTTTCATAAATTCTTTAAAATGCGTGGAAATATGAAATTTTGCTAAGACTGTTGAAATAGCTTTTAAAATAGATCAGAGTGCGACACTAGACTGACCCGCTACTAATCTTTCTTTAAACTCGTTATGAAAACCAATAAATAAAATGCGGAAGCGTAAAAAAAAATCATTTGTTTAAAACATTGCAGAAGCATAAATAATTTAATGAAATAACTAAACATTTAATTACATCTTAATTACAAACATTTTCTCTTCTAGCTCTAGCCTAGCCAGCCCCAATCTTGCTCGTGTAAATCCCTCATCCCTGCTTTATTATCTGTTTATTGTCTGGTTATTATCTGTTCATCGTTTGTACCTACACCACAAGTAATACGTGAGCCTAATGGCCCAGTAAGAAAAAGGGTTTATGCAATATGCTTATGACTATCTTTAGTTCTTTCTGGAGTGGGTACTGCCCCAAACAGTCTTTTCGTTACATTCGTTGGTTCTTTACTTGTACTTCGAGCTAGAGATTGGAGAAATCCGTGGCGGAAGGATAGTTTTTTTCTGGTTCAACCACCTAGGGTAGACAGTCTCGCAGTCCCGATTAGGGAAAGGTAAAGTTCTTTTAAATCCTATCTACCTGACTGATCGTACTTACCCTTCCATCCCCCAACTCCCTTTTTCTTCATTTTCCAACATTTTACTACACTTAATGCATGTGTGAGTACCACCGAGTGGAACTCCCAACTCGATTTTCATTAACATGATGCATGACCATACATTCTCATCCTAACATGATGCATGATGCATATAACATAACATTAATAATAATTGAATTGCGCATAAGAAGTAGTTGAAAGCAAACTGTAATTGAAAACGCATATAAAAAGTAAAGCATATAATATAAGGAAATAACTGCGCACAACAGAAAACAAGTACAATATCGAATTGGAACAGCGAATGCATACATGGTTTCGGGCATAGAAACAAAGGGATGGTACGGTAAACATGCAAATAATTTATTTAAACTAACATGCTTAAGCAATTAGAAATAGAGACACACATAGATAACAAATAACGGAAACATGATTGTAAATTGGTAACTCTTATTCTAGTTGATTACGTATGCTTTTATTCTAATTAATTAAACATGCCATAATTAATGGTCTAGTTGATTATCCTAATTAATTACATGCTCAAGATGATTACATGCTTTTATCCTAGTCAACTAATCATGCTCGAGTTTAGTAGGAAGTAACATGCGAAGGACAAGTAGTTTCTAACAAGATTATAGGCAGCACCAAGAAGACAATAACAAAGGTAATGTAAAAACAATTCTTCACATAGTCGCTGAAACCCTAAATTCGTTTACGTTTCATTCATTCTTCTTTCATCATTTCCATTCTTTTCTAACAAACTAAAGCATCTCTATTATTTTTAAATAAGGAAATGCATGGTAAAGGAAATTGCAGCGAGAGACAATATAACCATATTAAAGAAAATTGCGGAAAAGAGAAATGCAGAAAATATTAACAAGGAAAAACAACATATTATTATTATTACCCAAGTTCATTGCATGCTCAAGGGTTAGTTATTAATTAAACAACTATTTAATTAACATACTTCAATTAGTTAATTGATTAACATGCTCAAGGATGAGTTATTAATTAAACAACTAGTTAATTAACATACTTCAATTAGTTAGTTGATTAACATGTTCAAGGATGAGTTATTAATTAAACAACTCGTTAATTAAACTTCTTCAATTAGTTAATTGATTAACATGCTCAAGGATTAGTTAGTAATTACACAACTAGTTAACATGTTCGAATCTCGTTTATTACTCTAGACAATTTAATATGCTGTCAATTGATTTAAACATACTAATTAAACATGCTAGTTAGCTAATTGAATATGCTAGTTAGTTAATTGAATACATGCTAGTTGATCAATTAAACATGCTAGTAATTACTTGTTAGTCAATTTACATGCTCAAGAGATAACAACACTTGCCTAAGCATATTCTAATTAATTATAACCAATTAGTTAATTAGACAGTTAGTTAGTTCACGTGTTTAGACTAATCAAATTGTTTACATGCTTAGATTAAATCAAATTGTTTACATGCTTGGACTACTAATTGGGTTAACATGCTCAATCGATTATTGTTTAACTAAAGTGGTTAGTATACTCAATGGATTAACATTTATTGATTAACATTTAACTAAATTGGTTGACAAGTAAGCATACTAGATTAAGGAAGTAAAACGAACAGATGATGGCAGAACCACGAAAGAAATATAGCACAATTAAATAACAGCGAGTGAACATTATCGAACATGGTCATCCTCATCATAATTCTCCATTCATTCATACTTTTCTAGTCATAACCATCATATATCAATTGTCTATCGAAGTAAATCATTTGAGTCACAAAACTACCAATAAAACTAAGCTAACAACACAAAGATTTAAAGAGTTAACAGCAACAAAAGGAAACATAATAGGGTATTGAACACAGAGCTAACAACCTAAAGCAGTAATTCACAGAACCAACATTAGTCTATATAGTAATAGCATTCTACACTGTCAACGACCTACAAAGCATCAACAATGGAATTAACGTTAGAAAATCGTCCATCAACATAAATCATCCAAGGAATTATCACCTAAAATCAACTAACAGCAAGCATTCTAGATAACTAATGTAAAACTCATGCACACATACTCGTGGTGTAGGGCCTCCAAATGGCCAAGACACATCTAAATTCCTTACCTCAAAACTTTATCGCGTATTGCACTTAATCGCTATCCTTCTTCTCTTTCCAATACCTTCACGATTAGAACCATTTATCATTAATAATCTTAACTTATTACTTTCATTCTATTTTCGTATTCCAAATTGTACAATCATTTTAGGAATTTGTTAACGTCTAAAAAGAAACATACCCTATCCCAATAAACTAATCCAAAATAGCAGCAATACATGAAGACAGAAACCCGGTGACAATTAACAAGGTACAAATCTACAACAGAACCAAGTCCAACATATTCGTACTCTAGGCAATAACCAACTGAGTGTATCTTATTATTTTTCATCCAAACAGCAGATTAACATCCCCTCAAAGCCTTCAAATCATCGAACCAGATTACACAATATGCATTCCAAATTGATAGAGCATAATCCAACACAACCCTACCCAAGAACATATAATCGTCACTAAGCAGTAGTGTATTATCCAAAGAACAATTTAACCAACTCATTTTTTTTCCAATATAATCTAAACAGAGAACACCACTCAAATCCATTAAACTAGGATATGTAGTCGACTAACAACATATTTTACAGCAACTACCAAGTTCATTCAAACCCACAAATTATCTCTTCTCACATCAAGCATCCAAAATTCCATAAATGAATATCTCACCTAACTAAAGCAAATTCCAAAACCATAACCAGTATTTTTTTCACAACACCTAACAGATTCTAAGTGACCAAAATAGCAGAAGAGAAACTTCACCGATGCCCGAGACTAGGACAGAAGTTTCACCTCCAGCCATGGCTCCAACTCCAGCTCCAGCCCATCCTCACTCCTCTGCGTCTCTCACTATACCGAAGGGGAGCACTCTCTGCCACAATTTGATGGTAACTCTCTTCCACTCTCGAATGCCCACCTCCAGTATGTCCATCTCCTGCCACAAATATTCTCCAACATATTCCCTGCTCCATTCAACTTTTCAGAGGCTGTCCCCCATGCGAGGTACGGTTCCAGGATGGAAGGGATGATGGGGTTGTCTACCGATCGACTAGCACCCAGCATGAACAGGAAATGGACCAATTCAGACTGAACCGCGAGCCGGACTGCCAACCCACCGCGAACAGAATTAACAGCCCACCTCCCCGACGCCATCGTTGGATTTCGTCCCTGCAACCCTCCAGCCAACACCCGATCAACAAAATGCAAAGGAGGAGGAAAACTCGATCAAACATACCTCAAATCATTGCCGGAAACCACGCTCGCAGGAGCTCTGATTCTAAACCCTAGCCGTCCCGCACTGCTCATTCGCAAGCCGCCATCGCAGCAGCTCGCCGTCCCCCCCGTCGTAAACTCCACCCACGAGCTCCCCCTCCCTTTCGCGAGCTTTGCTCGCTTCTCCTCTCTCTCTCTCTCTCTCTCTCGTCCTCTGGTCTTGCCCGCGAACGGCCAAAGGCCAAAATAAAATCTCCCCCCTTTTTTCAATTGCCTCTTGAACCGGACCAGGCAGCTTGAACCAGTTCAGTAGTGAACCGGTTCATCCCCTCCCATTATCATTTAATCCAATTAATTTAATATATTTAATCCCTTTGATATTTAATTCCAAATAACCCACTCAATCCCACAATTCTCATTTCATTTTCTTCTTTAGATCTAAGAACTGGGCCACACAATTTAACTAGGATCGAGCCAAACCAAACCGACTCAGTCCATATTTTTCCCTAATTATTATTTAATAATTTCCTATAAATTATAATTTAACGGTTATGCCTTGATAATATCCCGATAATTATCCAAATAATGCAAATATCCTTGATTACTTTCCAATTGTCCTTATTAAATTCCAATATAAAAAGTCGAGGTATTACAACGATAATCCATGGCCATTGGATCGATCGAGGGACGTCCCTAGATTGGAATGGACGCTCAGGATGGACTTCAAATTCTTTTCAGTTGAATGGTCACATGCAAGGCACATGCATTTTTAAAACGCGCGAATTCCCTCAATTAAGACGTACGTCTCTCTTCCATAACGGACGTCCCTCAACCTATTTCAGATGTCTCTTGTCAAGAAACGGATGTCCCTCGATCAAGATTACGTCGTTCTGGCCGCAATGGATGTCTATCGTCTTAAGACATCATCGTTTAATATGAAACAGACGTCTGTCTTAATACGAGGGATGTCCTTCTTCATTTAGTGAATGACATTCAGTCAAAAATGGACGTCCCTCGTATTCAATCCTGGTTGTTAATCTCGATAAGAGACGTCCCTCACTTGATCCAACAACCATGGTATGTTGTCCACCATCGCCTTTGGAAATTGACAGATTAAATCTTGGCCGTCAATTCCGATCAGGGGACGTCTTTCTTCGATCCAACGGCCATTGAAAATCGTCTGCCATCGCTTGATAATCATTATGACGCTTGATAACTAGCAGGAGGGACGTCCCTCGCC
>CM039482.1:21283345-21413563 GCA_022433065.1 Begonia loranthoides
TCTCTCTCTTTTCTAGGGAGGAAGGGACGGCAACAAATCACTACACCAATTATTTCTCAAACTGAAATAGTTAAACTCATCGCCTGTAAAACCCTAAATACTTTTCAATTCCTATACACTACCCAATTCAAATCAGAATGTAAACAATTACTAGACTTATGAATCATTAGAGAAAGTCACAGTCCACATAGCGCACCAGCTTTTTATGTAGAAAATAAAAATAAAATAAAACGTGGCAAACGAAGAATGGTAATTAATTATAAAAAGATGAACGATGCAACTATTGGAGATAGTTACAAATTACCTAGAAAAGACTATATATTAGAAAAACTTAAAGGTAACACTTACTTTAGCACTTTAGATGCAAAGTCATGATATTGCCAATTACGCCTAGCAGAAAAATACTAAACCTTTAACAGCCTTTAGTTGTCCACCTCAAAAACAATACGAATGGAATGTATTACCTTTTGGATTAAAACAAGCACCATCAATATATCAAAGATTTATGGATCATAATCTCGAAGGATTAGAAGATATTTGTTTATCCTATATTGATGATATTATTATATTTACTTCAGTAAGTAAAGAAGATCACATCAATGCAGCAAAAACGCAGAACTATATCGTACATACAAAAGCTTCAGGATGAATCGGCAACCTTACACCTAGAAAATAAAAAGATGAAAGGACTTATTAGAACTTCGGTTCAATCTCCTAATCAGAGCCTTGGCTCAAAGAATAGTTAATTTCCTAGTAGAGTTTCAAAGATCAATTATCATCATGGATATAGCCATCAGGACTATACAAGAACAGTAACAGCAAAAAGAAAAAGAAATACAGCAAGTTTAAATTCAGCTACAAGAAATACAAGTTGTCCTAGACAAATTATTAACTGAACATGAAGCACTCAGCGCTTCATTAGAAACCCTATCATCATTATTACCACAGTCTAATCCACCAGCCGTATCAACATCAGTATTCACATCTACTATGACTACTAAGATGGATAAAGTATCATGGTCTGACATCGTAGACAAAGAAAAAATAGACTTATTAAAAAAGGGACGAAAAGACTAAGAAGAAGAAGAAGAAGAAGAAGATTTTATTATTAAAAAGTATTATGTCATCTTTATTGGACCATTCCGAGGAATATACAATGATTGGAGTATTGCCTCTCAGCATATTACTAGAAAAAGAGTTATACATAAATCTTATAAGACCAAAGCAGAAGCTCAAAAAACATTAGCTAAATCATATCGAGCCATTGCTTAGAAAAGTCTAGCAGAATCAGTAGAACCCAATCTATTAGCAACAAGGATGAATATTATTGGGCGGATTCCTACTATTAAACAAACAGAAAAGCTCAAAGAAATAACATTAGAAAAATTTCAGAAATATTGGGATACTATTATGAATTACCAAGACATACATACGACCATGAATTTTTACCTAAAGATTCGTGGACCAGGACCTAAAGTAATTTTCCTATCAGGAGCAGATCCTATGACTATTTATGAATACTTTCAACATGGATTAATAGACACTATTTATTCCACAACAATGAAGGATTTCGGCGCTTTTCCTATCAAAATCAAATAAGTAATTTGAAATTATTTTGAGGGAGTTGCTAAAGGACAAGAAATATTCCTGCGTATTCATTCTTCTTACCCACTATTTAGTGAATCTAACAATGAAGTTCTTATACCATCCTTAGCCATTATCACAATGGGAATTTCTAGTAAAGGATATCCTACTAGAGATACTTATGAAGACTTCAGTATTCCACCAGATATGGAAGCAAAATTATTAGCTGAAATTTTTTATCAAAGTCAAAGAATTTCTTCGGATGGCACAACCAAGATTAATTATGTAACCACTCAACTTATTTACTCACATGGATCTCATATTATCTCATCAGAAGAATTAGGAGCTCTTGTGGGATTTGAACAAATGTTCTACCTCAGAGGACCGTTACAATTATTATCAGTACCTATTTAACAACAATTATGCAGTCTCATTAACGGTAATGATCTACATGAATGCATAAATTGTACCGAGACTCAAAGCAAACATAGCAACAAAGGAAGTAGTAATTAAAGAAACAAAGTATTCCTAGCAGACTACGAAGGACGCACTAAAGAATAATCATAATTATCAACGAATATATTCTTTACAGAGAATATATTCCTTTCTTTTTACTTTATGTCAATATGTAATGTATTTATTGTACTTTGATTCCCATGGTCGGGAATCTCTTTTCTTTTTCTTTCTTTATGTAAATTAGTGTGTGTCTGGGAATATATTCCCTACTTTATCTTTTGCTTTATGTAAAGAAATGTAACGTCTGTCGAGGAATCTTATCCCCTAGGGTCTGAAGGGAGCTTGACCCCCTCCTATAAATAAGGGTGTTCTCCTTTGAAAATACTCAGAGTTGAATCTACAAAGTAGTTGGTGTAAGTCTCGCTTGTATTCGTCTCCACTCATGCCTCAAGCATGGTTGTTCGATCCTTGATGTAATACTCTTGGAGGATCAAAACCCTATCAGCTTATTAATTAATATTGGCAAAGACGATAAGGTATTATTTATTTATGTCAGATAATTTGTCATCTTCTTCTTCCTTAGCTAATTATAATATGTTTGAATCATTTGAAGAACAAGAACACCTAGGATATAAGTTTCATGGAATCACTAATAATAAAAAGATTGGAAAAACTGATTTAACCTTAACAGAGAAACATAATTTGGATATATCATTTCTTGATAGCTTAAGACAAAAATTATCACAAAAAAATATAATTAAATATGAAATTATGATAGGAGAAGAAGCTATACCTATTAAACAAATTCATGGAAATATTATCATTCCAATTATTAATAAACTTCCAATTTTTGACAAAATAAATAAAATGGAACCAGAAGAACGACAAAAAATCTACTCTATACATTGTAATATTATTCAAATCTTATTTAAAAGCACATTTATGGAAGGAATTAATACTCCTATTAAATTAGAAATTAGAGATGACCGACTACTAAATAATAATGAAAGTATAATGATTAAGAAATTTATCCCAAGGAAAAATAAAATTTAACATTAATATTCAACTAGGACTAAGTTTAAAAGAACAGGACTTAAGCAGATCAATAACTGTATGATATGACTTAAAAAGACAGAATTCATGAAAACAAAAAATCATCCATTTACTATCACATATAAAATTAACTACAGTTTAACAAATAGTCATCACAGCTTATTATTTAGACAAAATGAAAAAATATCTATCGATAAATTATTTGAACCGAAACTAGAAACGCCTCCAAGATTACTCCTTCAAAATCCAACTAAGCAAACTCTTATTATAGATGATAGATCTCACCTAAGAAGTAAATCTTTTTTTGAACAAACTAATAAATTTATTTCATATGAATTTCCTAGACATTCATTTGTATATGATATTCCTAAACCATTACAAATAAATAAATCAATTCCTTTAATCACAAAATCAGAAAACAAAATACATAAAGACTCAACATTGCAATCTTTAAAAACAGTAATTCACTCATTAAGCACACGAATTAATTAATAATGTCTTTATACGGACTAAAATTAGCTTATGAAACTATGCTATATATGGAAAATTATATATATTTAGAACAACTTCTTGATTTGCTTAATTATTATTTTAACGAATATATATATGATAATGGTTATGTTGACTTATACCTAGATAATTATTAAAATGAAACACTGGTATATTTATAATTTTATTTAAAATATACTAAAAATATCAGGATAAAAAATATTAGAATCATAAACAACGATTATTTAATGCAATAAAAATGTCTCTAAGTACATGTAACAGCATTATGAAAAAATTAGAATTAATAAATTTTCTTAATAAAGAAGAAGTACAATATTTTATTAAGTTTCTTAATGAATACTTAGAAGAATGGCCTAAAGAAATAAATAATAGATTATTAGATGAAATTAATGTAACACCTGAATCTAAAGAATATATGAGACAAGAATGTTTAGCATTCGAACGAATTTTAAATAGATTAAAACACATATTACAAGAACAATTACAAGATTATCCAGACTCATTAGCAACAGCAAGATTTAAGCATGTAATCCCATTAAACAAATCAGAAATTCCGCAATAGAATTTAAGCATGATTATTTATTTGTATTTTTCCTTGGGATAAATTTCTTAATCATTATACTTTCATTATTATTTAGTAGTCGGTCATCTCTAATTTCTAATTCAATAGGAGTATTAATTCATTCCATAAATGTGCTTTTAAATAAGATTTGAATAGTACTACAATGTATGCAGGAGATTTTTTGTCGTTCTTCTGGTTCCATTTTATTTATTTTGTCAAAAATTTGATGTCTATTAATAATTGGAATGATAATATTTCCATGAGTTTGTTCAATAGGTATAGCTTCTTCTCCTATCATAATTTCATATTTAATTATATTTTTTCCTGATAATTTTTGTCTTAAACTATCAAGAAATGATATATTAAAATTATGTTTCTCTGTTAAGGTTAAATCAGCTTTCCTAAGCTTTTTATTATTAATGATTCCATGAAACATATATCCTAAGTGTTCTTGTTCTTCGTAGGATTCAAACATATTATAATTAGCTAAGGAAGAAGAAGATGATAAATTATCTAACATAAATAAATAATACTTGATTGTCTTTGAAAATATTAATTGATAAGCTGATAGGGTTTTCATCCATCTAGAGTATTACCTCAAGGATCGAACAACCATGCCTAAGGCATGATTGGAGAGGAATACAAATGAAACTTACACCAACTGCTCTGTAGATTCAACTCTGAGTATTCTCAAATTAGAACACCCTTATTTATAGAAGGAGGTCGAGCTCCGCACAGACCTTAGGGGATAAGATTCCTCGACAGACGTTACATTTCTTTACATAAAGCAAAAGATAAAGTAGGAAATATATTCCCTAACACACACTAATTTACATAAAGAAAAGAAAAAGAAAAGAGATTCCTGACAGTGGGAATCAAAGTACAATAATTATATTACATGTAACGACCCAGATTTTCTTCGTAAATTTCTTTTTAAAAACGCGTTAAAATTTATGAAAGAATTATCAGAGTGCGAGCCGGGCTGTTAGAAAACACTTTAAAACATTGCATAAATATTACATATGCGGAAACGTAAATATTGAAAGAAATAAACTCGCCATTAATTTACAACCCGGTTATATTTTACTTTTCGTAGCCTGGCCAACCGCAAGTCTTCTCGCGTGCAAAATCTTTCGTCAACTGTGTTGAATCTATAGTTGTCTTCTCCTTGCGAATACCTACACCACGAGTAAACTGTAAACCTAAAAAGACTTAGTAAGGACAGAGTTAACAATCAAAAGAATAGAAATCAATGAAGGAACCATCAACAAATCTTAAAACTAATAGGGAGCTAATCAACAAATTAATAACAAGCATACATGTGATTTTACAAAGTATCAATCCAGGAATAACAGAGCATTTATCGATGAAGAACTTATGTGAACAGCCAACCTAGAGATGTACAGAGAGAAACATACAACAAATAGCATATAAAACACACAAACTCTACCATTATCACGCAAGAAACCATTCCAGGAACCAAAAACAGCCAATGACAGAATCACAATCCATCCAACAGAGACTTCACAAACAGGGAACTAAGGATAGAAATCGTCAAACCAAACTCAACTCACACAAACGTACTCGTGGGTAGGGCTTAGACGGCCGACACTACCCTTTCCTTACCATTACTGAAACCGCAAGCAAGACCATCCAACTCTCTTTCACGGCAGCTCCGGCAATGACAGCTCCAACAGTAGCTCCAACTACGGCTTCTGGACAGCAGCTCCAGGACCATCCAAGTCATCCCCTGCCTCTCATCACAATTCTACCTCTCAACCAACTCTCTCTCGGCCTTCCCTCTTTTCCAGCAAAGATCTCTACCATTTTCAAAACCAACACCCGACAACTTCTTCAATTGCAACCACCTACAACCTCCTCATCAATTCCTTCACTGTCGGCAGGAGACAACCTATCAACACAAAACAACAAAACAGTATCTTTGCAATTCACTCCTGAAATTAAGAGTGTTCCCCACACTGAACTCAGTGCGATTCCAGGCTGGAATTGTCTACACTATCAGACAAAAATACCAATTAAACCGTTGACAAACGCACCTGGCAGCGCTGACCATCGCGTGTTCGGAACGGCCGAACGGGAATCGACGGTTCTTCCATCGAATCTCGCCACCAAACAACGACCACTCAAGAGGAAATCAACAGAGGAGAAAAACCCAACCATTCATACCGAAATTCGTCGCCAGAAAACGCCACGCAGGAGCTCCGAACTGGAACCCAACGTCGTCCCATCGCGCACGCCAGACTCACCAACACCACTCGTCGTCGTTCGCTCAGACCCACCGTCGCCGTCCGAAACCCGAACCAGCGTCGCCTTCGTTCGTCGCCGACACCCGCGGGCTCGTCTCCCTCTCTCCCTCTCATTTTCGTTGCCTGCAAAAGAAATGGCCGATTTGGCCATTTCTCTTTTCTTTTTTTTTTTTTTTTTATTTTTTAATTATATTTCTATTTAAATTTCAATTAAAATATTCTCATCATTTAAATTAATTTATTAATTTAATCCAATTATCCTATTAACTCTAAAATATAATACTCATGTTTATCATTTCTAATTGATTTAATTTAACAAATTAAATTAAATTTACTCTTCGTTACACCATCTGTAATATCCCGATAATTAAAAATATCGGGATGTTACATTACATATTGACATAAAGTAAAAGAAAAGTATATATTCTCTGTAAAAGAATATATTCGTTGATAATTATGATTCTTCTTGTCTGATAAGCTTTGTAGTTTTTGTCATGTTGTGTTTGACTACTTCTTAGTCTTCTTTGAAAAGATCGTATACTTCTGGATGACTGTAGTCGCATAATACGGTTGCTTCTTTTGTTCGTTTCTTTTCATATCGTCTTTGTCTTCTTAGGAAATTCTGGCAGGATGCTAAGTACTCATCGTATTTAATACCTACTTCATACGCTAATCTGTCAATGATAATTTTTTTGACTGCGCTTTTAATAACTCCTCTACTAGTCCGTTTGTTTTGTCTGTTGGCAAGGGCAATAAGACAATCAACATATAAGCTTGAGTTGATATCAATAAGGAGATTAATGTCGCTTCTATCAAATGCTGATACTCTGATTTGTCTGACTTGGTCTAATGCTTTTAAGTTAAGATAGTGTTCTGGACCGAGATGTATGATAAGCAATGTCGTATTTTCTTCTGATAAGTAAATATTCATAGAATAGTCGTTGTTGTTCTTCACTTGGTGTTTGAGAATATTCCATAAGATCGTTGGGATCAGAAAGTAATCTTGCTATTTCTTCATCGCTGATATAAACTTCAATTGTTGATGTGAGGAGGATCGGAATATTGACCTTCATTTTTAATAGGATGTAGTAATGGTTTCTTCAATTAGTCGGAGATGAGTTTCTTTAGAAGAAGGGTGAGTATTTATAATGGATAAAAAGTTGGGTCTAGATGTAACGATCTGGTTTTTCGTAAATCCGTTAAAATGCTTAAAATTTGAAATTTCTTTTTTTTTTAAAACAAAACGTATCAGAGTGCGTCCAACCAGATTGCTACTGACTCTTTCTTTAAACTCGTTATGAAAACCAATTGATAAAATGTGCGAAGCGTTGTAAAGTAAATCCTTGTAAAACATGGCAGAAGCATAAATGAATCATTTCAAAGAAGAAACTAAACAATGAAGTATAAAATAATAAAACTTAATGTGATTACAACTGTTTCTCAATTTACTCTTAGTCTGGCTAGCTTCGAATCTCGTTCATGCAAATCCTTCACCTCTGATTATTATTTGTTCGTCGTTCTTGTATATGATCCTATTATTATCTGTTCATCATTTGTACCTACACCATAAGTAATACGTAAGCCTAATTGCTCAGTAAGGAAAATGGTTAATGCAACGTAAAATGCCACCCTTTAGTTCTTTTTGGAATAGGGGGCCACCCAAACCAATCCTTTCATTAAGTCATTCGCTTGTTTATTACTTTACTTCATTTATTCTTCATTACTCGTACTTCAAGCTAGAGATTGGAGGACCTATATGGAATGGTATAGTTGACCGGACCTAGCCTTTTACTTGCAATCTAGAACTCCCATACCCGATAAGGGAGGGGCTTCGGCTAGATTGCAGACTAGACCCAACTACCCATCCTCCCCGAACTCCCTTTTCTTTCTTTCCTTCGCATTTTACCTCACTTATGCATGCTTGAGTACCACCACCAAGGTGGCACTCCCTATGATTTTTATTAACGTGATGCATGACCATACATTCTCAACCTAACATGATGCATGATGCTTCACAATATAACATTCATAAAAATTGAAGTGAGCATAAAATAAAAATAGCTGAAATTGAAAGCACATATAAAGAATAATGGTAATTGAAAGCACATAGCAATGAAGACAACCAATAATATAGAGAACATTTATAATATTGAATACAGGAATAACATGCCAATTATCTAGTTGACCTCCTATTCCATTTACATACTTCCTATATTTACTATCTAGGTGATTTAAATATGCTTTTGTTCTTGTTCGTTGGTTAAACATACTAATCACAAGCTTATTACATGGCATATCTTAATTAATTGTCATGCAAATATTAATCTAATTTAATTACATGCTCAACTAATTCTGTAATACCCCAATATTTTTAATTATCGGGACATTACAGGGCATATTAGGAGCGGTCTGAAATAGCCCAACTTAGCATTAAATTAGAGATTTTAAAATGATAAAGGGATATTTTAAAGTAAATAAATAAATTGGATTGAATTGCTAAATTAAAGGATTTAATTGAAATGTGATTAGAAAATTTAGTAGATTAATTAAAGAAGAAGTGGTTTGGGATTAATTTAGTGGATTAATTAGATTTATTTGAATGAACCGGTTCAGCAAGAACCGATAGAATGCATTAAACGAATGGCCATTGGGCCATTCAAGTGAGAGACCAGACGAGAGGGAAAGAGAGAGACGAAAGGGAGAGAGGGAGCAGAGGCGACGGGAGATCGGGACAGCGTGCCGGTGAGAGAATGAGTGAATGACGGTGACGTGAGGGACGGCTCCGGCGGGAGGTGAGGAATGGCGAGGAATCACGAGACGATGGCTGGCTAGGGCTTGGGTTTGGTCAGAGGCAACGTCGAGCATCGACGTTCTCCCTATTTTCGATGGCCGGCGATGGCCGTGTGGCGACAACGGAGGAGCAACGACGGCGACTAATTGGTGATGCCAGATGATCGGAGCTTGGCATTTTGCAAGCTGGCATTCGAGGGAGCGTTGGTGGGGCTCTTGGATCACGGGCGGAGCTGCTGTCTATGGGAGGAGCTGCTGCCGGAGATGGAGAGCTGTCCCTGGTTGTGTGTCTTCGACAGTGGTATGGATCGGGTAGTGTCGGCCGTCTAAGCCCTACCCACAAGTATGTGTGCGTGCATCAAGTAATGGTTGTTTGGTTTTGGTTGTTGGCTGTTCTGTTATCCTTAAATGTGTTGTTAATGTTAAATTCCTGGTTGCTTGCTTGGTAGTTGTTAGTGTAGATTCATTGACAATTTTATTGGTGTTAACTTTGTGTTTGATACCTTGCCATATTTCCTTGAATACATTATTATTGTTGATTTCCTGTTGATTTCTTGAATGGTGATTAGTGTAGAATTGTTTGGCTATAGAGTTTTCCCTTTGTTGATAGCTGGAATTATATTATGTAAATGTCGTTAGCTTTATGATATTATGCTTTACTCCGATGTTACTCCGTAGACCTTTCATATTAGTTGTTCTCCTTGCTGCACATGTTTGGGTTCTTTATTCCCTTAGCTATTCTGTTAGGGTGATGTGCATTCTATTCCTGGGTTGTTTTAGTTATCTAAGTTATGTTTTATTGTTAACTCTTTCCTTACTAAGCCTTTTTAGGCTTACAGTTTACTCGTGGTGTAGGTACCCGTAGGAGAAGATAGCGTCATATTAGAAGCAGTGGATGAGAGATTTGCACGCACGAGCTTACAGCTGGCCAGGCTACGAAAAGTAAGAGACAATGGGATTGTAACTTAATTAAATTAAAGTTTTCTAAATTGTAAATTAAGTATATTTAAATTGTTTAGTATTTCTTTAATCAAATGAATTTATTTACGTTTCCGTAGTATTTTAAAATACATGATTTTAACGCTTCCGTATTTTATTAAATAAACGATTTTTATAACGAGTTATAACAAACAGTTGGTAGTGGTCTAGGTTAGGCGCGCTCTAACACGTTTTCTCGAATTTTAAAGCATTTTCAAAAAGTTACGAAAATCCAGGTCGTTACAAATTCGTTATCATGCTCAAGGTTTAACGGCTAGTTAATTATCATGCTCAAGAAGTGGTTAGCAACTATTAATTAGTTAAGGAAATTGATTAACATGCTCGATTTCTAATTCTAATTCAGTTACTTGCTCTAATCAGATTATCATGCTCAAGTTAACTAATTTAGTTAAGCTAATTAACATGCTCATACAATACTAATTAACATTTAAACATGCTGGTTAATTTACATACTTAGCCAATTAACTAGCTTGGTTGGCATGCTCAATTGATTACAATTTCTACGTTGATCAGCACATAAAAATTAGGGAAGTCAAACAATTAATTAATTTACATGCTCGGAAGATTATAAATACAGATTAAGTAGTTAACATGCTTGATTAAATGCTTTGGTTAACATGCTCAGGGTTTATTAGCAATTAAACAATCAAGGACATATATAACAGGATAATATTCATGCGTGAAAGGAGAACTATACGCAGGGGGTTAAACTAATTTATAAAGAATATTATAATAAATGAACTGTGAAATATGAAAATAGGATCATACTCAAAGGTCTAGTTCTCAACATTATTCGTTCATACGTTTCAGGTCATTAACTCCTTTAATCATTCATCATAAGTCTACCAAAGTGAAACATGTATAACAAAACTAAATAAGACTAACAACAAGAACAAGCTGTCACAGGAGTAATATCTACAGGGTATCAAGCAATCTACACTACCAACAGGTAGAGGTGTCTAACGAGCCGAGCCGAGCCTAACGAGCCTACCGAACCTAACAAGCCGAGCTTAACGAGCCGAGCCTAATGAGCCGAGCCTAACGAGCCTACCGAGCCTAACGAGCGAGCCTAACGAGCCAAATATACCCAAATAATAATATCGTATATAATTAAAAAAAATATTTTTATTATAGTTTAAAACAAAAATAAAAATTACAATTTGAAATAAAAATGAAAAGCGAAATAATTTAAATGAAAAATACAATTTCAAAACACAACTTTCAACGTTCAAGTTCAAGTAGCAAATATATGAAAAAGAAAATTACAATTTGAAATTGAAATGAAAATTTAGTCTTCGTCATCCAAATTTTTGAATTCTTCAACTATGTCATCCTCTCGTTGTTGATCTCTCGTCACAGCGTCATTCCAATCCTTCATGCAAATAAGTGCTTCAACGATGTCGGGTGCAAGTCTTCCTCGTTTATCATCGTACACACGTTCAACTGCACTAAAAGCAGACTCCGAGGCTACTGTAGAGACCGGAGATGTTAGTAGATCACGTGCCATTTTTGAAAGAATAGGAAATGTAAGAGAGTTGGTTTTCCACCAAGCCAAAACATCAATTTCTTTTGCACGAGGAATTGAATAATTGGTAGTAAGATAATTATCAAGTTCATTTTTTTCTGAAGTATGAGAATAAACATCGTTATCCATTGCATTAGATATATCATCGATAAATTTTGTGGAGCTCCACCACGAGCGCCACTACTAGAGCTAGCATTAACATGTGAAGATTGCATGAAACGATCAACATTAGAATATTTAAGTTCATAAGAATAATATAAATGATTAAGTTCAATTTTTAATTTATCAAAAGTAATTGAAGAAGAAATACCTAAATTAGAAGAAATTTTATCAATCATCATACTCACTCCTTTTAATCTAAATCTAGGATTCATTATGCATGCAAAACAAAAAATATTAGGTATATTAAGCCAATATTTTTTAAATTTTCTTTCCATTTTATCAATCAAGGGAGAAAGTTCGTTTATTTGTCTAAATTGTTTAAAAGTGCCCGTTAATGTTATAAAAGTTGGTAGAACAAGATGAGTTGTGGGATAATAAATTCCCGAACATGTCATTGTAGCTTCAAAAAATGGTTTTAGAAAATCAAGAAATAAATTAGCAATATTACAACTACTTTGATCAAGAGTAATACATTTTGTTTTTTCATTAATAAAAGCACAAATAACTAACCAATACGGCTTAGCATTTTCCAACATTAAATAAGTCGAATTCCATCTTGTATCTACATCGGTTTTTAATTTTCTTGGTTTAAGTTGAGCATCGATACAAAATTGTTTATATTCTTGTTGTCGCGTATTAGATGAAGTAATATAAGAAATCGCAGATCGAATAGATTCAATATGACGCGAAATAAATGACATGCCATCTCGAACAACTAAATTTAAAATATGATGACAAACACATCTCATATGAAAAAGACTATTATGAGCCGTATCTAATTGAAATAACTTTTTAAATTCAACAATTGCAACATCGTTAGCAGAAGCATTATCAAGCGTAATACTGAAAATTCTATCTCTAATACCATATTCTTGCAAAATTCTAACAATATATCTATAAATGGTAACACCACTATGTGGATATTCACAACTACGAAATCCTAATATTCTTTTATTTAATTGCCAAGAGTCGTCAATAAAATGAGAAGTTACGACAATATATCCTAACGCATTAGGTGCACTCCATAAATCAGAAGTAATACATATAGACATAGACGGAGAATTTGAAAAAAACGCAATTAAGTCATTTTTCATATTATTATACATTTTAATAATATCACTTCGCATCGTAGTTCTAGGGACTCGTCTAAAACTAGGATTAACATACTCTTTCATAAATTTTTCAAATAACTCACTATCAAACATAGATAAAGGGACCTCGGACTGTGATATATATTTTGTTACACCTTCTCTCATTTTATTATGTGAATACATAAAATTGCCACTGCCACTAGCATTTATGAGCGTTTGTCTAGGGTCATTCACTTGCTCATTTAAGTGACAACTAGCATAATGTCTACCAATTGTGCTCGTACAACTACCGGATTCGTATGCAAAATTTTTAATACAATATTTGCATTGTGCTCTACTTTTTATTTTTCCACCTATTTTAACATCTTTTATTTCAAAATGATTCCACACACTCGACGTTTTATTTCTCTTTTTTCTAGGTGACGATGTGGATGCATGTGTAGATGATTGAGCAATTGAAATTGTGAGATTATCTTTCTTAATTTCCTCAATATCATCGTTAGTGTCATTGAAAGTGTCAAGCAAAAATTCACGTGGATCCATAATTGAAAAAATTGAATAATGTGAAACAATTATTAATAAAAATGATACCGCACACCAATTACGCAACAATAGTATGTGATTGTTGTGATCACCTCCACGAATACGACGAGTCCTACAAATATCGAAAAAAAAATGTTAGTTACATAATATACGTTAAATCTAAAAAATGAAATAAAACAAAATAATATACACCTTTTAAAATTGATAGAGATCAATGGAGAAATTGAGAGATTGAGAAATTGAAAGATTGAGAAAGATAGTGAAATGTTAAGAAAATGATTGGAGAAGAGATTGAGAGAATGAGAAAGATTTGATGAAAAAATTGAAAGAAAATAAAGAATATTTATAGGAAAACTTTTGATTTAGCCGTTGGAGTTCAACGGCTAAATAAAAAATAACTCCAACGGCTAAATGAAAAATAATAAAAAAAAATCCACAAAGAACCGTTGGGTTGCATTTGTAACTGTTGAACTGCATTTGTGAATTGTGATAGTTGCAATTCTGCAAAGAACTAAAATTTCGGACCGTTGGGCAACGGTCCGAAATTTTAGCTCACAGATCTCAGAGCACTGCTCTAAGATCTGTGAAGACTCTAAATGAGTCTCGTCTGAGGCTCAGAGCCTCAAACAAGACGTCCTCTCGGTCTAGGAGACCGAGAGGTTCGACTCTCAAGTGTGAGAGTCGAAGATTTCGACTCTCACAGTGAGAGTCGAAACTCTCAAGTGTGAGAGTCGAAATCTTCGACTGTCGACAGGCTCTCGATCTGCCGAGAGGCTCGACTCTCACACTGTGAGAGTGAGAGTCGAGTTCAACTCTCTGTGAGAGTCAAGTTCGACTCTCACAGAGGAGTGCGGAGTGCCGAGGCGTCGAAGACAACGACGAGCACGAGATCGGCCGACTGCAACGAAGACGACGACGAGCTTCGTTCTTCGACGCCTCGACAGTCGACCCGAGCTACTAGATGCACGTCTTCGACCAGAGGACTTCCGAGTTCCGACTTCGACGCGAGCTGCTGCAGTGGCCATGGGCGGGCGGGCTCGCCGGGCCAACTCGCCAGGCGGGCGGGCTCGCCGAGCCAACTCGCCAGGCTCGCGAGCCCGCAATTTCAGGCTCGGCTTGGTCCGCCTGCCGAGCTCGGACCGAGCTCGGCTCGTTACTGTAGCGGTCTAAGCCAGGCTCGGACCGCTACAGTAACGAGCTCGCCAGCCCGCCCATTAGACACCTCTTCCAACAGGGAAATAACAATGATGAAGAAGTCAACAAGGGAATAACGGCAGTAAATCATTCAAGAGACTAATAGCCACTAACAACAACCGTCACCTTTATCAACTTATCTAACTAGCAATCACAATATACCATAAGGAATTTACAGAGAACTAAACGTATAACCCACACACTCTACTTGCGGTGTAGGACCTCCACATGGCCAAGACATCCCTATTTCCTTACCTCAAAGCTTTAACATGTATCGATGCTTAACCGTTATCTTTTTCTCGTCTTTTAGTACCTTCACAATTTAGTAACATTTATCATTAGTAATTACAACTTATAAATTCACCCCCAATTGATAGCGCCTAGAAATAAGGTTTAATACATGGTGAAGACCTACTTAATTCGATCCACAGATTACAGACCCATAATTACCAACGTCTAATATTAAGATTTGAATCAAGTCGTGAAACTTCATTCATCTACGAAGCGAACATTCAATAACATAATCTAATTTTCAGCATGTATTTATCCGATTAGTAAACCAAATCCACAGCCAAAAACCGTCTAACGATGAGCATTATCCATATACTTAATGTCCAATAAGACTCAGCCAACCATAACCAAGATAACACAATAGCAGATATCCAACAACAATCAATGCACGTCATTATCTTTTATCCTAACAAACAGCACTTGCATCGTCTATCATTATCAACAGTGGAGCATAACATGCAACAGAGACTGGTCCTTAAAATCACAGTTTCATAGTCAATACTAAATCCCAAGGCACAATCATGCTTCACTACAGACTACAATTACAATAGCTAAAATCATCCCACAGTAAGTAGCCATAAACAATTTCTAAAACCAAACTCATATACTCCGATTGTGACCATTTGCCCAATAAATCACAAAATATTAATTCAAAGGAACGAGGAGCATACATTCGACAATTAACCACTCAAACGATTCCAACAGAAGGCATAAATTCCATTTAACATATTTCTTAATTAAATTCTTCAACCAATTCCACAATGGAGAACATGCTTAGAACAAAGGAGAAGACTGTTACCTGCTCCTACACCCGAAGCTAGAGTAGAGCTTCGCCCTTTGGCCACAGCAACCCCACGCCATTGCCAGCCAATTTACAACAGCCACCAATTTCCTCTCCAGCAACAAAACCAAATCCATCATACAAACACTCAACCAATCATCACCCAAAAATCCATAAATAGTAGAGAAGGGAAGTCCTTACCCCAAAGATCACTCAGAACTGTAGCTGCATCAACCGCCAACAGCAACTCCTCATACGGAGGGAACGCTGCCACAACCACCCGTTAAGAAACTGCGAAGAACATCCATAGTAGCTCATACCCGAGCTGAGGAAAGACCGAGAACAGCCACAACCTCCAATCGGCCACACTCTATCCTTCTCTCCTCTCTACATAGCCAAATTCTCCAGCAACAAACACTCTGCCATTCCTTAAGGCAGAGTGTTGCACTCCGCATGCCCGACCAGCCACTGCAGCTTTCTCAGAGGATGTTCTCCATGCCAAAACGTCCACTTCACCTGGAGAAAGAATGTCAAGGACCATTTCAGGTCAAACCATAAGCCGAACCAACCCATCCCCCAGGCCCAAAGCTAGAACCATCGCCATTTCTCCTCTGCCGAATGCCACACTGGCGTCAATCCAACTTGCCATCGCTAGTCGGCCATCGCCAAGCCTCCGTTGCACGACCTGACACTTCGCCGTTCAAACTCGTGGCCCTAGCTGCTCGCCATTCGCCAGGACACCGCCACCTCCGTTGCTCGCACATTCGCCATCGCAGGAAGCCACCCAAGCCGAGCACGAGCTTTCACCATCAGTCACTCCTCTTCGTCACACCCGAGCACTCGCTCGTCTCTCCTCTCCCTCTCGTTCGGGTTTTTCTCTCTTCGCGCTCCTCTTCTTCGACTGAATGGCCAAAGGCCAAATGAAGGACTTTTCTTTTAATTTCCAAGCTGAGCCAACACAACCTGAACCGGTTCAGCTTTCCCTTCCCTCTTCAATTTAATTTCACATTTTAACCTTAATTAAATAATATTAAAAAGAAACATATGTTTAAGTGTTGAATATTAGTATCACATAATAACCGACCCAAGTTTGTAACTCTCGACGTAATTCAAATATCGTTAAAAGATTAATAGATGTCCAATTTAAATTTCTTATTTCTATTTCCTAAATTGATTTCCATCAATTAAAATTCCAATAAATTCTCTTAAATTATAACCGAACGGTTACGTCCTTGGTAATACCCCGATAAATATCCGATAAATCCACATACCCCTAATTAATTTCCAATTATTCTTAATAAATTCCAATATAAAAATTTGGGGTATTACACTAGAAATATGGGTATTTTGAATAGGTAAGAGTGGTGTCTTGTCACTTCCATTTTTTGATAATAGGCTATTTTGAATAAGAAGGTATGAGTGAGTGGAGAAATCCATCACTCCAATAAGAAGTGTGAGTGCAAGCTCTATTTAGGTAGTTCAAACGAAGGTTCGATGAGCAAAAGGCTCTGTATAAGTATTTTGAGCCGAAGTTCATTGAGCAAACGCTCTGTTTAAGTATATTGATAGGAACTTTTGAGTGAGTAATGAATTTCATCACTTATCACTCTTTTAAGTATATTGCTATGTTGCTTTTGATTACAATGCTCTTTTAAGTATGTTGTTAGGTTTCTTTTGAGCATAGGCTCGAGTCGAGAATTAGTACCTGAATGTAAAATCATAAATGTTTCCATTCTCTTGTAAGTGTGTCTGTAAAGCTGTTGTTTTTCTGATTTGATTTATTTAATATACGGTTGCTACTGATGTAATTGTAGTTTCCATCTAATTAATCTGCCTTTTCGTTAATCTTCTTGTAATTTGTATCTCCAAAAACCTGTCACATACTTAGAATCTGTTCTTAATTCAAAGTGTGTTCATAGTAATTCAATTTTCTTTTTTTTTTTTAGATTTTAAGACATGCATAAGTTTCTAGTTCTTGAATAGAATAATGTTGTTATGTTTTTGTAAATGTTCCAGAAAGATATTTACATAACTTTACCAGAAATCTTTGATATATTGATGGTGCTTGTTTTAATCAAAAGGGTAGTACATTCCATTCGTATTGTTTTTGAGGTGGACAACTAAAGGCTGTTAAAGGTTTAGTATTTTTCTGCTAGGCGTAATTGGCAATATCATGACTTTGCATCTAAAGTGCTAAAGTAAGTGTTACCTTTAAGTTTTTCTAATATATAGTCTTTTCTAGGTAATTTGTAACTATCTCCAATAGTTGCATCGTTCATCTTTTTATAATTAATTACCATTCTTCGTTTGCCACGTTTTATTTTATTTTTATTTTCTACATAAAAAGCTGGTGCGCTATGTGGACTGTGACTTTCTCTAATGATTCATAAGTCTAGTAATTGTTTACATTCTGATTTGAATTGGGTAGTGTATAGGAATTGAAAAGTATTTAGGGTTTTACAGGCGATGAGTTTAACTATTTCAGTTTGAGAAATAATTGGTGTAGTGATTTGTTGCCGTCCCTTCCTCCCTAGAAAAGAGAGAGAAATAGTACGGAGTCGTTCAATAAATGGTTGATATAATTTTAAAAGTTATTACCAATAATAATATCAATACCAGAGTCGTGAAGATATAATGTTTTTGTAATAAATGGATGTCCTTGGATAATAATAGGAATATGATGGCATACATACCATATAAGATGAATGGATTTGTCGGCTACTATAATTTTAAGAGGTTTATCTAGTTTGATCCATGAAGTAAGTACATTTCTTTTGGCAAAACACAAAGTTGAGTCAGTATCAATATAAGAAAAATAAGGTTTATTTTGAATAATGTTTTTAATAAAAGTAGCACTAGGATTTTATATCTAGCCTGGTAGTCTGGCTAAGTCTCCTCTCTCGTCGGGAACGGGACTAGCCACCCACAAGAGGATAGAAGCCGACCAAGATTATTCTCTCTCACATGGGTTCCCCCATCTTCTGCTCGATGTATGAGTTATGAACGAATGAACAAAAGAATGATATGTAAAGAAAATATTGGTTTGGGGCGGTACCCATTCCAAAGGAATTAAAGAGAGTCATAAGCATAATTGTATTAAACCCTTTCTTTACTAAGCCTTTCGGCTTACAGTTTACTTGTGGTGTAGGTACTTGTATATGAAGATAAATAACAAACAAATAATAAAGCAGGGATGAAGGATTTGCAAGTGTGAGATTAGGGGCTGGCCAGGCTAAAGAGAGTAGAAGAGAAAATGGTTGTAATTAAATTGTATTTAATTGTTTAGTTTTCATTTCTCAAATACATTATTTACGCTTCTGCTATGTCTTAATAAATCCATTATGTTTTCGTAAAAGATTTTACAACTGCTTACGCTATGTTTTCACGAAAAGGAGTTTTAACAGTCAGGTTTGGCACTCTGATATTACTTTCAAAGGTTTTAATAAAAGGTTTGAATTTTAGCAAAGTTTCAAGGGAAAAGAAAAACTGAGTCGTTACACATTAATTACAAAGTAGAATGGTTGGTTTGTCATTTTCCCATAATGATATCTCTAATGATTTTCCTAGCTTAGTTTTTGATCTTTCAGGTCAGTTTACAAGCTGGGTATATCTGGAAATAACTTTTCAGTTTGGAAAGATGATTTCGTCAAAAAATCTCGATCTTCACTCTAATAATTTATCTGGGTCTATACCTTCTAGTTTATGCAAGATTAAGTGCCTCAGATTTCTTGATTTATCAAAAAAAGGAATAAGCGGAACAATTCCTCGATCAATTGTGTAACGACCCGAATTCTTACTTGCCTTAAAAAAAACTCATACAACTTCAAATTAATTAAAAGTTTTAAGGAAAACCTTATTTGGAAACGTTTGATCTTTATAAATCAAAGTATCGAGAAAATCCGAGTGTTACCAACATACTAAATGGACTTATTAATTTCAAAAGGGACAGTTACGATCAATAAACTTTGCGAAAACGTCACAAAATAACGTCAATTAAGGTTTTGATAATTCTAATACGAAATCAACTAGGAAATAAAAGGTAAATCAACGTTTACAAACCACGTTTGACGTTAAACCCTTTTTATTAACAATTTTTCTTGCCTTAGTGTCGTACTACTACTACTCCACTTGTGTCTCCCCCGCATACGCCACAGGCTCCACCGGAATGGCCTCCTCATCAACTCCAGGCACAATTACTTCATTACCTACACCACAAGTAAGGACGTGAGCTTTCGCCGAGTAAGGAAATGGGGAAAACAAAAATGCATATGTCTCTCTTTTAGTTCCTTTGGAATGGGGGCCACCCAAACCAATTCTTTCTTTACGTTTTCCTTTCTTTCTTTCTTTCTTTACTTGTACTTCGAGCTGGAGATTGGAAGACCCGTATGGGATGGTATAATGGGTCGGACCTAACCTCCTGTGGATAACTAGGTCCCATTCCCGATGAGATAAGGGCATTTCATAATTACCAGACTAGGACCGCTACCCATCTGCCTCCCAACTCCCTTAATCCTTTCCTTTGGTATTTTCTTTATCATTTTACTTTCCTTTACCATGCATGTGAGTACCACCCCGAGGGGATACACCTACTTTGTTTCTATTATATGCATGTATGAAGACACTCATAACAAAACTAGTACATACAAGAATATCGAACAATGCTACTTTAAAGAATTTACAGTAATTTAACATAACTTCATACATAAGAACAACAAGGTATAGAATGTTATGGTATCATATCCATGGATAAATTAACACTAACTAAGCATAATTATTGAGATATCCAGAAATTAATCATGATTACGAAATGATGGAATCTAAGCATGCTTTAGCATCAAGGCTAATAAGGTAACTGACAAGTTGTTAATGAAATCATATTATTCACGAAGTTATACTATTAACAAAACTGAGCAGCGTATGATTATCGATTTAAACAACGAATGAAATAGCGTAGGCATACTTCTTAAGAGGAATTAAATAATAGTAATGATTTCAAGAGAACCGGTGAAACATGTTCCTAACTCAAGATGAACAACAACATTCCTAATGGCAAGGTGGAGTAATGGGCATGCTTCTAAAACGGTAATACAACAGCAAATATTACTATTGAACTGAGCAACGAACATGTTTTAGATTAATAGGACAGAATAGAAATTATTGAATACCATCGTATTTTTATTCGATCACAAAAGGGACTAAGCGTACTATTATAACAGTAAAGAGGTTGCAGAAAATTATGTACGACAATATTACAGCAACGTTTATGACGGGGCAAATGATGAACACATGTTCTTTAACCATTAAAACACCACAACACATATGACAAGATTGAATAACCAATACATGCTTTTTACCCATTAAAAACACAGTCACATATATGACAAGATTGAATAACGAATACATGCTCTTTACTCATTAAAACACAACAACATATATGACAAGATTGCATAACGATTACATGCTCTTTAATTTTGTTAAAATTCAGTGATATTTAATGGGAAACAGACCTATGAATTATGCATCTATTACAAAGTCCAACAATAACTAATGTATTTTTATATATGCGCAGTGAGATAAATTTCAATAGAGAAATATTTGGAAACGATAATCACAGTAAACACAAATTCCAAGCTCAATTCATCTCTACACAGACATTCCAGTTCATCTCTTTGTAATATTTACTATGCTTTATTCACAACTTACGATTTTCTTTTATTAGTCTTGACAGTTGTTACTACAAGGATGCAACTTAACATTCAGCAAACTAAAAATCACTCATACAGAGTGTAGGCATTAAAAGAATATCACAAGAACAACCAACTAAACATCTAACATAAAACAACTAAAGTCTATGGCAAAACCTAAAGATCATGAAATGACAATTACGGCAGAACAACACTAGAATTCACAATTTGGTGTAGGGCCTTCACATGGCCAAGACAATCCATCCCTTACCTTTTGAAGACTTTCCTTTCACGTACAGCTGCTCTCCCGTCTACTCCCTCTACGTAGAAAACCCAATTCTTCCCGAAGAACAGAGAAATGAGGGTTCTCCCCCCCCTAGGTCATGTCCTACGTGGGGTAAAAATGGTGCAGGTGACTCTCCCTCAATTAAAATCGTGGGGAGGAGAAGGCGTCATGCAACCTTTAAAATGACCCACGTCGTTTTTCTCCCGATTTAAATCTTATTTAATTGCTGAACTGATACGATTCGGACGAGTGCGGATGACTTTGTCACGTCCGCAATCATCCACAAGACCAAATATACGAAGGCTAAAATCTGACTTCAGACGGAAGATGGCATCCCCATCTTCGTTCGTACCGTCCGCAGTCATGATTCGAACGCCAGACAGCATCCATACGCATCGTCCGCATGAGGAAATGAATCGAACAGATTTAATTTGGACGCCTCTCCTCACATCTGCATCGTCCGTATATGTCATTTGAATGTGTCTAGGAATTGGACAGATTCAATTTGGACGAATCTCATCCTCGTCCGCAGTTGTCTGCGATTGTCCTAAAGTTCCCAGACTTAAATAGATTCATTGCGGACGCATCCTGTATCATCCGCATCATCCACTTCCTGCATCCGCAACACCTCAGCACAGCAAGGTTGGGACGCTAGACAGCGTCCTGAGTCGTCCCAATGCCCAAAAAGTCCATTTCCTTTAAAAAACTGACTAAGTTTTATCCAACTCGGACATCCCATGAATTTACAAGTCATAGCCAAGACGTATAGGAACGAAATGCATTACATTAAATTTCATCTTCGAAGCTACATTACATTGTTTACAGGAAACTAGTTTCAGGTTGTTACAAATTGGTTGTCTTTCCGAGCTAGAATTGATGTATCTTAATCAAAATCAGATCGGTGGGAAAAGTTCCCTTCTATTTCTAGTCTCTGTTCTCTAATATTCTGCATAATTTTAGAAAATAATCTTAGAGGCATGCTACCTAAATCCATTTGGCAAGCTTCAAAAAATCCAACGGCTGATTCTTGATTTGTCGATTAATGGATTAAGAGGAAAATTACCCATTTGGATTGGAAATTTGACTAGTCTGTCTCTCTTCTTAATCTATCCAACAATGGCTTACATTCCTCCATTTTGTACGAATTCAGAAAGCTTTCGCTGTTATTGGATCTTGATCTTCGCTCAAACTAGTTTATTGGACACGTAAACCTTGTATTTCCAAAAGAAACTCGAGACCCACTTGGCAATTTCAACTCCATCGACATTTCAAATAATCGATTCAACGATCATATGGACCAACTCATCAGAGATCGACCCTCGATGGACTCAATCACCAACCTTGTTCTATCTCAGAACCTTCTACAAGGATCAATTACAAAATCAATTGGAAAATTGAAAGATTTGCAAGTGTTGGAGCTTACGGGCAATGGATTTTCAAGGATTTTTTATTATGGTGGAATACTTATACGGTATTGATGGAGTTCCTTATGCTTACATGGCATTAATTGGGGAAGAGGTACTGGGTAGATAAAAAGAGGGAGAAAAAGAGGAGAGAGAAGAGAAGGTGATGTGAGGAGAAAAAGAGGAGAGAGAAGAGAAGGTGATGTCTTTCTCTGTTCTCTTCTTCTACTTCTTCTTCTTCTTCTTCTTCAACTCTATTTCTCACTGGAATATCAATATAGTTCCTTCTTCTTACTTATTTTATGTTCATTACCATAACAAATGGTAGCAGATCTATATGATTCAACAGTGGCGGAAACTCGTTCCAAAGCATATGAAGAAGCATTCCAGCAAATTGAGGAGAAAATGAAAGGAATAAACTCTTCTTTCACCTCTATCTTCTATCGACTAGAGGTAATAGAAAAAAAATTTCAACAATTGTTAGTTTGCTAGGATTGATTGGAAGAGATTTTTCACAGATTCGTTCAAGACTCCAACTCCAGACATGATGCTATTATGGCTGAGTTAAATCGGATACTTCCAACTCAATCAAACGAAAATCAGAAGCACACCGCAACGTCTACTTCCAACTCCAAGAATATGGATTTTCATACTAAAGCTCTTAACAGAACTGAGATGAAGAAAATAGCAATCTCAGCTACTATTGAGGAAGAAAACAAAAATGGAGACCTGCGAACCGATGTAGAAGTCACAGATGATGTAAGAGGCAAGGATGAGTTAACAACTAGAAACCTGAATCAAATTTCAGGTTCGATCCTAAATTCCTATTTCATTATCCTTGATTGTTCTGATTATGTCATGGATTTAACATTTCGTTGGAATTTGACTCCTAAAGACATGGTAATGAATTTAGAAATTGAGAACAAACCTAAGTTCTGGAAAACGAATGTGATAGAATACAGATTGATTTTCGTTCATGATGCGTCATTAAAAACTGTTTCAATGTTTCACTTTTATGGCTCTCCTCTCTCAATGAGCAACTAGGGAAAGCTGTTGAGAGAAATGCAGTATAAAATCTAACCTCCAAGAATGAATAAACTTGAGGAAAGAAGTTTTTGGAAATCAAGCTGAGGTTGCCCTAGACAAGAGTCTGATTTGGTGCTTTGGGAGAAGACTCCAAAAACAAGCTGAGTAGCTGATAATAATCCTTCAAAATTAGGTTAAAACATGATTAAGGAGGGTTAAGTACCCCCCCCCCCCCCCAATGAAGCCCTAATGAACAAAGATGAAAATGCTCTTCAAAACACAAAAATTGGACATGGTGACTCGGCTAACAAGCTAGCCGAGTCAACAAAAACCAAAACATATTAGCCATCCTAAAACTAATTAAAATAAACCAAAAATCCAGTAGCTCATACCAACATATATCCAAAAGTCATGTCATCATATTAAAGAACATGTTTTAAACTCTAGGGTGCCTCACTAGCTTCGGCAAGATGGATACTCATAGCTGCCCAAGTATTTAGCTCCACCCAAGTTCCTTCATGGTGCCAAGTGATCAAGTTTTTTGGTGCCTCCTTGTCAAAATGCTATCTAAGGAGACTCCATCTGCAAAATAGCAATTGGTTAGAAAAGTGACGATCCCCTTGACTAGGACTCGGGTGATAGGGTCTTGAGGTGCATCATCCTCCCCAGGTGATTGAAGATTTGACCTCAAATCCAAGGTTTGATCATCCTCTCCTTTTTCTTTCATTTGATCAGCCCCAAAATGTGCAACTTCTACTGGAATCTCGTCTTCCTTGGCCATAGAGGGTCCACTCATCCCATGCTTAGATCCCACGTCCTCGAGCCATCTAGTTTTAATGTCTTTTTCTATAACCATGAAAACTTCTTCACCCATGTGCGACCAAAGGAGTAAACGCCTCATTATTTAAAAAACAATTTCCATGGCAGGACTACCCCTTTTTGGTTCATTAATGAGCACTTGAGATCTATGGCCCAAGCCCTTATCATCCATATAAAATTTCCTAACCAAAGATCTTGATATTTGATTCAGATAAGAAAGAGTACCTTTGTAAAAATGTATTGGCTCTTGAATTTGCTTCTCCCTCCTTGTGTGAAATCATATATGGAAAGTCCTCTAGTAATTTTTTCTTGGACACAAGTAAAGTTGATGTCCTTTTTTTCTTTTGCTTAACTTCATAGTCTTTAGCAATTTGATCGGGTTGTAAAGGTGCTAGTTTTATGAGTTTATCTCTGAACTTGAGTGCGTAGAAGTTTGAGTAGCCATCATGTGTGACCTTCCTATCATACTGCCATGGCCTTCCCAATAATATGTGACTTGCACTTATAGGTACTACATCGCATAGTACCTCATCTCCATAGCCTCCAATTGCAAAGGATATGCGAGCATGTTTGGACACTTTCACCCCCTCTTGCTCATTCAACCAATTTAACTTATGAGGCTTCAGATGCTTAGTGGTATTCAAATGCAACTTCTCAACAAATTCTTAGGACGCTACGTTGGTAAAACTTCCTCCATCTATGATCATAGATCACACCTTTCCTTCCACTTTGCATCGGGTATGAAAAATGTTTTCTCTTTGGTATTCCTCCACTCGATTTTGAATAGCTAATGTTCTCTTCATCCCAACTAGTAGTGGACCATCTTGAGCATAATATGTATCTTCTAAGGGTTCTCCCTAAGATGTTTCACAATCCTCATCTTCACTGACAATCTCCTCGGAGTCACCCCTCATCACCATCACCCGCTTATTGGGACATTGAGAGGCTATATGTCCAAGGCCGAGACACTTGATGTCCCTCAAACTAGGTTTGGTGGTCTCAACATTTATTTTCTTTTCTTCATTGGCTTGGCCCTCATGTGATTTCAAAGCTACCCCACTTTAATCATTCTCGGGAGGGGACTTAGGAGGCAAAGCATTTCTTGAAAATGGTTGATTAGTGTTTTCTCTCAACTTTCTTTTTCTTTGCCTTTCTATTTTCAAGGCTAATTGGACCACTTCATCCATAGTGCTGTAAGTTTGTAGTTCTACCAAATCACCAAACTCTCTATGTAGGCCTTTGATAAATCTAGCAATAATTTGCTCTATTGGTTCTTCGATAGCACACCGGATCTTCAAAGTCTCAAATTCTGTTAAATACTCTTCCACCAATTAAGTGCCTTGTTTTAAATTTTGAAGTTGTAGAAATAATTCTTGCTTATGGAGGCACAAATCTTTTCTGCATGAGGGATTTCATGGTCCTCCAATTTCTCAAATGATTTTGTTGATTTGGAGAGTAGAAGAATGGAGGACTGGATACTTCAACAACTAAATGGAGTAGAAGTGACTCAGACTTCTAGTCAATTGAAGGGACAGTTGAGTAATGGTGAAGTAATAACCAAGGATTTGAGTCTAGCATCAAAATATAAGGAGAACTACAACCAATCATCAGTTCTTTTCTCTATTGGGTTCTCATCAAATGAAGGCACATTTGGAGTTGGCTCAAATGAGATGATGTTTTCTACAAACCAATCCATTCCATACTGTAAAGTTGTGTCTTTTCAACTGGAGCCTTTGTGTAACGCCTCATTTTATTTAAAACCATTTTTCTCCATATTAAATTTTGTTTAATTTATCCAAAACGCATAAATTAGAGTAAGTAAATTCATTTGAAAAAATGTTAGAGTTAATCGAGCGAAAATAGATAATAAACTTTCAAAACATAGTTTAAGATATACAACAAAAGTTCATGCTTATAAAACATTTACCATAGCAAAAGGGAAGTGATCTTTTCAAAATAACCAACATTGATTTTATAAACCACAACCATCAAGTCGTACCCGGCTAATAACCCAAGGGATCGTCCTATAATGCCTCCTCCTCAGCTTGAACATAACATATATCATAAGGATCTCCTACATCACGGGAGAAAACAATGAGCCTAACGCTCAGCAAAAATCAGAATGGGATGCAGTGCTAATGCTAGTGCATGTCATACGATGCGTTACAGAAAAGAACCTATCTTTTCTGGTATACCGAGAGAAAGGATACATCCTACGGTCATGTGGCTATCCGTCACTCCAGCAAGGAGAGATATCCTATGGCATCACCACTATGATCGTCACCATTCTCTTTTGTTAAAAACATTGGAGATTTTCATACAAAATAAAGGGATACATCTTATGGTCCATGTGGCTAACCGTCACTCCGCTCCCTACGTGAGAGGAGATACATCCATTAGGGGTGTCACCACCAATGGATTGTTAGCAAATCTCCCAAACCCCCACATGCCTATTTATATTTATTATGCATGTCATGCAATATGTTAAAAATTTTATAAGCCCTAAGTATGATGCATGAATGTCACATACAGTTCACGAATATATACATAAAAAGGGACTTAACATTTATCAATGATCTCATAGAAGCAATATAAAAGTCAGAGAAAGGCCATCAATTAATTTAAACCTTTACTAGCTGTAACGCCCCGTTTATTTAAAACTATTTTTCTCTTAAAAAATTTTTTGCTTAATTTATTCAAAACTTGTGAATTAATTTCATTTAAAAACATATCAGAGTTTTTCAAGCGGAAGTAGAAATTAAAGCATAATTTATGTCTTATAATAAAAGTTTATGATTACAAAACATTTAATTCACCACACCCATAAAAGTTTATGATTACAAAACATTTATTTTAATTCACCACACCCATCATGCTGTGAGCCATAACCAATCAGGTCGAACCCGACTGATAACCCAATAGATCATCTAGAAATATCTCCTCCTCTGCAGGTACATCAATATTATCATCACCTATATCAACAAGACTTAACTAATGAACCTAATACTCAGTAAGTGATATAAAATAAAACATAAATATATTATGCATCTTTGAAATCCATTTCCTTCTTTTTTCTTTTCCTTTTCTTTATCTTTTCCTTTTCCGTTTTCCTTTATCATTTCTTTTCTTTCTAGAATACCCCGAAAAGAATCTCGGGCTTACCCTGGACTTTATACCCTTGGTCCTAAAATACCCCAGAAAGAACCTTGAACTTACCCTGGACCTTGGTCTCAAAATGCCCCGGAAAGAACCTCGGGCTCACCCTAAACATTAGCACCAGAATGTCCAGGAAAGAACCTCAGGCTCACTCTGTACCTTGATACCAGACTGCCCCAGAAAAAACCTTGGGATCACTCTGTATCATATCCATTATCCTTTCTTTACTTAAAACTTTACCGTTATCATTTCTTATTCGTTTTCGTTCTTTTTTCAAAACCATCCATGAAAACCCATTTTCATATATTTTAAAAACTATGATACATGATGCTCACAAATACATATAGTTCTTATCATATCATTTCTATAATCTCTAAACATATTCATTTATGAAACATATTATTAAAAGAACCTAAATCTAGTAAACAGTCAGTAAGCAACAGTACAATTTGCGAAATATGCTCAATATCGGCTTATTCTATGAAAGCAGTACACATGCTTAGTAAAGCAGTAAACAATCAGCAAACAAGGTCATAATTCTTTGATGTAGGGTCCGAAAATCAAAGCACAGTAAGTATCAACTTACCTGGATTCCTTAACATGTGTAAATTGTTACTCTTTTCCTCTTTAATACCAAGCTTTCTAGGCTGATCGCGTAATTTTTCTCTGCCAGAAACTCCTCCAAAAACCAGAATAACAAATCTACTCCCGAACTTCAGAATCCAGAATCCTCACCAATTTCACTCAAAAACTCACACTTCTCTCCCTCCAAATATTTTCTTCTTCCGCAAGTGTGAATTTCTCTTAGGAATGCAGCCTATTTATAGGAAAAATGGGAGATGAATTAAGGGTCAAGATTGAAGCAATTAGGCAGATTAACAGACAAATTAGGTCTGTTTATGGCGTTTGATAATTTTTCACAAAAGTTAGGCCATTCTTGACGATTCCAAACATTTTACAGTGAGTCTAACACTGAAGGATAATCCAATCACTGTTGAAGAATAAAGAAAAAAAACAACCGAGTGGAAGATATCTCATAGACAAGAAGGACAGCCCTCCACCTTTCAATAAATTATAATATTTAATTATATATATTTTAATTGTTTCATTGACTAACACTACCACTTGCACTTCCTTTTGCCATGTCACCAATCGTTTTTTTTTAAATTACATTTTCATTTAATTTAATTCTTTTTAAATAATTTTTTTATTCTATTTATTAATTCATTTATTCTTCTATTGTTTTATTTACATATTTATATTCGTATAGTAAATTAATCTAATTTAATTTATTTCAATGCTATTCCAAATAAACCTTTAATAAATTATTAACCAAATATTCCACTTCATTAATTTTAATAATTTTCTTCCATTAGATTATCAATAATTATCTATATATTTGGTATAAATAATATCTCAATAATCTAAATTATCCAAATAGACTAATATCCAGATTTTCCTCCAATTAATTTATCTTTTCCTTATTGAATTTCCGTTATAAAAATCAGGATATTACACTAGCAGTGAGAAAATTTAAACCTACAGTGAGTAATTCAGGTGTGCTTGGCAGAGAACAAAAGCAATTATTCAATCAAGTCTTTACAATTATTAACAGGGGATCCACATGTGAGTCCATAGGAAATTCAATAACAACCAAGGATTTGTTCATGCTCTCTCTAACACTCTACAAGTTTAATCTATGCTTTTTCTATCGTTTCACAGGTTTAATTCATGTTTGGTCCAAAAATTTACAAAACAAGGAAATGACTATCCTTCAAATTATCAATTCATCACAACCATTCAAACAATATTTAGATCTTCACAGAGGCAGTAATCTACTATCTATCAACCCAAGCTATTCTACTATATCAACCCACTAACATGGATCATATTCCTCTTATCAATATGACGGTAAAGACTTCCAATGAAAATCAAGCAGAATTCCCAGTTTCAACAACCAACAGAAAGTAAAACAACAACTCATCTAGCATCCACAGAATAGTTTTCCATAGTATAAGTTATCAAGCAACAATCTTTATCAAACAATAGACAACCCATGTAGGGCCTCCAATGGCCAACATACATCTCAATCCTTACCTTTACTTAAAGAAAATCCAGCTGCTGAAGTTTTTCTCCTCACCGATGGCATAGTAGCGCACAATTAGGGAAGACTCCACAAGAGCTTCTGCACTTCACCTCACCCCACCAATTAAAGAGCAAGACTCACCTTACTCTCATGCTCCTTCTTTGCAACACTCTCGGTCCAGAGTGTGTTCCTCTCTGTGAAGGAAATTCCTCTCATGACTTCAACTGTTGTCCATGTTTAATAACCTAAAGGCGTAGGGAACAACGAAGGATGGGCGGTCATCACCTCGAGAGAGGAGGTCGAGAAGTCGTGGGGAGAAGGGTGCGATTTGTCGTCTGAGTGGAGGCATTTATGGATTAAACGACAAAATTGTCAGTTGGTTAAAATACGTATTTCGCAAAACTAGGAAATTTCAGTCGAGTAAGTCGATTGAATCCTTCGATCGCATGACGACCAAAATGTCAAAAATACGAGCAGAGGCATATTTCGGTCAAGAACCTAAACTGAAACATGCGACCGCACATCGACCACAAAATTGACGAATTTGACAGATTCAAAACCATTACGTCTGCAACTCGACCTTGTCTTCGACAGCAATGCGACCGAAAACCCAAAATGCAGGCTGGAATGCATTTTCAAACGAGAGGCCATCAACTCCAACTTTGACCTCAGTAAGACCGAAAACCCAGAAGCGCACAATCCGTAACAATCCTCCACTTTAAAATTTCCCAAAATATTTCTTTCCTCATTTACATCACATCAAGTCCCAAATTAGCGATTACAGAACATATCTTCTTTTATAAGATATTTGTTCATTCTATAAAATCTTTTACATAATACATAGAGAATTTATCCAGGCATTACACTTTGTTTTATATAGAGGCTATGCTGATCTAGAAGACTTGCTAGATAACATGCCTTCAAAATTTGGCTCTTATACAGCTGATCCTTTACAAGGTCACCATAATGAGAAGACAAATATTAAAGTTAGAGTTCCACTACAAATTCTGAGAATTGTTGTTGATTCAGCTACTTTATTTGAAGATATTGAGGAAAATTCAGGAAGCAATCATATTTCAAGTACTCTTTAGATTGATACAATTGATAGTAATGAAAGTAGCATAGGTCAAACCAAAGTCTTGCATTCTTCTGTTAGTTCTATGAAAAATAGTACGATGTTGAAAAGGATTGAGATGCCCAATAGCATGCACATATATGGTGACTGGTATATGAAATGGAGAAGGGAGGATTTTGCAAAAAAATTATATCCTTGGGAACAAGGATCTTTTAAGGTGGAAGGATGTTATGGTGGGATACTTATACGGTATACATGAACTGCCAACATGGAGTTCCTTATGCTTCCGTGGCATTAATTGGGGAAAGGGTACTGGGCAGACAAAAAGAGGAGAGAGAAGCAAAGAAGGGGGGGAAGTGAAGCATTTATTATTTTTATGATATTTTCCTCTTTATCTTCTCTGGACTCTCTTCTCTTCTCTCTTCTTCATCTTCTTCTTCTTTTTCTGTAACTCTATTTCTCACTAGAATATCAATACGATTCCTTCTTCTTGCTTATTTTCTGTTCATTACCATAACATTATTCCAAAGGAGCTTGGAAATTTACGGGGACTGAGTTCGATTCTGCTATCGGAAAATGAGTTGAGCGGTTTGATTCCGGCAAAGATTTTGAATTTGAAGAATATGAGAATTTTCAATGTATTTAGAAACATATTGAGTGGAAGAATTCCCCCTCACAAAGCTAAAATTCCAGCCTCTGCTTTTTTGAAGAATCCTCGTCCTTTTCAAAGAAGAAGATGAAAAAAGAAGAAGACAAAGAATCGATGGTTCGGTTCTATTCATTTCGTGTGCAAGTCATGCAAATAGTTTACAGATTTAGTAACAGTAGTCAGCATGGTATTGGTTGGTAACGACTCAAACATGGAGGTGTCAGAATTCAAAATTTAAAGTTTAGGGTATCAGTTAAAGAGACTTCCATACTTCAAGAGTCATATTGATAATTACCCTAAAATAAAATATTCACTTCATATATTAAAATATACTCTTCATTAGGCAAATACATAAATTGTCATTTTTCACCAAAACTTAGACCTTTACCACGGGAATATAAATTCCAAAAGTAATGTAAATTACTCCTTTAAATTTCAAAAAAATAACGTTACACGTGAAATTATTCGTGAAAATTTCTTGGATGTTACACTCTTAACTCTTGAAAATGGGCAAATGTTCTTTAAGTGAATAATTTGGTAAGAGTAGAATTGGTTTGGTTCGGTTTCAAACTGAATCAGCTAAGTTTGGTTTTTAGAATGTGAATTTGAAACCAAATCGATTAAAGTCCAAAATGGATCAAAAACCAAACCTTTATTTTTTGATTTTATTCAATTAAGTTAAGGTTCGGTTTAGTTTTAAATTTTTTATTTTAGGCCTAGTTTGGGCTAGGTTTGGACTCAGTTAGGGCTCAGTTTTCAACTGGTTCTCTCCCAAATTCTTCAATTCTTCCTATCAGAATCAACTTTTTTCACTGGCAAATTTAAAAAACAAGAAAACAAATTTCAACAATTATAAAATATAAGAAAAGAGACCATATACAATCTAACATACTTCACATTTAAATCTTTTTTTGCTTTCACTCATGGCATTTTCCATCCTAACATAATAAATGCAAAAATCAACCAATTATATAGAAAAATACAAATATTCGTAGGCTAATCAAAACCAATAGAGGCCATAATATTCAGCCACCCTTATAAAAATGCAGGTTACACTATAAAAAACAGAAACCAACTAATACTATAAAATTCCAAAGTCCAAATCAAATTCAACAAAACCAATCAAAATAAGATTATTAAACAGAAAAATAAATATAGGACCAGTGGACACTGTTGTGCCACTACTGATTGAGCAAACATAAGTCGAGCAAATCAATTTGAAGTACATTCAAATGATGACCTGCCAATGTATGAATTGTATAAAGTTTGGGATGCATCACTTGAATATGATATTATTTGTGACACTTGGAGAGCAGAGATCAAGCCTGGACTAGAGAGTTGAGAGTGTGGCTAAGAAATGAATCCACTGTGGCTGTGCGAACGTCGGCGCTTGGCTGTCGAGCGACACTAGAGAGTTTGACTATGTGAGTGCAAGATTGACGAGAGTGTGAGTGCATTAGTGTGGGGTTGAATGTGGAGAGAGAGAGAGAGAGAGAGAGAGTTGAAGAACCAAGTATGAGGAATGAGTGTAAGCTGTGCACGAGGAGAAGAAAATTAAGTTAAGTTTAGGGGTTGGTTCGATTTTAAGAGTTGTGAGTCCATTTTTTCATAATATTCAACTAACTTTCAATTCAGTTTGATTTTGCTCTGATTTTTCATAATGATGTGATTGTCGATTTTTCAGTTCTGGTCGATTTTACTCGATGTTTTAGGAAGACTATGATTGTTTTTCCTCTCAACCATAATCGACAATTCTTCAATCTCTCCTAGATGCTCTCCAAATCTAGAGCATCCCCACTAAGTGAATTTACTTATTCTTTGAAGGTTGGGGGTAGATGACATGATGGGATGAAAGATTTTACTTATTCGGATTTTACTTAAGATGAATATGAATAGTAATAGTAATAGATTTGCTTAATTCTGCACTCTAATCTTTCTTCTTGAGGAGGCAGTCATATGTCCATCATGAATTGATGTAATAATTAAGAGAAATTATCAATAATTAAAATACGATATTAATTGCATCAGTAACATGGCAGCAACTAAGATTATAGTGTGATCCAGCATCACTCAATGAATATACAAGCTTGATTCTTGTGGGAGAGAAAGGAACAAGAAAGAAAACATAGAGGATTGTGCGTAAAACATGAGTAATATGATGGACTTTCAAATAAAATAATCTAATTTCCCCATAGTTTGAGTGAGAGTAGAAGCTCCGAAATACAATTGGATCATTTTCTAAAAGTCTTCTTCCTCAATTGGTTGAAAGAATCAAACTGATCAATATTATGATAGCATATACAATGTCTATTTGATCCGGAATCGGTCCCTAGGTGCTCGGGTGAGAAAAATATTGACAAGAGCAAGGAACCATTAATTTCACTCACTTAATTTCCCAAATGAATTCCAAGTAATAAGACACCCCTTCAGATGTAATTTTATTGACAATTTTGATTACAAACACAGAATTTGAAGCCACTCACAAATTTGGACAGCAACAATGGAGAGAGAAACCACAGAGGTATCAAATGGATGAGGAGATGGAATAAATTTAGGGTCTTACAAATCTCCTTACAGTTGAAGCCATGTGTCTGCCTTGATGCTGAGCAAGGGCCAGCTCTGTTTCACTCGGTGGCCTTGTTCCATCGCCGGAAAAAACTCCGGCCCCATATGGAGAACCTCCTCTAATGGAGTCCATCTCAAACATTCCTGCTCCGAATGTGTACCCAATTGGAACATAGATCATTCCATGGTGGGCCAACTGAGTTATCGCCGTCCATCTGCATTAACTATTTTAGTTGAAGCTTAATCATGCTTAAAGATGAGGGTGGTGTGGAAAATACAGACTTTCTCTGCTAAAAAAACAAGAAACAAGGCAGTTTTGACGGATTCAGAAGATTTATGACAGCAAAGAATCATAATTCTTCGATAACTCCCTCAAATTATCTTAACTCAATACACAAATTTGAACTTTTTTTGAGACTTTCCTTACGTTTGGAACACAGATAACCCAAGAAAGCTCTTCAAATGACAAAGTTAAGCTCTCTTTTCTCACTCTCCATCACATGGTTGGAGAATTTCATTGATGTCAATTGTAAAAATTCTCTGCGACAGACAAAATTAATGTTAAATGAAACAAATTCAATTGAGGATTTCAAAGACCAATTTACACCTAAGAGTAGCAATAGGGCCATCTACTTCTCACTTCAATCAACAGATAAACTACAAAACACCAAGTCTACACTGGATAGAATGATCAGATATTGTAGACTGAAATGTATCTAAAACAATATAACAATGATTCAAACGTGACAAAAATCAACCTCTACTTACGCAGTGGTCTCCTGGCCGCCACCCTGAGTGCCGGATCCTACGAAGAATCCAGCAGGCACACCGGCCAGCCTCTGATCTTCCCACAATTGAAAGGTGGAATCAAAGAATGCCTTCATCTGTGAAGCCATGGAGCCATATCTGGTCGGAAATCCAAACAAAAACCCATCAGCCTCCACTAACTCCTCCACAGAGATCACGGGCGCTTGATCTTCCTTCTGGGGAACCCTCATCTGCTCCAAAATCTCCGGAGCAAGTGTCTCCGGGACCCTGTACAAAACCCCTTCAACCCCGTCAACTGAATCAACCCCTTTCTTTATCGTCCTCGCCAGTAAATCCACATGTCCGTACATAGAATAGAAAACTATGAAAATCCTCAGTTTTCTTACCACTCCTTTTCCATTTCCGTCTTGAATTGGAGCTGTTATTTCGGCTGATGGAATTTGAATTTCGGTAGAAAGTGGATTCCCTCTTTCTGGGGGAGGAAGATCTCTCTCAGAAACAGAAACGCCTATTGGTGGCCGGTTCTTGCTCGGAAAGCATCCGGCTCCTTTCCCCATGAAAATTCACAAGTGGGTCTGAGCTTATTGTGCACTTTAAATACTTCTGCTACTTGCGGAATCTGTCTAAATCGATGACTCTGAAATTGTAGTGAAGAACATACCGAGAGCAGTCAAAGAATGCTTTTCCCGCATAAATGACAGCAAGACAAGAGAATGAAAAGAAAAAAAAGGGGATTGAAGCTACTCGTCAACTTTCTTCAGCCCTGACCCTGCGATGAAACGAGAAGCATTGTTTATTGACCCATTGAATGACGTTGGCTCTCTGGTTATTCCTCCATGACCATATTAGGAAATAACAAACCAACTATCTTTCTTGTGGTCAATATCAAGTTAATTATTATCTTTTCTTTTTTTTTTTTTTTTTTGATAATAAATTAACTATTGAACTATGAAAAAATAACGTCATTAACATCATTGTCATATTTGTCATTAAACACCATAATGTCAAGCTAGCACAGTTCGCCTACAAACCGCCGCAGCTCCATATTTAAATTCAATAACACTACAATTTGATGGCCCGCTGATTAAACCACAGCAGTGTGACGATAAATTGTTGTGGCTTCATATGAAATCACTGTGGTTTATTATCACACCGCTGCGGTTTAATACGTGTTTCGTTCAACAATTTAAGAAACATGTGTATAAATAGGTTTCACATATTCAAGCAAATTGAAACGCGGTCGATCAAAAAGTGAAATGTTGGCTCGGGGAAATGTTGCTAATTTTACAGTTTCATAGTAATCAATTTTCATTTCAGAATCAACAACCAAATTATTAATTCCATTACAAACATATCATGTACATGTGCATTAAAACTTCAAACCAATTTACTAATTCTATTACAATCATATAATATACATGTGCTCTAAGAATCGGTGTGTTGTACCACATCAAGCATTTGTATTGTTTCTTGAGGAACATCCAACTGTCTACCTCGAAGAAATTGTTGTAGATGATCCTTGCATGTTTGCTCACTCAATCCCATTATCTGATATTCCTTATTGGATCGACTTACTGTGATACAAAACCGATGCTCTGCTTACTATCAGGCATGACGGCTTTCTATCTTTTTTGAGCAAGTGTGAACTTCGTTGTGGCACTTTATTTGAAACGTCATCTCACCTTACATTTCACCTAGCAGGCATCCCTCAACCGATGCTTCGGCGAGTTGACCGCGAACCACAAAATCCTCGGTGACACTAGGAATGGAAGCAATGTTGGAGTAGAGCTCAACGGCGATATTCTGAGGGTTAAGTACTATGGCTTTTCTCTTCGATTTTTTGGGAGGCTAGGTTTTGGCCATTGTCAATACAATTACAAAACTCCAAGTGCTCAGAGGCGCTCCATTGTATGCGACCCGCTCAGAGCACTCATAGTCCTGTAACTGTTTGACAATGGCCGAAACCTAGCCTCCCAAAACATCGAAGACGAAAACCGTAGTACTTAACCCTCAGAACATCGCCGTTGAGCTCTACTCCAACATTGCTTCCAATTCCAGCATCGCTGAGGATTCCGTGGTTTGGGGTAAACTCGTCGGACCTTACATGTGATTCTTATATACTAGGGTTCTGGGAAAGCAGAACGATGCACAATAAACTGCTAGGGTGTCACATGAAGCCACAACAGTCGTGTTGTTTTTTTAAAACTATGGAGCCGTAGCGGTTTGTGAACGAATCACCGCGGCTAGACATTATGGCGTTGAACAACAAACGTGACAGTGATGTTAGCGGTGTCATTTTTCCATAATTCAGTGGTTAATTTGTTAGCAAAAAAGGACGATGGTTGACTTGTCATTGACTGCAAAGGATGATGGTTGATTTGTCATTTTCCCAATTTCCTACGGCAATAAATTCATTTCTCCAGAAAATATCATTTTTATTGATGGCTAATTAATAGTAGATAAACCGGAGCGAATCGAGAACTGAACCAAATCTGTAGTGACAGTTGGATTTGTTTTGCTTTTAAAGCACTTTTGGCTGGTTCTCAGTTTACGATGGGATTGATGTGTAGGCAACGCTTCAGCGCTCGATTTTGGAAGGTTAAAAGTGATGAAATCGACCTAGACAGGTCCTATCGTATTTTAATATAAAATTTGACTCAATGCTGATTCATATGCAGTTTCAACTTGTAATTGATTCAAATCCAACTCAATTTAAAATATTGGGAAAATGACAAACCAACAATCGTATTTTACGGTCAATGACAAGTCAACAACTAAACTATTTTTGCTAACAAATTAACTATTATACATCACTGTCATGTTTGCCGTTAAACGCTTTGACAACGAACCGCAGTGGCTTGATGATGAACCACGGCAGCTTAACGATGAACCGCAACGGCTTGACCACGACCGCAACAGATTAATAAGAAGAAGATTCTTTTCTTTCACCTAAAGAAATGGTGAATCTTTGCAGATCAATAATTCTCTCAATTTTTAACGATTTTGGATGCTTGAGGACTCGTTTTCCATTGTCTTTTCATGACACACAGGTAGGAAACATCTGTTTTATCATTCGGTGCTTATCATAGCAGATTCGGACAAGAAAAAGAGTGGAGTTTCACGATTTTGAATTGTGTAAGTGAAATTGGAGGACTTAGAAGCGTTTTTAGGATTCGAAAGTGGGACAACTTGCCTTTGGCATCTTGCCAGCACGTAGATCTCAAAAAGTTATGCGAAATAAAAAAAAAATTCATCCAAATCGGTCAACTAAGCACAAAGTCATGACCTTCCAAAGTTTTCTAGTAAACGATCTAATTTTTTTCCTGCCCGAATTTGCTCTAATATGCATTGAATGAAAAAACAAATCTCTCCTACTTGAGTATCGCAAAAAAATGATGGAAAACGAGTCCTCAAGCGTCCAAAACCATTGAAAATTGAGAGAATTATTGATGTGCAAAGATTAACCGTCGCACTAGGTGAAAGAAAAGAATTTCTTTCTTATCAATCCACCGCGGGTTCATCGTCAATCCACTGCGGGTTCGTCGTCAATCCGCAATTGGTTTGTAGTCAATCCGCTGTGGTTCGTTGTCAATTCGCAGCGGATCATCGTCAATCCGGGGCTGGATAGTCGTCAATTCGGGGCTGATTTGTCGTCAATCTGCCGCGGTTCGTTGACAATCTGCCGCAGGTTTGTCGTCAATCCGCCGCGGTTCGTTGTCAATCTGCCGCAGGTTTGTCGTCAATCCGCCGCGGTTCGTCGTCAAGCCGCCACAGTTAATGGCAAACGTGACAACGATGTTAGCGGTGACTTTTTGGCATAGTTCAGTGGTTAATTTGTTAGCAAAAATAATTTAGTGGTTGACTTGTCATTGATCACAAAGTACGATGGTTGGTTTGTTATTTTCCCTAAAATATTTTAACAAAAGAACTTTCATTTATTTTAGGGAAAATGACAAATCAACCATCGTACTTTGTGATCAATAACAAGTCAACCACTAAAATATTTTCGCCAACAACTTAACCACTGAACTATAGATAATGGACGGAGCAAACACCACAAATACGTTTTCCTTGAAAAAGCGTTGTCATTCTGTGGCAGTTTGTTACTCTTTCTGTCGCAAAAATGTTATATTTCGAAATAAAATGATTATAGTTTAGTGTTCTGCGGCGGAACATTACAATTTCTGCCGCAGAAATACATCTTTCTGCGGTGGAACGCCATATAAGAAATAGGAAAATTTCCTTTTTTCCTTATAGGAAATTTTTTTTTATTTCCTTTCTTCTTTCCGAAGAGGGAAAAAAGGAAAATTTCCTTCTTTTCTCCGTAGATAAAAAAGAATTCTCCAAATTTTCCTTCTTTCTCCTAGAGAAAAAACAAAAAGAAATTAAAAAAAATAAATGAAAATTTCTTGAAAATTTCTTTCTTTTCTCAAGAGAAAATAAGGAAATTTTCCTTTCTTTCCCTCTCAAGAAAGAAGAAAGGAAATGAAGAAATTTTCATATAAATAAATAAAGAAATTTTCTTATTTCTTATATTGTAACGCTTCGCCACATAACGAAATCAATACGTTTAACGACAAATGTGAAATCAAACCAAATTTTTCTTTTTTTCCCTAGAGAAAAGAACGAAATCAATTAGGAAATTTTCCTTCTTTCTTTTCTCCAGGGGAAAGAAGGAAAATTTCCTTCTTTTCTCTCAAGGAAAGAAAGAAAATTTCCCCCGGAGAACAAAAGGAATGTTTCAATTTCTTTCTTTTCTCCCGAAGAAAAGAAAAAAAATTTCCTTTTTTTACCCTAGAGAAAAGAAAAGGAAAATTTCTTGCTTTTCTCTAGGAGAAAAGAAGGAAAGGAGAAAAGAAGAAAATTTTCATTCATTCTTTTAATTTCCTTCTTTCCTCTAAGGGAAAAGAGAAAAATCTGGAGAATTCTTTCTTTTCTCCATGAGAATATAAGGAAATTTTCCTTCTTTCCCTCTTCGTAAAGAATAAAGGAAAGAAAGAAATTTTCCTATAAAGAAATAAGGAAATTTTTCTATTTCCTATATGACGTTTCGCCACATAAAGATGTTTTTCCGCAATAGAAAATTGTAACATTCCACTATTAAACAACAAACTATAATCATTTTATTTCAAAATATAATGTTCCGCGATGGAAAATGTAACGATTCTCCGCAAAACGAAATCAATACATTTAACGGTAAACGTGGTGACGATGTTTACTATAAATTTTTCTAATAGTTTAGTAATTAAATTGTTAACTAAAATACTTTAGTGATTGACTTACCATGTATCACAAAATCCGACGATTGATTTGTCACTTTCCTTTTATTTTATGAACTAAACCCAACTTGGTAGAGTGATTCCTCTCTCTTCTCGCTCCTGTTTGGTTAAATTTGATTCCAAATCCACCAATAAATGTCATACGTGAGAACTAAATGATGAATATTTTCAAAAATCTCTAATGCCAAACTAAATTATATTGCACTCTCTTTTGTAATCAATTTTCGACATAATTGCAAAACATTGTGATTTATTTTCTGCTAATTATCGTTTATGCTTACCAAAAGATATGCAGGAATGGCCATATCTCCTAGTAGTAGTAGGAGTCCAGCCATTTCTCCTCCAAAGTACCCTCCCTCCATGCAGATTTCCAAATTGAGAGGTGGGCTCAAAAACAAATATTATCAATAAAACCAAATTCTCCACATCAAGTTCAATTTGAAAATCCCATTCTTCATTGCATTGACTGATGAAACAAAACTCTTGCTGAGGAATAGACGAATGCCGCATCATCTGCAAGTAGATTTTCAAGTTGTTAGTTGAAACCTAGATCTCGAATCATTGAACAAAATGAGTTCATTACAGTAATCAGAAGAGTTTTTAACAAATGCTGCAGCGTAAATTGGATGCTATGATATGCTGATGAACTTCAGAAACCATCACAGAAAATTTACGAAAATACCCTATCAAACTAAGCAATAACAATTCTCCCCATTCTTCCAATTTATATCTCACTTCCTCACTCTTTACATACATATCACTCCTCTCATGCATAACAAACTTACCACCTGAGCAATATGCTATTTCCTAAATTAACCCCTTCATTCAATTCCAAACATATCCTTCGTTCTACATCTTTTTGCTCTTACAGTTCTGCACAGTGTGACAAAAACATGCTCTTACTTCAAAATACAAGAGTGATAACTACAAAGGGGTTGTAAAAGAAAATGGAGACATCGAATTTCTTCACAATCAAATCATTGTCAATATAATCTTTGTCCATACCTGCGATTCTGGTCAAATTAAATGCATTTGGTACACTGGTCTCTGACTCAACTGCAGCTTTTGAAGCAGCAATGCCTACTGCAACGCTTTGCATGACATCTAAACCTGCACAAGTAGAAGCAAGCATACCCCCCATTAAGCAATCACCTGCCCCCATGAGCTTCACAACTGATGCAGGAATTGCAGGAAAATGCATTGCGAAAAGATGTGATTTGTAGTCAGTATGTGGGGCAGGAGAGAGCCAATTTGAGGAACAAGTTTTAATAATGGTTTCGTATAATTGTTCATAGGAGCCATATCTTTTCATCCTTTGAGGAACCATTGCCATGAAGTTTAGCCCTCCTTTAGAGCATAAAATCGCACCATCTGAGCCAAGCGTCACAACAACTATTTTGATACCCTTCTCCAGCAAAACCCATATGGCCGGCTTTAGCAAGTGGAACAAAGATTCTGCTGAGCTCTTGTTACTTTTGACGTCCCTTTTAACAGGAGAAAACACATTTCCACCAGATAAAGCATTTGCCATTGCTATAAGTTCATCTTTATTGGGTGATGCAAAATCTATCTGCAATAAACTGTGTTAATAACAAACACCTTTCTTATGTTTTCCATAAAAAGTACCACACCCAATTTTCTTACAAGCATAAAACTGAATCCATGTTACAAAAACTATACTAATCTTAAAGGAAACATGAAATCGATGCAAGGGTGGATGAATTATTGATAAAAGTTTCAACTTAACAATCATAGCCACCAAACATGATAAATATAGTACAATCCATAACATCCTAATTCCTACCCCGAGAGAGAGAGAGAGAGGGAGGAAGGGAGGGAGGGAGGGAAGGAGAGAGAGAGAGGGAGAGAGAGAGAGAGATGCTTAGAGAGAGAGAGAGATGCTTAGAATAGAGAGAGAGAGATGCTTAGAATAGAGAGAGAGAGATGCTTAGAGAGAGAGATGCTTAGAATATATATATATATAGAGAGAGAGAGAGACATAGAGATGCTTAGAAAGAGAGAGAGATGCTTAGAATAGAGAGAGAGAGAGATGCTGAGAGAGAGAGAGAGATGCTGAGAGAGAGAGAGAGACGCTTAGAGAGAGAGAGAGATGCTGAGAATAGAGAGAGAGATGCTTAGAATAGAGAGAGAGAGAGAGATGCTGAGAGAGAGAGATGCTTAGAAAAGAATTTTGAAGGAATCTTCTCAATTTAAAGAAGATGCATACGACTTCTCACAAAATCTAAATGCATTAAGTCAATCTACTCACATACTTCACAACCGAAGCAATCCTTCTGGATTTAGCAACTGATACAGGCTCAAACCACACTGGAATATTACATTCTGCTGCTACTGCACAAGAGACCAAAAAAGATTGTGTCAGAGAAAACGAAGGCCAAAAGGGAATGTGTTGTGGATATTACTTCGGCAAGAAACTTCTAAAGCATGGGGATTCAGGTTTGCATCGACCATCAGCAATGGAGCAGAAGATACATTGTGCTTGAACTGCTTGATCCACTCAGGAGTGAGATGTTTTTCCTGGCAAGAATTACATAAATGTATAAGATACAAATACCATAAATCATTAAATAAATATCAAACAGCACAATGTGGTTTTCCAAAGGCGACTTACAATAGCTCCAAAACTAGCAACAGCAGCAGCTAACTCTCCATTTGTATCAAGTATATTGCAAACAATAGCTGTCTCAATATCTTTGTGCTTCAAAATGCCTACTCAAAACCAACATCATATGAAAAGAGCATGAGCAAGAAACATTGATTTTCTACGCTATTTCTAGATTTCAAGACCCTTACCGCTTGTGGATAGCCCAGCAGATTTCCAGTTTTCCAATAACAAATTTCCTAGTTGAAGGATGAGAAAAAAATTGTAAGTCTTGCCTGTAAATGCCAATACTACCATAGTAGAGGCATATTCGAGCTAAGAGAAAACATGCATGCTATTAAGCTAGGTAGACATACCTGCCACATCAAGCCCCACAGCACTAATCATAAAAGGCCTAGTCCCAAGCTTTAACATACACTCAGCAACATTTCTTGCGACACCTCCGAATGCATAACTAACCTGAAAATACAGGAAACTCTCATTAAACATAAATTATGTCGTATTTTAGGTTCCACAGCTTCCTGCTATGATGGACAGGATTTGAGATTCTTCAACTTAGAATAGATTCATCTACAATCTGTGTCCAATCATCGAGAATAAAGTGGCTAATTGAGATGATGCCAAATTTGACCCAAATACATGATAGAAAATCAGCATGCTTGAGGATATTACCTTATTTTATATCAAAGTACTGTAAATTTAAATCACAGAAAGAAAAAACGAATTCTACGCTAGAAAGGTTACAGTAAAAATTGAAAGAGTTTAAGCGACATTACAACTCAAAGTTGACTATAATTTCCATTCACCATGGATGATAAATAAAGAGAAATCAAGAAAAGTAGATACCTTACCAGGAGTAGTGGTCCCAGGATGAGCAGAAGTAAAGGGAGTGGCATGAATGTCCAAAACCATACCTCCAACGACCACAGGATCATCCTCCCCATGCTTCAATTGGACAACTTCACCATTCGCCGCCGCCTTAAAAAGTCAATACACAAAAAAAAAAACCAGAAAGAGGATTCAGCCGCATACCAAAACAAAAGAACAGAGAAAGAAAGAAGAATCAAACCGGATGAAGAAGATGGTTCATTTCAAGAGGCAACTGAAAGTGACGATAAAAGCAATCCAAACGCCTCTGAACACTAGCATCCATTTGCGCTTTGGTTCGACAGTGAAAGTACAATACCACGAAGTCTCAACGGAGTAGACAACCTTTCTACTTCTCGCGAAGAACTCTGCAAATTAAGGGTGAGAATATTTGTGGGCGAGACTTGATTGGGCTTGAATCATTGGTTTGATCCACGATTTACCTTATTCAACTGAGCCAACCACCCCAAAATACAATTAGTCTTCAAAATAAAACAGTTAGTTCAATAATGATAAGTATAAACAAATCTTTTCATTAATTACATGCTCAAGTTTTTTTATCCGAGCTTCTTAAAATGTTTTTTCACTAATTTTGTGGTATGCTATCTTCTAAACTCCATATTTGATTGATTATTTTAAAAACCCTCAGCCTCAAGATTTGAATATTTTTATTGTCTTTCATAGTTAGATTATCAAAATCTTGGCATAACTTTTGATCAACTTTGAAAAGAATCTCCAAGCATCTATAGTTTATAGATAATTCATGGACAAATACTTTTTATTTACGGTTGTCTAATGAAGGGCAGTGTTTTTGAATCTTTCTTGTATAAAGCTTTTCAACTCCGTTTGCTTGGCTTATGTAAATGGTTTCCAATTTAACAAAAGCATCATAAATTCGTTTCCAAGGATTTTGAGAAGTAATAGAGTTCTCATTTATATACTTCAATAACTATGATTTTCTCTAGAAAATATAAGTACCAAAGTTTATGTAAATTTGATTGTGAAGTTTGAAAATAAAGTTGATGTATGACGGGGATTCAAAAAATATAATCATGGATTGAATTTAAAGGGGATTAGCTCTCGTTCAAAAATATGTTGAAAATTTAGAAAATATGATTGATATTCTAAGTATTAAATTTAGATGATAACACTTTTGCTTCTTTTATATATGCCCAATGGTTAGGTAAAAATGTGTGTTCTTAGTTAATAATTCAATGTGCTTTGACTAGACATCATAAGAATATTATTTGACTATACTTATTGTCACACTCCAGAGGGGACCTGAGACAGAAATGAGTAGTAACTCAACTAGAAGAATAACTGAATCGTCTGACTATTTAGTTTTTTACATTTATTTAAGTAGTGGAAGACTTAAATGAAACACAATTTCGCCAAGATTCTGTTGTGTTCGGTCCAATAGTGGGCTGGACAAATAAGGGCTCAAGCCCAATATTAGAAGAAAGGAAAATTAAAATGGGTGTGGAGAGAACCCTAAAAGATACAGCAGCAAGAAAGAGAGAGAGAGAGAAAGGGGCTGTTTTTTTGGATTTTAGCTAGACAGTTTCAAAAAAGTTCAATTTACCGGAGTTTAGACCGTTGGATCAGCGTAAAACTGTGACAGCGAGTTTGTTACTTCTTGGGCATCAATCTGAACGGTGTAGATCTGTTTTGAGCTCTGTAAGTCTATCTGGTTGAATAAAAACGAACAAGAGAAATCTAGGTATTCCATTGTGAGATTCTTTTGTTCTTTGTTACTCTCTTGATTCCATCTTTGTGATGATGATTGTGCTGTATTGAGACTTGGTTGTACCCATTATTATCGTTGATAGTGGAAGTTTTAAGCGGCCTAATCGGGTCCCGTGGTTTTTACCCAATTTGGGGTTTTTCCACGCTAAAAATTTGTGTGCATTGATTTGGTTAATTTGTCTTGATTATCACTCGATTGTTATTGCGTCTGCACTCGATTTTTGTTTGTGATTTAAATCAGGTACTAAATATTGGAAACGCCATATTCCGCATAATTGATTTATGTGGTTTTTTCTAACAAAGTGGTATCAGAGCAAGGTTCTTGTTCTTGTGCCTACTCGAATCATGAAGAGCAATACAAGTCGGATGGTTACTTTGAATGGCTCCAATTATCATGTTTGGAAGGGAAAGATGGAAGATCTCCTTTATGTGAAAGACTATTATCTGTCAGTATTTGCCAGTGAGAAGCCGGCCAATAAAACAGATGCTGAATGGGAATTATGTCATCGTCAGGTGTGCGGGTACATTCGCCAGTGAGTAGATGATAATGTCCTCAACCATGTCAGTGAGGAAAGGAATGTACAGAGCATGTGGAACAAGCTTGAGGAGTTGTATGCTCGAAAGACGGATAACAACAAGTTGTATTTGATCAAGCAACTTAGGGTTGAAGTATTAGAATGAAAAAGCAATGACAGACCACTTGAATACATTTCAGGGGATTATAAATCAGTTGACTGGAATGAAAATAAAGTTTGATAATGAGATTCAGGGATTGTTACTTCTTGGTACTTTACCGGAGTCGTGGGAGACATTCAGAATGTCGTTGTCCAACTCAGCCCCGGATGGTAAATTGGCTGTGGATGTAGTCAAGAGCAGTGTGTTGAATGAGGAGATGAGAAGAAAGTTGATGGGTTCTTCTTCACAGTTAGACATCCTAGTCACCAAAAATAGGGGGAGGAGTCAAATTAGAGGTCCAAAAGATAAAAGCAGAGGCAAAAGTAAGAGCGACAAATATGCAAATTTGAGTGTCATTACTGTGGTAAGAAGAGACGCATAAAGAGATTTTGTCGAAAGTTTCTTTGAGAGAATCCGAATACTAAGAGCAATGAAAAGAAGATCGATGAGGGTGATACAGGCGAAAAGGTAGCCACAGCCACTGATGAGTTCTTCATTGTCTATGATGAGGAAGCCGTCAATCTCGCTTGCCAAGATACAAGTTGGGTAATTGATAGCGGTGCTTCGATACATGCTACATCGCGGAGGGACTTTTTCACGTCATACACTTCTGGTGACTTTGGAAGCGTGAAGATGGGTAATGATGGTAGTACCAAAGCCATTGGTATGGGAGATGTGCGTTTGGAGACTGGCAATGGCAATACCTTAGTTTTGAGAGGTGTAAAGCACATTCCCAACATCCGCATGAAATTGATCTCCACTGGTAAGCTCGACGATGAAGGATTTTGCAACACCTTTTGTGACAGTAAATGGAAGCTCACCAAAGGCTCTCTGATCATGGCGAGAGGACAAAAATGTTCCTCATTATATGTGATGCATGCGAAGATCGCATAGTCTACTGCAAATGCGGTAGATGATGAAGAACGATAGAACTTTGGCACAATCGGCTTAGCCACATGAGTGAGAAGGGATTGATGCTACTAGCTAAGAAGAACCTTCTCTCAGGTGTGAAAAATGGTTCTCTAAAGCGGTGTGCTCATTGCTTGGCAGATAAGCAAACTAGAGTTTCCTTCAAGAGGGTTCCTCACTCGCAAAAAACAGGTGTACTTGATATGGTATACTCTAATGTGTGTGGTCCGATGAAGACAAGAATACTGGTGGTGCCCTTTACTTCGTGACTTTCATCGACGATCATTCAAGGAAGGTTTGGGTGTATATGTTGAAGTCAAAAGATCAAGTGTTGGATGTCTTCAAATAATTTCATGCTCGTGTTGAAAGAGAAACAGGTGTGAAGCTTAAGTGCATCTGAACGAATAATGGTGGTGAGTATTGTGACCATTTGATGAGTATTGTAGGCAGCAAGGTATTTGACATCAAAAGACACCTCTGAAAACTCCTCAGTTAAATGGGTTAGCTGAGAGAATGAACAAGTCACTTGTGGAAAGGGTCAAATGTTTGCTCTCGCAGTCACAGTTGCCGAGGTCCTTTTGGGGTGAAGCATTGAATACAGTGGTCCATGTTTTAAATATCACGCCATGTGTTCCATTGGGTTTTGAGGTTCCAGATCGAGTTTGGTCTAGAAAGGAACCTTCGTATATTCATCTACGTGTTTTTGGGTGCAAAGCGTTTGTTCACATTTCGAAAGATGAGCGGTCGAAGCTCGATGTGAAGACAAGGCCGTGTGTGACCGTGGGTGAGGAGATTCCTTGAGGAATTGGGTTTGCGCCAGGAGAAATATGTTGTATTCAGTGATAGTCTGAGTGCCATACATATGTCTAAAAACTCATCATTTCATTCGAGATCAAAACATATTGATGTAAGGTATCATTGGATTTGAGACGTGCTTGAAACAAAGCAGCTGCACTTGGCGAAAGTTCACACTTAGTGAGAACGGATCCGATATGTTGACAAAGGCTTTACCAAAGGAAAAGCTTGATGCTTATTGACGAAGAGCGGGCTTGTTGGAGCCCACCTTTGAAGCCGAAGGGGCAGTTTGTTGTGTTCGGCCCAATAGTGGGCTGGACAAATAAGGGCTCAAGCCCAATATTAGAAGAAAGGAAAATTAAAAGGGGTATGGAGAGAACCCTAAAAGATACAGCAGCAAGAAAGAGAGAGAGAGAAAGGGGCTGTTTTTTCAGATTTTAGCTAGGCAGTCTCAGAAAAGTTCAATTTGCTGGAGTTTGGACCATTGGATCGGTGTGAAACTTGAAAGCAGGTTCGTGACTTCTTGGGCACCAATCTAAACGGTGTAGATCTATTTTTGAGTTCTGTAAGTCTATCTGGTTGAATAAAAATGAACAAGAGAAATCTAGGTATTCCATTGTGAGATTCTTTTGTTCTTTGTTACTCTCTTGATTCCATCTTTGTGATGATGATTGTGCTGTATTGAGACTTGGTTGTACCCATTATTATCGTTGATAGTGGAAGTTTTATGCAGCTTAATTGGGTCCCGTGGTTTTTACCCAATTTGGGGTTTTCCACGCTAAAAATTTGTGTGCATTGATTTGGTTATTTGTCTTGATTATCACTCGACTGTTATTGCGTCGGCACTCAGTTTTTGTCTGTGATTTGAATCAGGTACTAAATATTGGAAAAGCCATATTCCGCATAATTGATTTAGGTGATTTTTCCTAACAAATCCAACCAGCTGGGCTAAACCAAAGATCCAATAGTGATATCGAGATAAAGTGATAATATATGTCTGAAATAAAGTGCCAAATTTATACAAAATTAATACAAGTATTAATACAGAGTTTTAACAAATGAGTTCCAACCTCAATCCTGTGACAGCAACTGAGGATCTTTCAGAACAACACCTGAAGAGATTGACCTTGACGTGAGTCGACTAAACTTAATAGGAGTGAAGTTTTATATTCAGTAATTATAATTGTAATATCCCAAAAGTTAAAAAAAAAATCTAAAATTTTTCCCAAATTCAAAAATTAGTTTATTGAAAACTCTAATTAAAATTTGGAAGTTCTTGAAAACATCAAAATCTTTAATTAAGCGGAAGAAAATCTAACATTTATTAAGGAATATCTATTTAATTTATATTTAGTAAAACATTAAATAACTTCATTTAAAATATCTCTTTTGGAATACGAAATAGAGTTGAATAATTTATACAATAACAATATTAAATACCAAAACATGCTTTAATACTTTTATTAATGAAAATATTAAATGATATTAAATGAAAATTCCAATAATATTCTTCAAATAAAATTTCCATAAGAATTTATTTATTAAAAATGATATTTAAACAATTAAATATTCCTTAGACCCGACAATATCTTCGTCTATATGATCGTCTGTCTTGGGAATATCCTCAATCAGCCAAATATTTTCTTCAGTTAAAAATTCACGTACATAACAAAACTAAGGGTGAGAAAAACTCATAAAAATATATGTGCATAGTTTAAATTAATTCCATGTATTACCAAATTTTCATGCTCAAAGTTACACACTAGTTGAAACTTATTTTCCAACCTTACCATGTGTTCAAACTTTCATTAGTCATCTAAAATTTTCATGTGTTCAGATTTTCATTAGTTATCTCAAAATTTCCATGCGTTTAGGCTTTCATTAGCCATCTCATCATATTTTTTGTCAATTCCATTAGATTCATGCATTCATACTCACATACAAGATAACCTACCAATTTCATCTTTCTTTAATTCCTACCTCAATCTCTAATAATGCTTGTGTATTTAAATATCAAGATTAAAATAATAGAATAACGTTACTGAAATAAATTAAATAAAAATATGTTTTTTGATGTAAAGTCAATGGTCAAAATGTTGAAAAATCATATATTTACTTACTTGGATTCTGAAAAAAAGGATTTTAAGGTTTTCTGAGCCTTCAAATAATCTAGTATGCCTAAAGGATTAATCGTGGTTTAATTCCTCCTAAAAATATATTCCTTGAAAAAATTTGGGCACAAATTCCTTACCGATAAAATCCTTAAACGGATCATAGTCAAAATTGGGTTGTCTTAGACGGTTTGGGAGAAATTAGGCTAAATATGGATTGGGTAAGGTTTGGGTCAGTTAGGTTCGGTTGGTCTGGTCTGGTTTAGTTCAGCAGGTCTGTTTTGGTTTTGTTCAGTAGGTCTGGTCTGGTCTGGTTCAGCAGACCAGGTTCCGTCCAGTTCACTGGTCTGGTTTGGGTAGAGTCGATTCACTCCAAGTTTAAAAAAAAAAGAAAAACTTCTCCTTCTTGGTCTTCTTCTTCGCGTGAGAAAAGGCAGAACCTCTTCTCTGCTTCATGATGAGAGGAATCCTTCCTCTTGTTGATCTTCGTGGTCAATTGAAGGGATTTCGTTGCGCTGGAAGGAAGCATAACTGTGAGATAGGGTTTCGGCAGGTGGTGATTTTCTTTGTCGAACAAAGAGCAGTGGAGTGGTTGGAGGTTGAGGTAGTGGAGAGATTATGAGTTGTGAGGTGAGTTTTCCTCATTCACCGTGACTCCTATTTATAGAAAAGGATTTCAATTGAAACTCTTTCAAAATCTGAGTTGGTTTCGGATTCCCCTCAACATCTTGAAGCTGTTGAGCTCTGAAAATCTCGTTCAGCTTGGATTATTCAGAAAATTGGGGAGATTTTCGGGTTATTTCACCCAATTAGGGTTAGGTTCGTTGAAATTGTTTCTAATTTTAGGGAAAATCCAATTTTGATTCAAATTTGAAAAACAAACAAACCCTAGTATGTCACAATAATTTCATTAACAATGAGTGAACATGTCAAGAATACAACTTTTAAAAACTGAGTAAGATCAACTAGTAGGTCAAATGTGGCAAACGATCCAGTGTAGTGTGGTATATAAACAAAATAGGCGCCATAGAATCTCAGTGAAAATAGAGTCATTCACAGACTTTGGGCACACCATGCCATAGACATATAAATTAAAGGTGATACTCAGCAGTAACGCCCCACGTTTTATTAAACTTATCTTTTCCATTTCCATATAAAATTTTTCTTTAATTTCTTTTTTATTTAAAACTTGCTAGAGGAAAATACATCAGAGTAAGTAAGCGGAAATCATTAACAAAATCCAAAATATGGTTTGAACATTTAACATGAGTTCATAGTTTCACAAAATATTTATTGTCTTTCAAACTATTTCCAAAACATCAGTTTTTTTACTCCCCGTGAGCTCTAACCCCTCAGGTCAAATCTGCATGGTAACCCAACTGCTCAACAGGCAATGCCTCCTCCTCCACATCAAGAATGTTGACATCATGACAATTACTACACCACAAGAAAACTGTGAGCCTAACGCTCACCAAGAAGTAAGATGCAGTATGATGCATGTACATGTCTGATTATGTCAGAAAAAAATCCACCCAATATGTCTTTTACTCATAGTCTCATATCATTAAACTCATATATTGAGCTGAGACATTGAGAATATTTCTTAGAAGGAGAATAGCTTCTGACCGGAAACTAACTCTCAGGAAATAGGCTTTCACATCTTGATGAGGGAAGGGTTTAATTTCGAGTCTCCCGGTTTGAGTCCGAACTACCACCCTAACCCCCAATTCCCATTACATTCATTTAAATCCGGTCTCTCTCGTGCAATGCTCTCCTGTGCAATACCAATTCATATATGGTATTCCTAAGTGTTTATATCCATGATGCATGGCAATGCAGTGCAATATTAATCACAGAGGAATATTGGTATAACATGGAGCATATCAATAGCCTAACATAGAATGATAGTGCAATATAACAGAAAGTAATATTCAACAATTATCCACAATCCAACAAAATCATTTTAGAGTATCAGAGTGACATTGTAAAGAAATCTAAATAAAAAGCCAACAACCTATTTTATTAAATGATAAGGTAAATATTTATTAAACAACAGAGTGAGTATTTAACAAAACTAAAAAATGAACTAATCCAGGGTAATATAACATGAATAAATGATCAAAATGCATGACTATTTAAATGATAGGGAATTAAAATCGGCATGGGAATTTTTCAACACATTTAGCTATACTAAGAAGTGATTAAATTCCAAAGCAAGACATTTATATTATGAATTAAAGATTGACAGAGTAACACTTTGAATACAGAGAGCTAAACGTCTATAGAGGCATTAAAAATACTAACTCACATATTATGGGACATCCAATGATACTAAGCTACGAATTGAATTGGAAGCAATAGAGAGGTTATTAATAGCAAAGAACCAAACATGCAATTGACACTAGAGTTAAACTAACAACTAACAACAATTAACATTAGAGTATTCAGAAAAACTAAACAATAAACTATCTAGGTCAATTAGCAACATATGGTGAAATAGGCAACTAATATGCTAGAGTTAAATTAACAATCAATAGTTGAGAGTTAATGAGCTAGAGAGTAGTCTGAAATCCAAACTCATAGAGTGATTATCACATAGCAAGGGACATAATCATGCAGAGGATCCAACTAACAGTTCACAGTTTAGAGTTGCAATTCAATCATTCAACATATTATCATTTACAGCAAAGCAAACTCTACTTGTGGTGTAGGCCTTTTCTGGCCACGACATTCCCACTTCTTACCTTATTTAGAACGTCAAGCAGTGGAACTCTAGACAACCCACGACACCTTCCTCTCTCACGGCCAGTAGAAACTAAACACTCCAAGACCTTCACTATTTCTCCTTCACACACACACTCTTTCTGTAAATATAATAGAGTGTTTCCTTCCTTCTATCGCTTCCCTCCTTCTCTGTAAAACTCAACCTCCAGACGCAACTTCTTCACATGCTCTCCAGTCTTCCACTTTATAGATAGAAGAGAGAGAAAGAAGCTTCCAAGGGAGGCATCAGGTGATGGACAGTCACTCATTTCAAAGGAGGAGGTCTAATTCTATAATGCCACGTGGAGACCTCTTTATTGTATTAGGAGAGGAAAAATATATTGGGGAGGAAGAAAAGAAAGGCTATGACAAAATATTTTTTTTCATTAAGACTAGACTTTTTGGTCAAGGAAGTCGATCAAACCATCTACCGCACCATCGACCGATTACTCCAATTTCGCCTCTGTCCCAATATTTTGGTAAAACTTCTTGACCGCGCCATCGACCGATGATCCGATCAAAAATTAGAAATGCAATCTGTAATCCGTTTCAGTTGAGTTATTCGACCTCGACCCTGACCGCCTTGTCGACTGAAACATAGAAATGCATTTTGTAATGCATTTTAGTCGAAACACTCGACTACAGCCTCAACCGCCAAGTTGACCAAAACATCCAATTACACTTCCCTTAACAATTTACATTTTAATAAATCCAATAATATTTTTACCTTCATTTTCATTGCATTATATCAAGTGTATAATAGACAATTACTATACATATTTTCTTTCATTAAAATATTTATTTTGTAAAATCCTTTAAATTGTACAAAGAGGGATTTATCCGGGTATTATATTAGCGATCAATAAAGCCACAAAATAACACCCTGATCAAGTTTAAGATTTGCTTCCAGGGACATGGCACAATCACAGCTGCCCCATTACTTTAGTTAACAAAAAAAAAACACATCCTCCAACGGACGAATGTGCTTATAGAAAACAAGACCCCTCCACGGGTCAATCAAACTTTGTTCACTCAATCAAGAGTATTAATAAATTATAAGCAAGCTTGAAATAAACATGTCCAGTGAAAATTGTACATATAATAAAAAAAAACGATGCCATAAATGGATCCATTGTTTTATAGGAGAACACATCTTAAAATAAATATTTTAAAAACAATGCAATATTTGGACATAAAATAAACTCCAATGGCCTACCAATAGCCAAGCAACATCAAACAAATAAAAATCCAAACGGTCCAAATCCCTCGTTAATTCGTTGGGTCTATGAAAATATATGTATAAAAATTAATTCACTTCTCAAAATTTTTTAAAAATCTCTTGGAACCCATAACCAGGATAGAAACCAACTTGGGGAACTCATAGAAAAATTCCCCAAAATATCTAAGTTTTTAATCTCTAGTTCGGATGTCCATTCACACATTTTAAAAAACATATTCGACCATAGATTTAAATTGGACGTTTGCTCCTGAACGTCGTTCTTCTTGATCTACTTCGGATGCTTTTGCAGATTTTGCATAAGCCCGTAGATGTATTCTCTCCTGCAGAAATGAGCTTCCGCAAACACGTGTCATCTGCATAAACCCGTGGATCTATCCATTTATGCATTCCTTGGGAAGCCTATGCTTTTGTTGGGGAAGCAAGGAAGCCTTGCTTCCACAATGGACACAAACAAATAGAATCCTTTGTTCCCATGTTTTTCCCGTAGTTTGGATAAGATTAAAGTAGCCAATTTCAATACTTAGCAAGATAAATTAAAACAACTCTATATTACTTGTCAATGATACGTACGCCTGCATGATAAGAAAATTGAGAATACGTGCCTAATTTTGGTTTTTTAGGATTTCAATTATCGTTAGAGAGGTTTTGATTGTTGGATTCTATAAATACATTATTTCAATGTAGAAATAAAAGGGTGTATCATTTCATAGCTGAAAGTACAAGAAGAGAATGATGTATCTTAAAAACCAAGTCTTAATGTTTTATCAATTCACAGATTATCCAGAAATCATGATTAGCACCGCAGTACACATATCCTTAACTATACCCTTTGAATCCCAACCAACAGAGTGCATATATTCAAACATCACAGCACATTAACTCAATCAACAAAGCATTAATCTTCCAGAACATACACCCAACGCAACCACAATTGCATAATTATTGACCAATAATAGAGCAAGAATATCCATATAAATCCAGGATAAAGTTGAAGGAATACCTCATAGCGAGCAACACCCGAGAGAACCTTCCAATCATTCTTCCTTTTTCGCCCTGACTCCATTTCCCACTCTTTCTTTCTTTTTCTCATGGCTCTGCATCTAGAGAGCATTTTCACTCTCTGCTTAGTTCTTCTAGAAAATCACTCCCTCTCAGTCTCTGCATTTCAATCCACTAGTGAGCACCTGAGCCATGCCTCAAGCCGTACCCATGCCTTACCCTGTCTCACTCCATTCCTCTACATGTCCACGTCGCCTTTTGCTGCAGAGCACAGACTAGCAAGGATGAACCGGTTCAGGGCAAACAAAAAATCGGACCAACAGATTACCTCTCGAATCGCCAGTCACTGCCTAGCAACCCGAGGCGTCATTCGCTGGCTCCTTGCCGTTGCAATATCAACATCGCCAACTCGCTGCCAATGAGTATCACCAGCCTCCCACGAAGCCTTAGCTTGTATTCATATGCCACACTGACGACCTGAGCCCTAGATGCCCTGTGACCTGATGCTTCACTTCATCACCAGCAGCTCGCTACCCGCGATGCCTGCTGGACAGCGTCGCCCACCATGACCAAGCCCGAGCCTCCGCCTCATCTCCCCCATGTCTTCATTCTCTCTTCGTCTCCTTGCTCTCTCTCTCTATTCATCGTGAAGAGGCCATGGGCCAAATGCCCGATTCCTCCCCTTCACCTCTCTCTTTTCTGCTTAATCTAGACCGGTTCAGGGAGAACAGGTTCAACTTCCTCCCATTTCTTCAGCTGGTTCACCATCTCCCCTTTTATTTTATTTCTTATTCTTCCTTCATTTTAATTCCTTCCTTTTTAAATCATATTTCTTCTTTCATAAAATCAATCAAAACTTAATTCTTTCCATTTATCTTCAAACCGAACCGATTAAATTATCAACCAGTTCAACCCTTTCAGAATTACGATTTCGAACGAGGGAAGGCATCTGTGCCTCATCTGCGATCGTCTGAAAAGTCTGATAATTTGAACAGATTCGAACTCTCTCCGTCCGTTATCATCCGCAGGCTTCCGCATGAGTCCAAAAACTCCAAAATACACTTTCCAGTTTAATCCTTAATTTATCCAATAAGTTCCTTAAATTATAATCTTACGAATACGTCCTTAGTAATACCTCGATAATTATCCAATCATTCCAAATACCCCTAATTAATTTTCAATTATCCTTATTAAATTCTAATACAAAAAGTCGGGGTATTAAAAAATCAACAAGGCATAAGCCTGATCAAAGTCCATTAAGTAGCAAACAAATGAAGAATAACACTCACCTAACACCTTCCTCCTTTATCTTCTTCTTTTATCACAACCTTCAATCTGAATCCCTAAAGAACTTGAGAGAGGGGAGATGAAGCTTGAACTCTTGAACTGTTCTTCCCTTTACCAGAACTCTACAGATAGGCTCCAAGAAACAAATGGAGAGCCTTAGAGAAATTTGTTCCGGAGAATTATCGTTACTCGAACCAGCAGCAATAAAATGAATGAAGCTCCAAATATATATGTGAACTAGAGCTGTATTTTGGAGAACATAAACTTATATTCAAGAGAATTGTATCAAAAATCCAGCCCAAAAAGCCCTCTAGGTTAGGAGATCTATCAATTTCAATAACAACCCAAAATCTGTTTCCAGCAGGACAGATTTACCAGTGCAGATTCAAAATGGAATAACTTGAATTGCATANTTGCAGCAAAGAGGGCTTTTTAAAACCCTAAGAGTTCGTACACTAAAGGGAAAAAAAAGGACTAAAATAACCCTAATTAGAAAACGACCTAAACAGCCCTTTAATAATAACAAAACAATAAATTCGATTTTGAAAATCAGTCTCTGAAAAAGGGATATTAGATATAGTAAACCAAACCCAAATAAAACGTCCAATATGTCCTTGGAAAGCTCTGTATGTTGGCTGCATTTGATATGAAGGACTAAAGTTGAAAAGACACCGTCTCGGTTGTCAAAATAGCCCTTGATCCTCTGTTGCTCAGATTCTAGGCGGATTTGGACAGCTCCTAATTTTCTTCTATGATTGCATGATATCCACTAGTCCAAATACACCAAATCCTCTCTGTGACATTGAATAAAGCTTTCCTCCAAATTGGATAGAAAATTAAACACCTACAAAACAAATAAAAAGTTAGAAATAAAGGTGCCCCGGGCACGGCTCAGGCGATAGGAACTTAGGGCACATCATCTACCTTCACTTTCTCACAACTCATCCTCATAATTTTCACTCACACTCTCTCAATCTCTCTTTCTATCTTACCGTTTTCTCCCCCTTAAAAATTTCTCACTTTTCTCTCAAGAATTCATCCTCCTTTCTCTCTAAACTATAAGTGACTCTCTGTTTCTCAAACCTTCCTCCATGCTGCACTTATACTCCATAACTTACACCTCTCTAGTAGCCATATGGAGGTGAAGGAATAGGTGGAGGAACACAGACCCCTCCACAAAGTCTCTATCGCATCATCCTCAAATCAAAATACAACATCAGATATAATTTCTGGCGACATTTGGTGTTATCGGTCTATTACCTTCTTAATGGACGATCGACTGCAAATTTCAATAATACAAACTGCACTGACCATGATCGACCATAACTCCAACCTTGTCGACCGCAAATCCTAAAATTTCACAATTCTTGATGAAGTCGGTTGATCACCAACAATCACCCACGATCAACTGCTCAGATCATTGCTTCGCCACTGTAACATTCTGCTTAGACCATGATTGACTGCACACCCTTTGGATCGACTACTACATCCTTCATTCTTCTTTGTAATATTTTTCCATGAAGCCGATCGACCGCACCTCCTAGTTGATTGACCGCTTCCTTGCACCCTCACTAAATTAGCAATTTCTAAAACCACCATTCACTAATTCAATACCATAACCACACTACATAACCCTAATTATCCTCAAATAATAACATTATCATCCTAGTTCTAACATAACCAAAATTCAAGGTATTACATGTTCGAACGAAGAAACGATGAAAACCTTAACTCTCGACTTTACTTCCTCTCTTCTTCTCTTGATCGAGGGTTTCTCACTTGTTCACCATAAAAAAGTATATAAATTAAAATTTAAAAAGAAATAAAATTTATTTAATTAATTAATTTATAAATATAATATAATAAATTATATTATATATATTTAATAAAATCTTTAAATTCACCTTGGTCATAAAATCAAACGTCAACCAGAAACAAAATGAGAGAAAATCAAACTCACTAGACATCGAAATTCAAGACTTAGACTAAATAGAAAACCAATTCTACTAGTTGGATCATTCGATTGAACCTTCACATGTGGGCAAAAACCAATGATATGCGACAGAAACTTGGTGATGCACCAAGGGGTGTGAAGCTTCAAACTTTCCTTGTTGTTGGCGGTTACATGGTTAGAGAAAACAGAATACCAATTTTCAGATTACGTAACTTACTCGTTTGGTATCCAATCAATGTAAAAATTGAACCACAATAACTTTCACATGAGAGGAGAGTATCTTCCAAAAATCACTCAAAAATTCTAATCAGAGATGGAAATATACGATGGCAAAAATGACTGCCCGAAAGGGTACCAATATTGCAATTTCTATTCATGAAAGGGAATAATCACAAGTTGAACTTTTCATGTCCAAATTGTACAAAAATTTAACCACACACCTTTTTGAATATATACAAATAACCCTCCAAAATAGAACCAAATTCGCTCAGACAATAAACGTATGCATGGACTATTACAATCTGATCTAAAAAAGATGTTATGGTTGCACCTTTTGACTTCAAATGGACTCCACAAGGAAGTCATTCCAACTTGGGTTGCAACAGGTCTTCTAACCTTTCTCTACGGACTTCCACTTCTAGAATGAAGTGGAGGAAGAAGATAGTGTAAGAGATTCACCTCAAGACAAACCAAGAACAATAGTGAATCAATTTGTGCTCACACACTTTCTCAGTTTTCACCTAGAAAATGAGGGCCGATTGAAGAGGAGGGAACTCCAGCTCAAACAAGAATTTTTTAACTCAATTCAAATTGGTTCAGATAACCGTTTCCAGCACAGAAAGAATCAAAGTAGGACGATGGGGGCCCATCCATGTGCACTCGCTACTTCTTCTTTCTCTGCTTATAAATGTATCAGTCTTCAGTGGTGCTCTGCAAGTAGAGAACCTACCAGCAGAACTCACTCCTATGAATTAAAAAGATCTTTTCGTTATCTCGCTGCTCTCTCTGCTCTCTCTCTTTACAACCCTCACGTTCAAATACCTTTCGGGCACGGGTTTTCCTTCCTTCCTGGACAATCCTAGTATCAGAGCTATAACAAGGTATTATGTCCAGCTAATTCCATTATCCAGGTGAGGTATACGGATTATACCACTGGTCATTCATATATCTTGTAATCTGTTTATTCAGTTAATTGTGTTTCTTTAATTAACCACCAAAAGACTGAAAGAAGTACCCAAGAGCGGGGAAGAAGTCAGGTGAGGTTTTTAATTATTGATAACATAGTTAAACATATTCAGATTCAAGTAATCTATTTGTGGTATTTCTATATACACTCTCCTAGATTTCCTGAATATATTTTTGATTTTTCTCTGCCTGTCTCCTTTAATGTCCTGGAGAGATACCGAAAAATCCTTGCCTTACCAAACAACATTATCTGCCGTCACTGAAATAGAAGAACCCGCTATCGCTTTTCACAAACCTAGCGACGTCACTACCAAAATGGTTGCTCAAAATTTAGCAACTATCATCAAACAAAATAATACACAAATTCAACTTCTGTGTTCTATCAAATCTGATACTGAGAAGCTCTTACACGTTCTTAAAGCAAAGGAGCCTGTTATTGACAACGACTTTAGTCAGTAGCTGCATCAATTAACCTACCAGTTATCATCGTTGTAGTTGGGTCCTTCTGTAATTCCAAAGAAGACCACCTCAAATCAGCGTCTATACTGTTTTCGTAATCCTCAGCAGATCTTTGAGGACGAAAAGGCCAAAGCTCAAAAATGAGAGCTACCTCTGAAACATAGACTGAAACAGGTACCTCTGTTTACAATGATCAGATACGTGGATATCGACATCTGCAGCACCTACGACATGAGGCATCCCGATTTATAAGATGAAATCGTTCCGCTCGAACCCTAGAGTCACTCCTTGATCCACAGCAGCAAGTTCTCCTATCCCAACAACAACGTGCCAACCTGGTTCTCGTTGAGATTCTTTATGGGTCCTAACATAGTGATCCAGTCCACCGAATTTATCAACATTATTCGGAACGACGTATTAGGGTCGTTCGTGACAACAATCAACTTGATCTACCTTTCATCGATACCGAAAGTCATGATCGTTTGCTACGAGAAAGATTGGACCACATGCACCTCGGTCTGGTAATGATTTGCGTTCAAATCCTGCATCGCAGAGCTACTGGAGTCCGATGCCTTATTGTTCTATGCGACACGCGTTGGTCTGATGACCGTTCTATCCTTGGCACCATGGAGATGGACTTAACTCAAGGTACACAACTGGTCTATTTGGTGCCTAACCTATTTATGAGCATACAAGATTTCGCTAATTATTTCCAAATTGCTATTCAAACACATGGCTATGTCACCTGGATCGGTGGCGAAAGCAATTTATTACTCACGCGCTCTTTAATTGGCCGACTCACCAACACGGGATAAGCAAATTTTCAATTAAATGTTTCTCATGTGATTGACTATTTATCTAGTCGAGGCCTGCAAGCCCTCCCAGGCGTAGCCTATACTGCTGTATCCTCCCAGGGACTTTTATGGAATTTACGTCCCTCTATTCAGCGTCCTCTCACTACGCCAGCTCAGCTACATACACGAACCTGCTCCTGCGGTACTATCTCACTGCATTTTCATGATTATATTGACCAGCAAGCACGACCATCTGCCCAACTTACTCAAGTTGATCTTGATACTGCTACTGACGATGCTATTTTACGCCATGAATTTGCTGGCATTCTTATTCTACATAATCCTTTTGATCTTGATGCTTATGACGAAGCTAATGACGATTGGCTTGATCAATTTGACTCCTATGAAGGCCCCCCTTCCAAACCTGCCCCTTGGGATCTACTGGGCTAACCTAGTGGAAAATATGACTTCCAAGTCAAATATTCGGCTCCTCCCCTTACTACAGAATTCTTCAACATCTTTGGTACGGAAGGTGGTGGTGTATGGAATCACTGGGATGATGACGATGACGCAACTGCCATGGTATCCACTATTGAAGAACCTGTCGATATTTCTGAACATATTCTTGTTGACCCCGCTGTTAGTTGGAACCACTGGGAGGATGATCCTTCGGAATTCGTTCCTGTTAAAGATGTTGAAGAAACTACTGATTCAAGTTCTAGTTCCTCGGAGGAATCATATAATCCTTACCCTAACCCGGAAGATTGCCCCGATTACTATGATTGGGAGGACTATACTCTTGACTGGGAAACACCAGACACTACACATTATGCCTTTGTGGCTTCAGCAGTACCAACACTCGAGTATCCTCAATCAATCAAAGTACTACAGGATGCAGTTCGAAAACTAGAATTGGGAGTTGCTGCATCATCCTCTATTACTTCTGCTTATAAACTACTGACGGATTCAATGATGGGGCAACCATCCTATGCTCCAGCAACGAGTTCTCAGCCTCTTGGCACATGCTCCCTTACACCTGAAAAAATTAAGGGGCGAGTCAAAGACTTCGGCAAATATTATAGCGGCCAATGGGAGTTACCACTAGCTCAGCAAACTACAGGTGCCTTGCTTGTTTTACCAACAGATATTGGGTTATACAATGATGCTATAACACGTTGGGAAACAATTACGTTGAACCTAGTCAACGATAAAGTATGGGTTGACAACCAGAGCAAAGTTAATTATATTGAGAACCTGCTCGGAGAAATTGAAAAAAGACCTTTATCCAGTGGCGCATGGCTACCATGCTGATTATATCTCTTTGGTCAATATAGCTGAAGACACTCAAAATGTACTCTCTCAAATACGCCGGGTCTTCCTATTCGAGGATCCTACACAAGGATCCACAGAGGAACAGAACCGGGCTTATAGAGACCTTGAAAGACTTACCTGCCCCTCTGTCAAAAATCTTCTGGCCTATATGAATGACTTCAAAATTCTGGCCGCCAAATCTGGACACATGTATATTTCGGCAGAATTATCTAAAAAGTAGGCAATTGAACAAGCTTTTATTGAAAAATTTGCTGGAGTAACTATTGGTGTTCTCCCTAGGATACACTTCGCATATCAATACCTTGTAGAACTATGCAAACAAGCTGCCTTCCAGCGCAGCCTGAAGGATCTGGATTTCTGTCATGGAATCCCTATTCCTGGCTATTATGAGCATAACCAAAAACGACTCGGCCTACGTAAATCTAAAACGTATAAAGGGAAACCGCATGATTCGCATGTACGAGTTTTCAAAAAGAAACAGCAAGATCGCGTGCGGAAATGCAAATGTTTTATTTGCAGAGTACCTGGCCATTTTGCACGAGACTGTCGTAATAAGAAGGGCGATATTCATCGAGCCCCTATCTTAGAAAACATTGATCTACCTGATGATTGGGATCTGGTATCCTTGGATATGAATGAAGAAATGAGTGATGTCATATGCAGTTTCAGTGAAGGAGAAGACACTCATCGAGCCTCTACACTGTTTTGTAATGAGTTACCCTTTGAGACAGCCCTGGTACTAGGGTCTCCCTACGGTTGGCGTAAGCAGGTCAATCTCGGTGATAAAGAAGGCTATGAGCATCAATGGATACAACATGCAGATCTAGCAGGGGATCTAATAAAATGCACTGCTTGTCAGTTGGAAACAAAACAACAGATGCGCATTCACTGTTTTAAATGTCAGGTCACTTCTTGTCCTTTATGTTCAATGTATTACTTTAATATAGCATGTTCAGCAGAACCTAGAGAATTCAAAGCCTATCAGACATCCGATGGATTAATACAAGAGCTCCTTGGATACATCATTTACCTGACCAATGAGAATCAACGCCTAAACAAGGGGTTAGAAACTGAATTGTCAAAGGCTTTTGAGGAATTACTCCCTCTATATGATCCTGAGCCAGTTCAGAATACTGAGATAGCAGATGAAGCTGTGCAGGTTTTGGTTGACCACTCTTACCGTAGTAGTATAGCCACAAAAGCTGTAACTAATCGGCTGTACAATATGAAAATAACGTTCAAAATCCCTGGAGTTCCCCCTTTTTCCTTACGTGCTATCTTGGACACAGGCGCAACAGTATGCTGTCTCGACAATAGTTCTGTTCCCCTAGATGCCATGGAACAAAGTCCTTATGCAGTCAGGTTCGATGGTATAAATTCCACACAAGAAGCAACTCAAAAACTGAAAGGAGGTACTATGATAATTGAGGAAAATTCTTTTCGAATTCCTTTTACATATTGCTTTCCTATGACTATTTTGTCCGATGGAATACAAATGCTTTTGGGCTACAATTTTATCAAGTCAATGCAGGGAGGTTTGTGTATTGAGGGACCAGTGATCACTTTTTACAAAAATGTGGCCACTATTAAAACCAATCAAGAGGTAGAAAAAGCGTCAGTCAGTCAAATTCTTGACGAACTACCAATTTTTGACGACCTAGATAACTCTGAGGACAACGCGGAATTATCATTATTAGCTCAACCCTTAAATTTCTCAACTAAGTTTTCCGCTATAATCAGTGACTTACAGGTACAGGGCTATATCGATGAAAATCCTGTTGCACATTGGTCAAAGAATTAGGTACAATGTCATATCGATATTATTAACCCTGAAATCGTTATTTAAGATAAGCCGTTGAAACATGTGACACCTGCCATGGCCGACTCCTTTCAAAGGCATGTACAAGCCTTACTTGACCTAAAGGTTATACGGCCCAGCTCAAGTAAACATCACACCATGGCACTCTTAGTCAATTCCGGGACTTCAATTGACCCACAAACAGGAAAAGAGATCAAAGGCAAGGAGAGGATGGTCTTTAACTATCGAACTTTAAATGACAAGACTCATAAAGACCAATACTCTTTACCAGGTATTAATACCCTTCTTGCTCGGGTAGGTAACAGTCGAATTTATTCAAAATTCGACCTAAAAAGTGGCTTTCATCAAGTTACAATGGATGAAACTAGCATTCCATGGACTGCTTTTATCGTACCCAATGGTCTCTATGAATGGTTGGTAATGCCATTCGGTTTGAAAAATGCACCTGCTATTTTCCAGGGTAAAATGGATGCCTGTTTTGCAGGAAGAGAAAACTTTATTGCTGTCTATATAGACGATATTCTGGTATTTTCACAAACGGAGGAAGAACATACTCAACATCTTTTGGAATTTGTCAACCGAGTCAAGACTCATGGGCTCGTCATATCTCCTACAAAGATGAAAATTGCTGTGCCAGAAATTGATTTTGTAGGCACTATTCTTGGCAATCGAAAGATCAAATTACAGCCTCACATAATCAAAAAGATACTTGACTTTGATCTTAACTCTTTAAAAGAGAAGAAGGGTATACACTCATGGTTAGGCATTCTCAATTATGCCCGACCGTATATTCCTAGACTGGGTATCTTACTCGGCCCTCTATACTCCAAGACAAGCCCTAATGGCGACAAACGACTTAAGGAGTCTGACATTTGTTTTATCCAGCAGATAAAGGCTGTTGTTCAGCAATTACCTGATTTGGAATTACCACCCCCAGACGCCTATATTATTCTAGAAACAGACGGATGTATGGAAGGGTGGGGAGGTATATGCAAGTGGAAATCTCGCAAATGCAATCCCAAAAATACCGAATGAATGTGCGCATATGCCAGTGGCAAGTTTGCCCAAATCAAATCAACAATTGATGCTGAAATCTATGCCTGCATGAAAACGCTATCCGCCTTAAAAATTTTTTATCTGGATAAGCAAGAAATTATCCTCTGCACTGATTGTCAGGCTATAATCAGTTTTTATAATAAGTCCAGCCAAAACAAACCCTCACGTGTTCGCTGGCTTAGTTTTACTGACTTTATAACTGGCACTGGAATCAATATTTCTTTCGAACATATTAACGGTCCCTATAATGTTTTATCTGATGCATTATCTCGATTAATCTGTTTTCTTGTTCATACTACAGAACCTCTACCTGAGCTTGCAGCCATTGCCACAGCGCTCAACGAAACAGAACAAAACCCTACATGGCAAGCGGAAGTCAACGACCTCGTGAACAAGATTCTCTCTCTCAGGAATACCGAGATCTACTTGACTATTCCTTCGGAACAATGCCTCTCGATGAAGACCTCTGGATTCAACGAAGAATGGCCCGACTTCGAGAATTGGCTTTCCAAAAGGCCATCCACGCCTTACATGAAATTGAGTCCATACTCGCCCTCTGCACATTATACTTTAGGCTCCATGGAACCAAAGATAATTGGTATGGGCTCGTACTCCCCGGAATCCAATAGGAAGAGATGGACGTAGGCCTCATTATCCATGCTTTCATGAAGCAGGCCGAGAAGCCTTCAGCCCCAATCTAAATCCCAACAGGAAGCGGGTGGACCCTAATCTCTCTATTATTAGTAATCTTGTTTGGACAGGCGAATATATTCGCTCTGTCCTGTGTTGTTTGCTTTTCCTTTTGTTTTGACAGGCGAATATATTCGCTCAGTCCTGTGTGGTGTGCTTTGTGGTTTGCTTTACAGACGAATATATTCGTTCTGTCTTCCGTTTCCAGCGCAGAAAGAATCAAAGTAGGACGATGGGGCCCATCCATGTGCACCCGCTACTTCTTCTTTCTCTGGTTATAAATGTATCAATTTTCAGTGGTGCTCTGCACCCAAACAACATTATCAATTTGTAATAAAAAATCCAAAATGACAACTTGTTGTCATAACACCTACTAAGAAGCTTGGAATGTCTTGAATAATTGAAGCTTGCCATGCCTTCAACTGTCTTCGCAAGGCATTGTAGTGCATATGCATCCAAGGTCTCAGGTGGAGGTTTAGCCATAGTTGTGTGATGGAATTCCCAAGTGATCGCATGATTTGGTTATTCTTTATCTTTAAGAGTTGGTTCACCCTCATATCCCTCTATATGCTTCTTTTGCAAAATAAGAAAATATAAAATAATTAATTCAATTTTTTAGTAGCAAACAAATATGCCAAAAAATTCGGTTATGTATGCAACCAAACCATGTTCAATTTCTTAAACCCCAAAAAATGATCTGAATGGCACTAAATTGAATTCCTCAATTCCGTTTGGTTTGATCTATTCCTAAACACCCCCTGTTTGATATGATTAGTACGCCCATGAATTCGTTTTGCCCATATTTGGGTTCACACTCTTTGAATGCTAGACGGTATTTATGGGTTCTAGTTTGTGTTTTGTTCCAACATTTTACTCTAACTCCACCAAAAAAGTATGGCAGAAGAAGCAAAAATAAAAAAAATTATAGTTATTGTTAGAAATAATGTCAGTATTCTTAAAAGACCTGTCTTCTCGGGTTTTAATTCTAAGTTGATGTGAGCTCTGAGGTGATTTTGATCATACCCAATCAAATTTTAACGTCCTTATCTACCATGACCAAATATGATAAGATTATTTCAAAGACTTGACCACGTGAAATGGATGATCTTGACGGAGATTACATTTTTCCAGTATCTTAAAAGCATGTGGACCCTCTATGATTGAAATGTAGACTTTGAAAAATGTTAATAATTTTACCAACCCATTATGAAGTATGAACAACCTCTCTCTCTCCACCTCCCTCTTTATCTAACTCAAAAGCCTGAGCGAATTAGTCTTCACTTTTATTATGAATATATTGAAGTTCTTATGCGAATGTGAAGGAATTCAAATCGAGTGGAATATACTTTATACTAACTTAGTTTCTATTGGCCAATTCAAATATGTTTGCATGAGTGAGATTCAATAATTATAGCTTGTCTCTTGCAATGACTTTTATTCATAAACATGGTCAACAAGTCAAGTCCACTTTCAGTTTATAAAATTCAAAGACAAATAATTAATTTGTCATGTGCACTGCACTAAAACGTCTTGTTTATTCCTTGACACGACTCGACAAGAGAGATATGATCAAAGTTGCCAAAATCGTGATGATTACTAGCCACAGTGGAAATTTGAGATCCTGACTTCGTTAATCTATGTGTGAATGTTGAATAATGAAAACACATTGAAATTTCATTGTTGAACACTTGAAATGAGGTAGATGCAATTTCTATTTTGCAAAAAGCAAAAAACTCATAATACAACTTTAAGCTATATTTATAGATTTCAAAAAGATATAGAATGCTTATTAAAACATTTCTAAATTAATTTCAAAATATGCCATAATTACTTGGTTAATTATTTACTCAAATATTTACTCGTTCAATTGGATGCATCTTCATTTGATTTTTAGATAGCACCAAGAGCAATATCTGTAGAAGATCCCCTGCATATTTCGTTGCCTAATTGATTATAGAAAATAAGTTATGGCCGAATAAGTAAATTGTGTTCTAGAATCGGAAATAGTAATTAGATAGTTTTGGAAGAGATTTTGGAAAAAAAAAAAAAACCAAACAAACGAATTTAGCAATTTGTTGCCAAAAGAGAAGGGAAGGTGGAGATATGGTCGAAGGAATACAAGTTGGTAAGAAAATTGCCAAATTACAACTTTCTACTTTCAAGTTTATCTCTAACAGAATAAAGCACTCCAATTTGATAACATGTAAATTTTTACAATATTACTGGGGGGATTTACTTGTTGGGAAAGAAGTGAGAATGCTGCAATAAAATGAAAACTAATCTAACTCTCACAAAAGATTTGAAATCAGACAAAAAACAATGATTGTCAACAATTGAGCATAGTGTGAATTTTTGCTCGACAAGAAGTATAAGGAAGAGGATGAAAAGTTGTAACGACCCGGTTTTTTTTTTACATTTGAAAATGTGTAAAATTTCAAACTTTTTCTTTTCTTTTGTGAAACAGCGGAAGATTTTTCATTATTAAAAACCTCTTTTGAAAACGATACGATAAATAGGAATCTTTTATGAGAATATTTTATAAGGCATAACGGAAAATCAAATAAATAAAACAAAGCATTCTAGAATAAAGTAAATAATTCCTTTCATTTTTCAATTTAAATACATTTACAAAACATTTACAAGCCATTTCTTTTATATCCCTTATCCTAGTCAGCCACAAGATCCGCTCGTCAAATCCTTCATCAAATGTCCTTGAACTATTCTCCTATTTCTCATACATACCTACATCACAGGATAAAACAATGAGACTAACGCTTAGCAATAAATAGAATGAAACGCAATGCTCATGTTCAATGTGTGCTTATGTAGTTTGTCTTAGAGAAGAACTCATCTCCTCCTTTACATTTTGTTATAGAGAAAGGATACATCCTATGGTCATATGGCTTAACCGTCACTCCGATGAGGAGATACATTCATTAGGAGTGTCATCATAATGACCGTCACCAATCTCCTATGTTGTGCAAACATGGGGGATTTCTAATACAAGAGAAAGATACATTCTATAGTCCATGTGGCTTAACCGTCACTCTCTCTCTATGTGGGTGGAGATACATCCATCATGGGTGACACCACTAATGGGCCGTCACCTATTCTTCCGAACCCCCATATGCCTATTTACGTTTATTCGTTCATTTCATTAACATGTCATGCATATGTCAACATTTTCATAAATCCTAAGAGTGATGCATGTATGTCATGTCATATTCAATTCACAAAGATATATGAAATTCACAACAATGTACAAAGTATACAAAAGAAAACATATTATTGAAGCCGTAATATAAAAGTGCATGCTTAAATTAAACAAAGAGCAGTTCATATACTAATTGACAGAGGGCAGTTTATATGCTAATTAACAAAAGCAATTGACAGAGAACAATTTATTTCGCATCCTCATATATGGAAATCTTCCTGTTTCTTTCATCCAATTATCATGACAACATTTGATTTCTTTTACTCACAGTATACTAACAATGTACAAGGAGTAACCAAGGAAACAATCAATCAACAAACAAGGTAGTAATCAACATAGTAACACATTAACAACTAGCAACAAGGAATCAAGACAGCAATCAATTCCAAACAAAATCCTGTGATGTAGGGCCTTTACTGGCCAACTACACCCTATTTCCTACATCACTTGATGATTTCTTATAGTCGTATGCTTCCTTTCTCGCCAAAAGCAACAACTTTTTTTCTCTTCTTCACGTTCTCTGTGCTTTTCTCCCTCTCTCCCTTGCCCTTTCTTTTCTCCATAAGGAATTTTAGAATGTCGCCCTCTTTTACTTCTGTCTTCATTTTAATAAGGAGAGAAATCTCCTTGAGACGTTACAATGTCCTTGACATTCACCAACAACTTCTAGGTGGCACCACATCCAAATGCCACATGTACCAGCTTATCGTCTAAGGAGGATTATGAAATTGTAAAGCCGAAACGCTCACTGAAGGAAAGCTAAAACACTTGCTTGAAGGGAGCAACTTCTATTTCGAAAGATTCCATCATCGCCACGATTTGCTGCTCACAATTTAAATGTGAAAATTGTTATGAAGGACATCTGTTTTCCATAAGGGATGTCTCTCATCGTGAATCCTACGATCCTACTTCGTTTGCTCCCTCATTCGACGGCCATCCTTACGCATTCTTTTCTATTATATCCCTGTGTGCCTAGCACGTGGCCCTTCTTTCTCTTAGTGTTGGACCTCCTTCATGAAAATCTTACGGTCTACATTTCGTCTGATATTTCTTACTCCTCATCTAACGGTCCACAGTTCATCCGATATTTCACAGCTATTGTCCGTTCCTCCTTAAAAGCCTTTCCTATTTGTTCAAATGACGTCGTCCCACTTAAATCTGAAGGTTGTTCCACTTATTTTTATTTTAGATGTCCTTTGTCCATAAAGGATGTCCTTTCCTTTCCTTTCCATTTCCTTCTTAGTTCAAAACGATGCCGTCTCACTTAATACTAACGTTGTTCTCGTTACTTCTATTTTGGACATCCTTTGTCCATTAGGGACTCTCTGAAATCCATTAACAATTTACGTTTTACATCTCAACAAAAATCCACACTTAGCCACTTCTAATAATTCTATTGAATAAATCTTCAATAATTATCCAAATAATCTAATTACACCCAATTAATTTTTCAATTACCTTTACTTTGTTTTCGTTACTGGAAGTTGGGGTATTACAAAAGCAACTCTGAAAATTGAATAATCTGAACTCCGTACAATGAACCCTAAGGAGAGCTTAAATAGCTCCACCAAAATTAGGGTTAAATGGTCTAAAAAAAGTAACTACAAAATTACCCGCACAAAAACACTTACTTAGCTAGAATATTCCCTAACAAAGTGATTCCATCAATTAAACTATCTCAACTCATCATAAAATACATAAACATAAAACAAAAATTAACTCTTAAAACTGGTGTGTAGAAATGGTCAAATAAATTATCTCTAAGGCTCTTCATCAAGTGGATTTTGACTTCAAGTTCGAGTAAAAGAGAATGGGTATCTTTAGCAAAAAGAAAGCTCTCTCATCGGTGGCCATTTGGCATGTCAAATGATCTCCGATTTTGATGAAACACTCCATTCTAGAAAGCTTGAGAAGTTAACTAATATCTTTATAAAATATACTTTTTGATATTAAATCAGAAAGGCTGCCAAATATTTCATGTAATATCCCGAATTTTATTTGAGCTAAACACAAGGTTTATGTGATGATTTTAAGATGTTATGAGTTAAATTGGAGAATTTAGGATGTTGGTCAAGTGAAACATATTTGGATAAAGTGAATTAAGATGCCTGAATTATGTCCATATTTACTTTAGGAAAACGATTAAGGTTATGGAGAGGTTTGTAATGGTATTTATAGTTAGAGAGGACAATGTGAATTAGATTGACTTGTAGCAGAATTAGCAAGAGAAAATATAAATTGGACGTAAATTGGATATTGTATGGACTAAGAGCTTGTGAATAATAAGGTTCTTATCAGTTATTAGAATTTAACTTGGACGAAGGTGAAGGAAGAATAGTGGAATATATAGTATAATTTGATTTAGGTGATATTGATGTCCATATATATATATATATGAATTTAGTGCATTTTGGTTTGGTGAAGGTGAAATCTAATGGAACATATTAGAAATTGCAATTATGAGTATATTGTATATAGTGCTAGCTTTAGATATGTGATTTGTTTATGTGTCGTATGATTAAATTAGAGAGTTAGGAGATAGTTAAGATAAGTAAAATAAATAGTTAACAATTAGTATATATGATTATATATTCACATATTGTGATTTTCTGTGGTGGATGGGAAAAAATGAGTGGCGGTTGATTGGCCATGAACTCAGGTCGACCGACATGTAAAACAATGGGTATATAACTAGTCAGATGAGTATGACGGTCGATCATGGTCAAGAATTGACCGACTGCCATTCGCAATCAATGAAAAAAAATAAATATCTATGGTCGATTTAATAAAAGGTGGTCGATCAACCACTGGTATATTCAAGCGACCGCCAATTAAAGAAGTCATCTAGAAAGTTTATTGAATGTTCGGAAGCGAAGCGCTTCATTTTATAATCGTCAGAATAATTAATGGAGCGTTCATTGTCTTCTTTATTTTGGACAGTGAAGAGCCGATAAGTGTAGCCTATAAATTGAAAGGTAAGAGCACATGGAAGTTTGGAGAGAAATTTGAAGAGAAAGATATCGTGTTTGATGTGAATGAAAGCATGAAGGGCAGTATGTGTTGTTGATGTTTTTGGAGAAAGAGAAGGTAATAGAAGGAAGAAGAAAGGAGAAAACACGGGGGACCTCTGCCAAAATATTGTGAGGTCTTGCTTCTGGATGAGTGATCTGTGAGGCTATGGTTGAAGCTCTGGAGTGTTGAGAATGAAGTGGAAACTGTGGCTGAGTCTCTGTTGGTAAGTAAAAGATTTATAGTTTTGAGAATTTTGAAAGAGCAGAAGGAAAGAGAGTGAAATCGTGAGGAAATATTGTGAGGCTTTGGTATTTCTTTGTGGGTAATTGTGAAGGATTGCTGGTGATAACCATAATAGTGACAATAGTGAGAAGGAGGGATTTCATTTTGTCTCTAGTGCTTCAAGTAACAAATGCTTTGTCATAAATCTTTATTGTTGAATATAGGGTTTTGGTTAGATCTTCTAGTCCTACCGTTGATTGTTATCTGATGATACACTGTTTCTTAAAGCAAGTTGAAAATTAAGAAAAAGAGTATTACTTTTAGTTACCACCTGTATAGAGTAATTTATTAATATTATATGTTTAAAATATTTAATGAGAATTGTTATTGTTGGGTTGTTGCGTTGATTGATCATTGATAATTATTGGGTCTTATTGCTAAGAACCGTTTAGTGGATCTTATACTTAATTAGTTATAGAACTTATGATGTTGGAAGTTAGGATGAATATGGTTCATGTGTTCAGGACATAGATGATAAGTCTAAGGAATAATTAAGAAATCTTGTTCTAGTATTAATAATTTAATATATGTCAATTAGGAATAGGTTTCGTGAAGAATAGTTTATGTGATAATTCGGTAAAGCTAAGGACTCCAGGTACGTAGTACTGCATGTGTTTTGTCTGAAAGAGCCTACATCATGGGAATTAGGAGGTGTTTATTTGATGCATAGCTTTTGTTATATTGGAAACGTATTCTTGAATGATTGCTTATACGTTTATTAGATTTAAGTTTGGTTCTTTAATTAGGATATGGTGCACATTATGAAGTTACAATAATAGACACGATGATGAAATTGTATCTGTCACGACACGAAGACGGGCCGGACAGAACCACCGGGTCAGGCGACCCGATCATCGTAGAGAACCCGATCACCCAGCCCAAGGTGTGTGTTTTAGTGGAAGATTTATAATTATTTATTTCAGCCCAATAAGATAGGGATCACAAAAAAATAACAGTGCATACATTAAAATGAAATCCAAGGTACTGTGCAACAAATCCAAACGAAAGTGTATTTAAGATTTACAGACCCAAAATATAAATATCTTCACAAACTGATAATGATCGCTCATTAGAAAATAAAATAAACTCCCGATCCTGATCCTTAGTTGCACTTGCCTTTACCTGAAGTTTTGAAGGAGGAGTCGTTTGGGATGAGTGACTAACTCAGTAAAGTATGACTATACTAGATGCACCTCATGCAAAACTAGTTTTTTTTTTTATTTTTGAAAACATGGTTAATTTTCTCTTTTAATCCGTACATGAATTTTTAAATCACTTCAAAACTTTTTATCATTTTATAATATCGGCCCATGGGCCCCGATGTGGCTGCATTAAAATCCCACTGTATACATAAATAACTATATCGTAAGAATATGCCAACATCGTTTTCCGTACGAAAACGTCATCAGTGAAAAAATGATGGTCACTCATGGACTCATTCGCCACTCAACAAATAAGAGGTGGTCACACCCGTCGATGACAACATCTTATAAGGCGGGAATAATGACGGCGATCCGAAGATTCTGCACGTCACCCAAGTTGCCGGCGCACCTGGCTGCACGACACAACTTGTATAATCGTATAATCAAATAAAACAGATACATTTGCTCGCTATATGTGGACTTATGATAAACAAGTCTCAGCGACTGACAACCGTCTGATCCGTGGGACAAATCCTGGCCAAGTTTAGGGGCTTTTGACTCAAGGAGACGTCATCACCCAACTATACTGTTTACAACTTCCAGGGCTTTCGACTTGAGGACACATCACTAAGGCCCCAATCTGTTGTTGCACGTCAAACAATCAACCTTCACGCAGCAGAAGGTTTCAAAGGGGATAGACTCGTGTTGCTTTAGCACTAAAGTGCCAAGGCATCAAGAGGATCCATCCCTCAGTATATGCACAATAATTTCAAGCCGTGTACGGAATTAAACGTGAGAAAAACATACTACTAATAAAAACTGACGTGTTGTCGAACAGTCCCCGTCATTTTTTCCAAATGTGGTATTCCACAAAATAATTATTTTGAAAACAGGATGCGATGCAATGCAATGCAAGAGGTATAGAAATCCCTACCTCATTGGCGATCCTTCCTCATATACGAAGGAACAACTATCGTAACTTACTTTAGCACTTAAGCTCTTCCTCTTCAATACCTTCAATGTCATTAAATGAACAATCACCAATAATAACAGATTAACAACCTTATTCCTACAGCTCATATCCCCCACTAATTCGTTATCATTATTTCCCATAACAAAATTCCAATCTAACAGGGTATTCAACTGAACAGTGTTTAAAACCCAAACATATAGCACTTTAACAGAGTTTAACAGTCCTAATAAAACAACGCCCTCAAAACAATTTCACATAATACAAACAACCCAAAGAATTGGTCCTCAAATCAGTGAGCAATATGTAATCAACAAGTCGTGTCATAGGTTCTCAATATTCCTTAACTTGATTTTCCTTTGCAACCATAGAAGGAAACTACAATCCTCAAAACCCAACAATTTAATAGTAAGTTAAACCACCACAGCCTGCAAGGCATTGTTTCCATAGTGATAAACCATAGCAAAAAAAATGACCCAGCTTGATATCCAAATTGTTACATCCTCATGTTATCAATTTTAAACAATTAACAGTTAGCTTAAAAACACCCATAATCCAGTGGTTAAATATCCTTCATCATTATCCCTTCCACACAACAGAACATGAACCCAGAGATAAACTAAACAAAAATGACAATGCCAGTTTATCTCCAGCCATCACCTAGCATTATCGCAGTTTAAACAGAATCCAACAACTATTCCAGCAATGGCAGCAAACATGAATCAACCATAAACCCAATTACAGAAAACTTGTACAAATTAATGTAAACAGACGCATTTTTCTTCCATAGTATCGCTTTAGTAACAATGCAAAATCTGTAGTTTGAATAACCATGTAGAGACGTTTCACAGCAACCCAAATCTATTTCCCAAATTAGAAACCAATGCTGAAACTAAAATAAGAGGTTCCTCACCCACCAGAAGTCCAGAATTCAACTTTAAAAAACCCAACAAACAGGAACTTCAACACATTAAAAATTTAACTGGGGCATTTCAACGGCACTTTCTCATCCAAATAACAATATTATGGGACTCCTATCCGAAGCAAATATTCATCAACATCGTAGGAAATGTTGGCACAAACAATCCCATACAGAGCATTCAATGGGTATGTCTATCACAATAGCCAAAATGCAGGAGTCATTCAATCCAACAACAAAATTGACCCTACATTAACAACTAGCCATGAACCGAAATTACAGTCACCAAATCACAGCAATGTTCAGAAATTATCATCGAAATCAGAAACCAATTTCTCAATACAGGCAGCATAGAAAAGAGCAGAACATCGCTCACCTAAATTGAAGGAACAGGGGAAGCTCTCTAGTTTGGAGCTATTCTGTCGTCGGTGGTCGGAATCTCGCTGTTGGACGGAGTGCATGAACTGTCTGTGGTTATCCGTCCTCGCTCCGATCAACGTCGAGCTCGGAACGTTAAGTTTTCCTCTTTCGAATGACGCTCACGAGGTGCAGTTCCATCCTCGCCCAGCCGGCCGAAGCTCATCGCTGGAATCAACCATCGCGCAGCTCCTTCTCCCTCGCGAAAATCATCCAGCCGACGTCCCTCTCTCCCTCTCTTTCGAAGTCCATTCTCGGCTGAATGAAATGAGGGAGAAGAGGAAGCCCTAAATTCCTCTTCTCCCGATTCTGTCTCTCTTTTTTTTTTTTTTCAAATTTTCATTTAGAAAATCACCCTTCAACTTTTCAACTCCTATATTCTTGGCGGGATTTTTCCCAATCTTCTCAATCTCTTTTAATTTCCTTTCTCTACTTGCCTTATTTTTATTTCTTATTTTAATTTCTCTATTTAATTCACTTTATTTGATTTAACTCCCACTTATCCATTTAATATCACGCATATACCTAATACGCATATCACATTTTTAATCATTTCATACCTTACTTCTGACTTATCCTGAATGTGACCAAACGACGATTATCAGTTCAATTTAATTCTCCAATTTTGTTTCTTAAATAAATTTTTTGTTTGAAAATTTCCAATTTTCATGAATTTGACCAATTGACCAAATGTGCGTACGTAGACGCTACGCGATAAATTGGGTCAACTTTTCCACTTTATGACCGATTATAGTACAAAAATTTACACGTAGAATTGCTTATTAAAATTTTATGGGTTTTACAGTATGCTTGCATCATTGTTCCTATTTCACATGAAAGTACAAATGAAAGTGAATTACGAATAAATGTAAATGTAAATAGATGGTTTCTATGTGAGTTCCGAGATTTAAGAGGTTGCTCTCACGTGGGAACGAAGCACATAATGAATAACAGCAAAAGACAATTAAGTAAAAGAATAAGAAGAGTTTGTTCTCGATTGATGTCGAAATAGACCAGCTAATGGTAAGTGAGACCATTAGCATTGATGCGCATGGCTGCAAGTGCGTTCTTAGTTGATGTCGGAACCGATTGCTGTACATTGATGTGTACAACCACTACCATAGTTTTTGGTTGATGCCATAGCTGCTTACCGGAGGTGAACTTTTTTGGGTGAGTTCGAAGACTAAAGATGTTGCTCTCATCCAATAGGTGAGTGAGTTCAGAAACTGTATAGGTTGCTCTCACTCAAAGAAATGTTTAAAGAAAAAACAGGTAAAGGAAAACTCAACTGTGAAAGGAAAATGCAACGATAAAAGATAGATAAACGAAATAGAAAACTATACATGTTTGAATAGTATTGTATGAGCAAGTTTTACTTTTATACTATGTACTGAGCATTAAGCTCATAGTCAGGTCCTGTGATGTAGGTATGCAAAGGATCAAAGATGGTAGCAGTTGATGAGGCATTTATGCGTTGCGAGCTTGGCGGCTAGTTAAGCTAAAAGGTTTAAAGAAGAAATATAATGTTTGGCAAGAATGTTTTTAAGTGAACTTTTGTTATGGTATTTCGTTACATAAAGGAAGTTTTCAAAAGATGTTTAATTCTTTAAGTATTAGAAATGCAAGTTTTCCGCTGTTGCAATGTTTTATAGTATGATATGTTTTAAGTAATAAATAGTTTAACAAAAAATAGTTTATTTATGCACTTCTTATATAAGTTGGTAATCAAATGAAAAGTTTTCTGCCGTGATTTAAAAGAAAAAGTTTTCAAAAATCGTAAGTTTTAAATTGAAAGAATAAACGTGATGTTACATTTCAAATACTTCTCAATGGTCAAATTATCACAGTTTAAGAATGTTTCATGGTTCTCTTTGTAAAAATCACAAATTTTATAATAATAAATTTCACGTGTAAATTTTTACTTTATATTTGATCATGATATTTGGAGTTGACCTGTTTATCTTATAGTGGCCACGTGGGAAGTTTTGGTTAATTGATCAAATTGGTGGAAGTTACGAGTTATCGCTTGGTGATATTTGAGAGTAATGCTCGGTAAGTAGGAAGTACCACAAGTCAAGTTAGGTAACATTTTGATCTCCAAATGATTGAATCCGAAAATTTATTTAATATATAGTATAGGGTAATATCAATATGGCCTTTGAAGTATGGGAGTCCCTTCAACTAATACCCTAAACTTTAAATTTTAAATTCTGATATCTCAATGCTTGAGACGTTACCATCCTACACCCTCCCATTACTTCGTCGTTAAAAGAGGCACTCCTTGCTCTCTCTGTAATCTCTGTAAAGAAGAGAATCTCTCGCATCTTGCTATTGCATTTAGGTCTCAGGTCTCGATTTTGATTCCTGACTCGCCGGTGCTCATTCGGCATCTGAACTCCCGTGCAAGGTTGGTGCTTATGCATTTTTTGATCTAATTTATGTTTGATTTTTGCTTTATTTTTTTGCTTATTATGAAATATTGGATCTGTTTGTTGTTGTTGATATTGGTCTCTATGAAAACCTTGAGCTGTTTTTTTTTTTTTATGTAAATTGCTTAATATTGAATTTCCATTGGACCTGAACAAAAAAAAAAAAACAAATTTTCTTCAATTTTAATTTTCCATGGAGACTAGTTTCTCAAACCCTCTTTGGAAGGGGTTTCTCAAATCCTCTGTTATTCTTCAGCACCGTTTTGAAACTCTTATAATGAAATCCATGGCTTGCTTAAATATGTACAGTTCTGAGCAAAAATGAGTTCCATTGAACCACAAAATCTTTGTCTCAAATGATTTTGTGGATACCCAGATTTCAACCAAGCAAGAATGGAGCTCTATTTTCCATTACTTTTTCGATTACGTACGTATTAGTTGTTGTTGCCTTTTACTGTGATTTCTTCAATTTCTATGTCGGATGTAACTAACCGGACAATACAAACAACTATTTACATATATTCTGTTTAATTCTGTTACAGTTTCATTTTCATTTAGTTCCAGTTACCCATACAAGTGTTAGAGATGTCAACTTGACAAGGTAGAGCAGTTTATGCACAAGGCGGCCATCCCGTGGCACAAACCTAATACACTGCCCAGGCGCCCATCCCGTGGCACACAGCTAAGTGACCAACTCAAAAACCCACATCTCTAACCTCCTATTTAAGTTTATTCACTTTCGTATACATTAGGATTCCAAGTATTAAAGTTGTTGTGAGCATAGAATTCTATTTTACGTGTTCATCAATCGTATCCTCAAAACGTGATCCATTACTAACTAAGGAACTGAACTTAAATCTAAATAACATACAATTCACACCAAACAATTAACAATTCATCAAGTAAAAGCAAGCATCAAACAAACCCTAATTCTCGTGATGTAGGCCCTTTCGTACAAAATACATGCAGTCCCCTTATCTGGAGTCCTTAGCTTTAAAGAGTTAGCACTTAAAGTCTCTTCACCTCAATACCTATTCATGATTAAACAATAGTTTATCAAACCTAGCATTGAATGGACATGTCCAATAATACTTTAAAGAACAAACCTCAACCTTAACTATCCAAACATTGAGTTTGAACCCTTTCATGTAACAATGTAAGCTTCCATAAATAATCAGGATATAATATCCACTTGAAAGCTCTTACCAATATAAGTCAACGGATAGCAATAACCAAATCGATAATAGAAATCCAATAATTTATTGAACAATAGTCCTTACCTTATATCCAAAACATATCATATTAATAGAGTAATCAAAATAACACTTCCTTCATCAAAATCCAACTTATCCATTGATCAATAATGAACTCGGCATTTAGAAGTAATGACCAACCAACAGAATAATAATCAGACCCCATTATACACTCACCAATCATTGCAGTAACACAAACCAATAAGGTATTCACTATTGATAAAACCAACTAGGGAAACCAACTAGAGAAAGCATCCTACGACACATCTAACTTAGCAACAACTAATCAGAATAATACATGCAAATACCAAACTAAAGAAATCAACCACCAGAGTATAACCAAATCTCAGGCAGAAATCCAACGAACAGAATATCACTTTTATCACAATCATTGAACAGAGAATAAATTGGGAGAAACTAATACCTAAAATATTAGAGAACTTGAAACCTGAATCTCAGAGACTCCTCCTCCTTCACCAGAACCTCAAAGACTACTTCTCTTTCTATGTCACCTTTTCACTAAACTTTCTTTCTTGGACTCTTTTCTCCCAGTTTACCTCACATTCTCCTTTCTTCCAAAACCTTCTCGGCTCTCTATCTCTCTCTCTGAACCATTTCTCTTTCTCTCAAAACTTACTAACTCTCACACAAAAAACCCCAAACTTCTTAGCAACTCTCACCTTCACGGTTTTCTCCCGTACACAACAGCACAACTTCTCTCAAAATTTTAGCAGAGTTTCCCCATGGTTTTCTTCTTTTTAATATTTCTGCTACTCATATCTCCATTTATAAGCCACCTTCCAATGACTCTTTAGCCTCCAACTAAAGATGGAAGGCCAAAGGAGAGACTCCCAATCGTCCATACAAGTTAAATGTCAACCAAGAAGCTTTCAGGCGATGACGTTTCCATTCCAGGCAACTATCTAATTCACCGGTTGATCAATTCTCCTTCTGAAGATCGTCTGCCAACCCAAATCGATCAGCCGTTAAATTCCAATTCACCAGCCGATCGTGCCAGACGATCGATGCTTTGGACGAACAGTAGGCTAATCATCTGCGGCTTAATTTTTTAGGTTATATATATACGTTATTCCATAACGTGATATATATACATATATATACGTTGTAACCATTATGTGACTGCCATGATCGCCCATTGTTTATTTCTTCTTCATAAAATATGTATATACGTTGTACCATAACATGATATATAACATTGTAACCATAACGTGATGTCCTAATTGTAATTGTAATATCTTCCGCGCAACTTCATTTTCTCCAAACCAGTATGCACTAAATCCATATATATACATGAACATATATATATATATCATTCAAACTATCTTTAGACTTACACTATATGTTTTTCTATTTTTCCTTCACTTTTATCCAAGTCAATTTCCAATAAATGTTAAGAACCTTATTATTCTCAACCTTTCAATCCTTACTATATCCATACTATGTCTTAATATATCCAAATATACTTTCTCTTACTAATTTCACTAACTAATCTAGTTCATATTGTCCTATCTAACTCCAAATATGTTTCACTTGACTAATATCTTAAATTACCCAAGTTAATTTCAATAAATCCTAAATCATCCTCGTAAGCTTAATTTGAACATAATTGGGGGGGGGGTATCATAATTCACTTCTTCCAAATATGTTTCTCTTGGTCAATACCTTAATCGTCCATTTTAGTTCCAATTACCCCATAAATATTACTTAAGTCGTATGCTTAGCATAATGAAAATTTAGGATATTACACTATCTTAGTATATCTTCTACTGTGTGAAGATGTTTTGTTTGTGTGCTATGCTAAAATAGTTAATAAGGCAATGATAACGCGCTCCTTGGGTTTCGAATCTGGAACCTTGATCAAAGCTTGTTTGTTTGTTTATTTTACAGATTGTATCACCACTAACTTTGTTTGCTAGCAACCCATGTGATGCTGCCAAGTCTTTAGATCAATGTCACATTTATTCCTTCTATCTTATGAGGTGAGGTCTGGTCTTCAGATCACTGCCTTTCTGTGATAGTGTGTTGGAGGGGTCTTTGAGCCACCTTCCCTTTTTAATAGTTAAGGTTTCTTTAAAGGGTAAAAGCAATGCAGACATATTTTTAGCATAGTTGTCTATGTATAAAATAATATTTTATAATTGCCTCATCGATGGCTTATGAAGCCTTTTTGATTCACCACCAAAAAGGAAAGTTTGCAAATTGCTTCCGATAGACAGTTTCTCGATACATTTTCTAGGTCAACTTGAGGGTGCAATAACACCATCAACTAAAAACATCTTCACATAAATTTTGAACAACAACAATTATTATATGTGATGAAACATCCCTAAAAATTTCAGGGTAAAACTTTCTCGGATGAGAGAGATATGAATACAAAGATTGCAACTCCACAGATGTAGGCGCCCCCTTAGCCAAGAATTAGGTCACATGTCAGACAAGTGTATCTTTGTTGATATGAGGCTTCTTACTATGATTTTTGGATAACTTCTTTCCCTATAAGTGAAGAAGATTCCCTCTAAAAATCACAATCAAAATAGATGAGATAAGTGAGATATGATGGAAGAGCTGCAAGTTGGTTCAAATAGGCACTACTTCTACACTTTTTGATTTCAATGGCCTACCTTCGATGGAATGCACTCCAACTTGAGTTTCTTGCAAGTTTCTACACCTTTGCTAGATGTTCTTCCTTGACAGTACAAGGAAGAGAAGGGATGGTAGTAAGAGATACCACTGAAACTTAAAAAAAAATAAAATCATTGGACAACACACAAGCTTGATCGGATATAACTCAATGAAAAAATACAGCTATGGAGAAATCTCCATAATTTCAAACAAGGGATCTATTATCTTAATCAATTGCCTAGGGTAGCCCTAAGAGAAGCTTAAATACTCCTTCAAAAATTAGGGTTTAAAGTTCACCATACAAAAGTTAGGAATTACCCTCCCGAAGATACATACTTGGCTAGACATGCTCTAATCGAGTGACATCAATACTTGACTATTAAAATAAATTATAAAATAAATTATAAATGATTTACTAAGTCCTCATTGCTATGACAATCCAATGGGTTGTTCTTTTAGGCCTATCTTCAAATGGATTTGGGATTCAATTCCGGTTAAGACAGAATCAGCTTCCTTGGCAGAAAAAAAATCTCTCTATCTAGGGATCTTTTGGCATAGTACAAGAACTCCAAATTTAAAAAAACACCCCATTATTGAAAGCTTGAGATGTTAGCTACAAGTTTTAGGAAGTACACTTTTGGATATGAGATTTTTAGGACTATCAAATCATCCAAATAGTCATCAAAGGTTAGATCACTAGTAGTTTTGGAACGTTTAAGAAATCTTCTGAACTTATACTTGATCTTCCACCTATGCTTGATCTTGAAAAACTCAAAATCATTCAACCCTAATCGAGATTCCCCAAGATGGTCTTGTCTAAGAGTCAAATATGTATCATGATAAGCAATGACTTCTTTATAGCCCTCAAGGCACCTACCAATAATCAAATAAAAAATTATAACAATAGAAATATGAGGTGTACTATAATTGGTCCTTCCTCTCCACGGATATATATATATATATGATAATTGTTCCTAAAAAACATATCTATACAATAGATAATCCCCATAAGATAATCAGCATAATCAAAGGATAAACTGTAACACCCCAAATTTTTATATTAGAATTTAATAAGAATAATTGAAAAGTAATTAAGGGTATTTAGATTAATTGAAAAATTATCGGGGTATTACCAAAGACTTAATCGTCAATTATCATCAAGCAGTATTTGAAATAAATCGAGAATTGAATTGAGTGGTGAATAATTTAATTAAATGAAGAATTTAATTAAATTATTAAAGAGGAAATTAATTGGTGACAATTAGTATTAATTTAAAGGGAAAAAATATAGATTAAATCATTTGGCTCGATCCAAAATATGGAGTGCTCAGTTATTTGGTAAAAGAAGATTTTAATTAAGAGAGGGAATAATTGGAGATTTAGGAAAGATTAATTGTTGGAATTAAAATGTAAGTGTAATTATTGATGGTGATTGAGTGAGGAAATTAAAGGGAGAAGGAAGTTGGCTGGTTCAATTGGTTCAGTCTGGTCGGTTCATTGGTTCGATTTTGTTTTAGAGAACAAATGGAGGAGTGAGATTTGGGATTATGGCTGAAGAGAAAGAGATGAAAGGGAGAAGGGAGGTCCCGAGGAGCGAAGGGAGAAATCAGGATCGATGGTCGCTGACGATGGAGCTCCCACGGCTGCTGGACGACGACTTCGGCGGCCGGAGAGCACGAGAGGGAGGACGACGTGCGGTGTGAAGTTGGAGTTGGACAGCGATGGCGGGAGAACAAGAGCTTTGTCGTTCGGCCACTGAACCACGGTGTTGGCGTCGGGAAAATGTTCGAGTGGTGAAACCGAACGGGTTGCGAGTTACCATTTGGTAGTGCCTATCTGGGGTGTGAAGCGGGCGGCTGTGACAACCCACCGACAAGCGTGAGGTAAGGCATCTATATGTTTTGGTTTCTCTGTTTTCCATTGCCGAGCGTCAGAAGCGGAGTTCTATTCTGTTTCTTCTGTTGTTGGGTGGTTTGTTTCTGGTTTTGTTATTGTAAACTGTAAGAATTGAAAAATGGCTGACCAAAGGAGGATGGTTTGGGTGTTCTGGGCGTGGGCATCTCTTAGGTGTATGCTGAGCTCTCTGCTGCTATGTGATCTTCTCTGCAAGGGGACTCGGTGTTATGCTGTGTTTTGGTGTGGGTTGTGAGCTGCAACTATGGGCATTCCTTGGGGTAAGGGTTCTATCTCTGTTGTTATGGATTTTCTGGATGCTGGTGTTGGTTGATAATGCCTGGTTGTTACTGCTTTTTTGTTTGTGTTGATATTGTTGTGTTGGTACTGTTGGGCTGAAGCTTGTGAAGTTTAATATTTTGAATGGGTTGTTGGACATAGAAATATGTGGATGCCCTCTGCCTTGTTGGTTTTGGCTATTATAACAATTCGTGAATTGTTTTGTGAAGTGTGTTATTAATCTGGAAATTTGGTTATGATTGTCTGTATGGATTATTGGAAGTCAATATATATGGAGATGCTTTTGTTAGTGATTGTTCGAGCATTGATATGTTGAAATTGGTTTTGGTTACTGGAAATGAATTATTAACTTGTTGAGCTGTTATGTATTGCCGAAGGGGTTACCGGTTGTGTTGGATAGTGATGTTGTGGATAATGTACATTGTGGTAATATATTATGTGGGTTTGGATTCAGATAATTAATTGGGTAAGTACATTCTGTTAATTGGATTAAGTCTTTGCACGTTTGGTTTGGTTGATAGATATTGGTGTTTCATGCCCTGTTTGGATATTAATACTGGGCGTTGGTTTAATTGGGTACCCATTATGTGAGTCGCATGTTGTGATTTGTTAGGTTGGGATATATTAATAAAGCGAGTGGGTTGAGAAACTCTAGTAAGTAAAGTATAAAAATGAAGGATATGAAAGACATTGAGATTTATAAGCTTATTAATTGAGTAGATTAATGATAAATGTTATTAAATTGTGAAGGTACAGAAAGAGAAGAAAGGGATAACAGTTAAGTGCTAAAACACACTAAAGTTTTGAGGTAAGTTGATATTTACTGTGCTTTGCTCTTCGGACCCTACATCGCAAGAATTAGGGTTATATGTTGCGTATTTACTGCTTTCATAGAATATTTAGGTTGTTTACCGCTTTACTATAAATTGAGCATGTTCCGTATATTGTGCTATTATTGCTGGATGTTTATTAGATTTAGGTTCTTTTAATGATATGTTTCATAGACGAGCATGTTTAAAGATTATTGGAAAGATGTGATAGAATTGTATGCATTCACGAGCATTATGGTTTTTAAAAGATACGAAAATGGTTTTCATGCATGGTTTTGAAAAGGAAAACGAAAAGTGGTGGAATGGATGCTCATACATACTAAGTGAACGGCATTCTCAAGGGTTGATCACTCGAGCTAACAACCATCACTTAGTTGTAGGAATATCTATCGTGTCACTGAATAAACGTAAATAGGCGTGTGGGGGTTTGGGAGATTTGGTGACGGTCCATCGGTGGGGACACTATATGATGTATCTCCTCATCGGGGTGACGGTTAACCACGTGGACTCCTAGTGTTCATCATTTCTCTTGTACGAAAATCCCCAACGTCTTCAACAAAAAGAGAATGGTGATGGTCATATTAGTGAGGCCAATCTTCACATTGGGCGTCTTTCTACTGGGCTTCTTAATTCTTTCAATTATAGAGGGCTTTAGTGTTAGAGCTGATAAAACATCTGCCAATTGTGTAGGAGCCATCTGCACATCCAACTCTCGATTGTCTTTCTGCAGTCCCACATGTATCTCTACACATATTATACTCATTATTGTAACTTTCCTACTTAGAGCATTAGCCACAACATTTGCCTTTCCTGGATGGTATTTGATCTCACAGTCACAATCTTTTACAAATTCCAGCCATCGCCGCTGCCTCATGTTCAACTCTTTCTATGTAAAGATATACTTCAAACATTCATGGTCCATGAAGATCTCACATTGTTGCCCATAAAGATAATGCCTCCAGATTTTCAGTGTGAAGACCACAACAGTGAGCTCAAGATCATAAGTAGGTTAGTTAGTCTCATGTGGTTTAAGTTGCCTTGAAGCATAGACAATCACCTTTCCATTCTGCATCAGTACCCCACCAAGTCCACTCTTGGACGTATCACAACAAATACACAAATTACCCTCTTCCATTAGTAGGGCCAATACAGGTGCTGATGTTAGTCGACTCTTCAATTCCTGAAAATTCTCTTCGCATTCACTGGACCACCAGAATCTTATATTTTTCATAGTCAAACTAGTGAGAGGCATAGCAATTTGGAAAATCGGCTTATGAATCATTTATAATATCCAGCCAATCTGAGAAAACTCCTCACATCACTAAAACTTTTCGGTTGTACCCATTCGACAATTGCCAGAATCTTTGCTGGGTCTACAACAATGCCATCTTTAGAGATCACATGACCAAGGAAACTAACTTCACTTAGCTAGAATTTGTACTTGGAAAATTTAGCATAAAGTCGATGCTGCTCCAGAATAGATAGGGCGATTTTTAAATGTTCACGGTGTTCTTCTTTCGACGGGGAATATACAAGAATGTCATCGATCAAGACGATAATGAACTTGTCCTGATAGTTTCTGAAAATTTGGTTCATCAAATCCATGAAAGCCATAGGGGCATTGGTTAGCCCAAAAGACATCACCAGAACTTCATAGTGCCCATATCTAGTTCGAAACGTTGTCTTGGGTATATCTTCTGATTTAACTCTCAACTGATAATACTCTGAACGGAGGTCAATTTTTGAAAACATGCAGGCACCATGTAGCTGGTCAAATAGATCATCAATTCGAGGTAAAGGTTATCTATTTTTAATCATCATTTTGTTCAGTTCTCGATAGTCCACGCACATTCTTAACGATCCATCATTCTTCTTCACAAACAAAATTGGAGCTCCCTAGGGTGAGAAACTCGGACGAATGAATCCTTTGTTGATTAATTCGTCAAGTTGGGCCTTAAACTCATGCAATTCTATGGGTGCCATCCGGTACATATTCTTTGAAATTGGCTCCATGCCAGGAAGTAAATTACAAATTCAATCTCCCTGCTGTGTGGCAGCCTTGGGAGATAATCTAGGAAAACTCCAGAAAGTCGCGAACCACCATAACATCCTCAACATTTGTCTTAGGTTTGACTATGTTGTTCATTATATTCACAAGGAATCCTTCACATCCGCGCTTCATTAGTTGATCTGCCTTCAGCGTAGAAATAACTGCCAACTTGCCCTTTTCCATGACTCCACAGAAGGTGTGTTGTTCACCTCCAAGAGGGTGGAAGTGGACCTCTATTCTTGCACAATTTATAATCGCTTCGTTCTAGGCTAACCAGTCCATGCCAAGAATGATACCCTTTTATGTCCATAGCAATTAGATCATCATGGAATACAAGACCGTTTATTTAAACTACATATCTTCCAAAATACCATTGGCAGTCATATAATCTCCAGAAGGTAGGACTACTCGATACCCACTCCTCGTAAGACCATGGGGACATTTTGCTTTTGTGTAAAATTCGATTGAGATGAATGAGTGAGTAGCTCCAGTGTTAAATAAGGCATATGCAGCAACATTATTAACATATATAGTACCTAGGGTGATCAGAAAATTTATTTATTTAAATGTAGAAATTTCTAATGCTACGGGTAGGGGTGGGCAGGAACCGATGAAAACCGAGAACCGAACCGGAACCGAGTTCGATTCCGGGTTCGGTTCTGGTGCTCGGTTCCAACCCTAAAAATTTAGTCGGGTTTTGTGTCGGCGGTTCCCACCGGTTCTGGTTCTCGGTTCTAGAGGGTGGAGAGCCGAGAACCGATAACCATCCCTAAAAATTTTAGGGTAAAATCAGAAAATTTGATTTCGGAATCAGAAGCTCAAGCCAAGCCCTACCCTCCGAGTCCCCGACCCCGACCCCGACCCCGATCCCCGATTCTAAGTGACGACTGCGATCAAGGAACGGAAAGGCGAAGTTGAGAGACGAAGACTGTCGATTGGTCCACTGCGATCAAGGAAAAGCTGAGAGACGACTGGTCCACTGCGAGCCTGCGAGCGACAAGGACTGCAAGCGACGAGGACTGCGAGCGACGAGGACTGCACAGCAATTTGTAAGCTACTCTGTGATGAACTATTAGTCTGTTATTTTTGTGTTTGATGATTAGGGAAAGGGGATCAATCTGTAAATGCAATCTGTAATGCTTACAGTCGTGATTGCCATTGTCAAGAGAACAAGGAACCGAATACCGTCGGTTCTGAACCCGAAATCGAATTCGGTTCCGGGTTCGGTTCCGGAACCATGCGGTTCCGGGTTCGGTTCCCATGGGTCTGGAACCGAGAACCGATGGTCGGTTCTCAACTGGTTCGGTTCCGGAACCGAACCCGAATTGCCCAGCCCTAGCTACGGGAGGATATTCCAATATCACATAAAAGCATATGGGTAGTAACTTCATAAAGTTGTGTACCTGATACAACTACCGGTAGTTCCTCTTTGTTGTCGTTCCCATATAATGAGAACACTGGTGGAGCTACCACACCTGATCCTCCTGTCAAAGTTGGAAAATGTCTCGACACATGCCCAGACTTCCCACAGTTGAAACATCCACCAAAGCCCGCTCTATATGGCCCAAAGTGACTCTTTTGACATTTAGGGCATTGGTTGGGTGGAGCATTAGTTGCTTCAACCATGGGACGCTTGTCTCTCCCCTACTGAATTTCATTCCTTGATGGCCTTTTCACTTCACGGTTTATCGATGGAGCACCACGTTGCAGTAGGCTTTGGTTGTTCCACTAGACTCTCTGATTTATCTCTCGTTGTTATGCCGCTATTAACTCTACATCCTCAACATCAAGTGCCCTAGCCACAATCTGCGCATATGGAATACCTCGTATGCCAGCCAGTCTTACCCCCCTCAAGATCTCTATTTTAAGTCCTTGGATGAAATACTGGACCATGTGCTTGTTATTGGCCACCAAATGCGGAGCAAACCTAGACAATGCTTCAAATCTCCGAACGTATTCGGATACAATCCCCATCTGGCGTAGTCGCATAAACTCCACTAGTTTCTGATTCTGGATCGTATAACTAAAATATTTTTCGTTCAACAGTTCCTTAAAATCTTCCCACGTGAGAGTCCGAACATCCTACGTCGTCTTCACGGAATCCCACCAAAACTGGGTGTCTTGGGTCAGTACATAAGTAGCACATTTTACTTTCTCAATTTCTCGTATCTCCGCATACTCATACATATTCTCCATGGATCGTGTCCACTCTTCAGCTCCTGTGACATCAGAAATATTACCATCAAAGCAGGGAGGCTTAAGTTGCTAGAAGCTTTCCCAGCTAGCTTCCACAGGACCCACGACAGAACGGTGATTCCCAATCCTGTTACCATTCTCTATCTCCATAAACCATTCCATGACTTGAAACTGCCGCTCCATATAATAGAACTGCCGCTCCACTACATCGACAATGCAATTAAGGGTTTCATCTCTCTCTCATTGCGAATCCCGACATCCGATTAGCCATCAATATTTTCTTGTGTGCCAGGCGCCTCATCCCTCTCATCATTAATTCGTATATTTGTTTTTTCTCTCCTTGCCATCCTAGAGTCCTCTACATTTTCACATTAGGAATAATAAGTTTAAGGAAAATAATTTTTTTGAAGTTAAAATGAAACTTATAGTCGAAGGAGTATTCCACGACAAGTCTTGCGTTACCAGTAGTCTACAGAACCGCGTTTGACCTTGTTATGCTTTGATACCAACTGTAACGCCCCGCGTTATTAAGCATTTTCTTATTTTCATTTTTTTAGCCATATATAAAAAAAATCTTTAATTTATTTAAAAGGTGTATTAGAAAATTTATTTGAAAACGTATTAGAGTAAAAATGAGTGGAAACAAATGACAAATTTTCAAAACATAGTTTGAACATTACTAACAAAAATCCATGGTTACAAAACGTTTACCATATTCAAAATCTGAAGTTAACTGTTCAAAATAACCAACATCGTTTTTCATGAGCCATAACCATTAGGTTGAACCCAGCTGATAACCCAAGAGATTGTCTTGTAATGCCTCCTCCTCAGCTTGCATGTCACATGTTTCATAATGATCACCTACATTAAGGGATAAAACAATGAGCCCAACACTAAGCAAGAATTAAAATGGAATGCAATGCAATGCTCATGCGTGCTCATGTGATGCATTTCAGAAAAGAACCTATCTTTTCTATTATATTGAGAGAAATGATACATCCTATGGTCATTTGGCAAACCGTCACTCCGATGAGGAGATACATCCATTAAGGGTGTCACCACCGATGACCCTCACCATTCTCTTTTGTTTTCAAGCGTTTGGGATTTCCCTATAAGAGAAGAGGATACATCCTATTGTCTATGTGGCTTAACCATCAACCACTCCCTACGTGGGAGTGGATACATCCATTAGGCGTGTCACCACCGATGGACCGTCACCAAATCTCCTGAACCCCCACACGCCTATTTATATTTATTATGCATGTCATGTAATTCAACATTTCCATAAGACCTAATTATGATGCATGGATGCCATGTACAGTTCACGAATATATATATATATACAGAACATTTAACAGGAAACATGACATTTATTGATGAATTCATCGAAAAGAATGCAAAACCCTAATATGCTAAGGAATTACTAGCTCATGAATCATGCATATATATGGCAGAGATTTGACAAGAATAATCATAATTTAAATCATGCATGTTTTTGGCAGAGAACCATAAAAGCAACTAATAAAGGGATTAGGTTAATGTTAACAAGTTTAACCGTAACAGTTAGCAATTCAATAACTACAGGGGTAATATCCACTATTAGAAGTCCCAAATAAACCCATTTAGAAACAGAGTGCAAGTTATCAAATTTAACATCACACTTTTTCTTACTTATGCTTCACGGTCCACAAGCCACAGTCTATTGATATGTATTGCCAAACATTATCTAAATCCCATTCAGACATAAGTCAGTAACCAAAAATGTTTAGCAATAACATATTAGCGATTCATGGTGTTCGATCGAAGCAACATTTAGACACACAATGGAGGCAGTAACCATTCACCCATAAATGCAGATCATCCAATGACGTCCAACCAACTTTCACTAACCATTTTCAGTTTCTCACAACAACAAGACTATAACAATATTCAATAGGGAATTGAAGTAGGAATTTACAGTTTGCAACGAGCAACCAAACCAGAAAACTAATACCAAATCAATGTTCAACAACAAACAACAAATAGTGCCATGATGTAGGGCCTCCACTGGCCAACATACATCCCAATTCTTACCTTCAACAGAATGTCACTCCACAACAGCTCACCTCACAGCCACAACAACCACCAATGCCGCAACGCACCCAGGAAATACCAAGAACAGAACTCACCTTTTCCACTCAACTCACGGAACACTCTTCACTCATAGTATGGAAATGTAGCACCCTCACCTCTCCATTACCTCTTCTCGGTCGCAGCTCGGCAGTGCAAAGTCCGGAAGCATCACCCAATGCCATCATCTTATAGACGAAGGAGGAACCACATGAAGGCAAGAGATTGATGGACAATTGCCCAAACCAAGGGAGAAGGTCTAATGTGAGAAGGCCATGTGGAAAAGTCCTTCTCTTCTCAGGGAGGAGTAAAGAAATTTTTTGTCAGACAGAAAATAAAGTTCTTGCTAACATCGACCGCACGACGACCGAATTTCCAAATTTTGCTTCAGTTTTGCGCTCTTGGTCTCACCTTGCAACAGTGTCCCGACTGAAGATTCAACCGCAAAATCGATGAATTTGACAGATTCGAAACCTGATATTTTTCGGTCGTGAATTTCGTCTGCAACCTCGACCGCGTTGTGTTTGAAAACCCCAAAATGTAATATGGAATGCATTTTAGTCAAACTCTCGACCTCAACCTCAAGCGCAGAACGACTAAAAGTGTTAGGGAGTAACCTGTAATGTATTTTGGTTACGATATGTGACTAAAATCTCGACCGCCCGCCGACCGAAAACCCAAAATACACTTCAGTCAATAATTTACACTTTAAAAATCCCAAAAATCTTTCAACTCACATTCCCATTGCATCGAACACAAAATGGACAGTTACAAAACGTATTTTATTTTTATAAAATATTTGTTCATTCCATAAAATCTTTTACATAGTACATGGAGTATATATCCAGGCATTACAAGTGATCCAAAAACCAAGAAGCAACACCGCTCGGAGAATTGAGTATCTAGTATTCAAGTATCTAGTAAGATTTTTGGCAACAATTACTCAACGACTAGAAACTCATTAGATCCAATTTACCAAGGGTTGTAGGCGAGCATAAATACATGATGACACAACCGCCTATCAAATGAAAAAAGTACTAGGCGGGTAAAACTCAAAGACTAACAACCTTCAATCTGTGTGAAAAAATACCCTAGCCAAATTTAGGGATTTGAAACCCAAAGAGCATGTCATCACCATCCTATTACCCATTTTCAGTTGAGGGATTTGAAACCAAAGGACATGTCACCAATGTCTTAATACCCATTTCACATTTTCATACAAGTAATCTTCCAGCAGTGAAAGATGCATGAGGATAACCTCGTGATACTTTCATACCAAGACCGCACAAAGCATCACAAGAGGATTCATCATCTCGAATATACATATCAGATCAAAATCAGATACCATGCATAGAAAAATAAATGTGTCAAACTTACATACATATAATACAAAAATAGATGTATTATCGAATAGTCCCCGTCGAGTTTTCATATATGGCAACCCAAAAAATATGTTTTGAAAACCATCAATAAATCACAATGGAAAAGTGGAAGGGTCTTATACTTAGACTAGGAACCCAACCGACATTTGGACGGCTCAAAAATACACAAAATTACACTATGCAGTCAACCAGGGCACGATAGTGTTGACCAGGGCAATGTAGCAGTTGACTGGTCCAAGTTGAAGTTGACTAGTCAGCTGCACGGTCAATCTAGCGGTTGACCACTCTCCAACAGCAGTCGATGGGGCACTACCAAATATTGACTAGGACAACCTACCAGCATGGTTTCTGCCACAGAAACACATCATTTTCTTTGTTTTTGCCTCCAAATGGCCATTACTACTACATAAACTCTAAATCTACCAACATAGTCTAGAAATAACTCACGAATTTGAGTTTCCAATCTTGAATCTGAATCCAAATTCTACATAAAACTCAAACTTTAAACTTAAAATTGGAGAGAAGAAAATGACTTACTCGCAAAATACCTTTACAAAAGTTTAAGCTAGAGTAGGAATGAACTTTGATCTAACATCGAAACTCACTTTCTTACAACTCTCCCTCTCCCTCTTCTCTTCTATGTTGGCGGTTGTGTAGGGGAAAGAGGGTTTGTTCTCTTTCCTTAACAAAATTCATTTAATTTTTTTTAAAAATAAAATTAATTTAATATAATACAATATATAATAATTTATGTATATTATATATAATATTGAGGATTTTCATAGTGCTAAGAATAAGATCTAAGTGATGATTATTGGAGAATTATTGGATGATTGTAGTTTAGAGATGTGATTTATGGTCTTTTGTTGTTGGAAATGTCATTTTTATAAGTTGGGAAGGGATAACAAGGGAGTGGTCGATCATGGTAATGGTTTGATCGACTACTGTGGGTGTAAATGGTTGGGGTGGTTGATCAATTGGAAGGCATGATTGATCGTCAACAATACAAATTATTACAGAGTGTAATCTTTTTGGAAGCGGTTGATCAGCTGAAGGGGAATGATCGACTGATTCCAAAGCAAAATCTATACAGATTGTAGCCATTCTTGAAGCGGTCGATCAACTGAAAGGGGATGATTGATCAGGTCCAAAGTAAAATTTATATAGAGAGCAGTCTTTTTGGAAGTGGTCGATCGTCCACATGAGGGTGATTGATCAATTTTTCTAAAGAAGCTGAAATTGTGGTCAATCATCGAAGGATGGCAGTTGATCATGGTCATGGTAGATTGTGACTTTAAGATTTACGATTGATCACATTAAGAGGGTGATCGACCAAAATGTCAAGAATTGCCCAAGAATTTGCTAACTGTCATCTGGAAAATGAAGTGATGCTTACAGAATGGACTGTCGCAACTCATCGACTATACATGAAATGTTTAAAAAAAATACAAGGGGAGATTTGGTAGAAGAATCACAGAAGTCTTCTGGCATTATTTCAAGAGTTTTCTTCTACCTTCTAGAGAGAGATTCCTACTGCTTTGTGGTGGAACGCGAGGAATTTATGAGGGAATTGTAGCTGATGTGTTGTTGGTGCAAAGAGGAGTCTCAATAGGAGGAGAATTGCGAAAAAGGTAAGAGATATGTGTGTGTTTTGCCAAAGGTGGCCTACATCGTAAGAATTAGGAATTTTCTGTGTTGCTTATTGATAAACTTTTCTGTGATTGTTTTGTTTGTGGATGAATGCAGAGATTGATACGCTGTTCAGATATATTTGTTGTGTCTTATTGTTAATTACGTGTTGTTTTGTCCATTACGTATATTGTTAAATGATTATAGTTAGAGTAGTGATCTATTATTGGATTTCACTAGGATTTAGATTACTGCCTTGGAAGATATTAGTGAGAATAAAGCTACGATGATTCCCTCCGTCCATTTACCACCTTCATAAATCTGGTGAAACAGTTTGAAATGCTTCCTTATTTGTATAGTGTGAATAAGCCGTGAAGTGAAGAAAGTATTGTAATAGGTAAGAGTTATTAAGGTTAGTTTTTATAATTCACTTTGGTTTGACTGATGCTTGGATATTTATAGCATGGGTGGAGGTTGTCATTAGAGATTTGTTAACTACTGTTGTGAGATGTTTTCTACCTTTATAAGGATAGTATTACGTGATTAGGATTTGCTTTCTAGGGTAATTTGATATGTCATTTAATGTGGCGTTTTATAGATTAGGTGCAATTGATTGTATCGTTGTTCGAGGATGTATTGTATAATGATTGTTTAATTGCTTTATTGATCATGCTTCGAGGTTGTTTGACTACATGTTAGAGCATGCTAAGTTCTGTGCATCCATACTCATGCATCATGATTTTAAAAATGATATGAAAATGATTTTATGCATTGTTTTTGAAAATAGTAAATGGATGCTCATATGTAACAAATGAATGTGTTCTGGGTTAGTGGTATGGGACGTTAGCCTAAGAACAAGTTGGTGAGGGCCGATCACCCAAATTGAACAACATTCATTTGAGATGTGTGATTATCCATTGTACCATTAAACGTAAATAGAAATGAATGGAATATACGTAAATAGGATTTGGGGATTGGGGAGATTAGTAATGGATCTACTTGGGAGAATTACGAGAAGATGTATCTGTTCCCACATAGGGATTGAGTGATGGTTCTACCCAGGTTAGATCCCGAGGATGTATCTATTCTCTTATGTGGAAAATCTCCAATTTTCTGAACTCTTGGAAACTAAGATTGAAGAACAGAAGAGATAGGTTCTTTTCTAAAAATAAAAACTGCATACACATGTTTTATAAAAGTTACATAGCATGAGCATTTCATATTTACTATCTCTTAGTGAGCATTAGGCTCATAGTTTAAGTCTTGTGATGTAGGTATATGCGGAAATGAGAAAAGAAGTAGTTGATAGAGGACTTTTGTGTTGTGGACCCGGATGAAAGAAAAATGTAAAAGGTTTTGTAATAATGCTTTTAAATAAAAGAATTTTATTTATGGTATTTGTTTTATTAAGTTTTCTGTAGTGTTTTTATTTCTTTTCGTTTTAAAATACAAAGTCTTCTACTGTGTAACGTTTTAAGTTAAAAAATATGTTTGAAATCATAACATTTTAAAATGTTTGAAAAATGAGATGTTACATTATATATATTAAACCAATCCACCTAAACACTTGGTTCCAAAAATCTAAACGTTAACCAAATTTCAATTCGAGAAATTTCCATTTAATACTTAAATTTTGCTGGTCTGACTAATTGATAGAGAATTCACACGTGGCCGCTATGCGACAAATCGGTCAACCCTGAACACCCTGAATACAAATAGCTAAAACATTTTACACATGAAATTTTATAGATATTCATTTGGGTCTGTATAAGATTATTGGATATTTGAGATTTGATGCACAATGTTTTATATATTTATGCTATTATTTCTTGTGATCACTATATAAATCTAGGTTCATCTCGTGTGGGGTATGACTTTGATTTTTTTTTTTTTTTAAATGTTCTGCTGCAAATTAGTCTTGGGCTAGGTGATCAAGTCATCTTTGAGGATCAGATCGCTCAACCTAACGTTTCTGTTAGGCCCGAGTATAGGTCGTGAGACTCTTAATGTTGTGGTTGAATTTCCACTTATACTTTATTTTAAATAACTATAGGACATATTTGGATGCTAGATGGATGTAATTGTTATCTTTGATATATTTTCCTCCAACATCACCGACAAAATCAACACTAGAATTAAAGTTAAAAAATCTCCATGTTTGATTGTGAGTTGGAGGTTTCTGTATCACATCAGAAGGCTACCAAAATTCTTTGTAAGATGGCGTCCAAGCAGGGTCATCTAAAATGATAAGAGGAGGGGTGAGATTATGGAAATTCCATTAATTGGGTGTTTAATATAATAATAAAAAAATAATTACCTTCTTTATATTCTTCCTAAATCTTGCAGCCATTACATGACACGTCGTTGACGGAGAACCCATAAACATGCTCAATGTTAGTATGTCATGACCTAAAGTGTCAAATGAGCTTAAGTTGGTAACCTTGTTTAAACTCAACTTTATTTGAGCTCATGAGGCCAAATAATAAAATCGATTTTAGCTTAACTATTTTAACATACCCAATTTGGCTAGATTACTATAACGAGTCCAACTCCAGCTTGCTCCATTATTAAGAGTAGAGTAGTAGGAGAAGTATAGATTCATTGTTGTTTAAAGGACATGAAATAAGATTAAAGAAATGCCAAAGGAAGGTAAAGTGTCATTCTTATCATTGATTACGAAGAGGAGGGACATTACCAGTTTATACTTTATGTAGACATTGTTCTGTCTTTGTAAACCTCAAGAAACAGTTCCTCAATTGAGAAAAACCTAACAAAAAATTATTGCTTTTCCGTCTTATGTTCCCTTATTGACCAGAAAAAATATGCAATGAATTTTACTGCTACACAAACAAAGTAGGGTAATTAACAAAACAAATTCAGAAAGGTCAGTAACAAGTCAAACCTCAAAATAATTTTGTGAACAACTAAAATTTCAAACTATGGGAAATGAAGAAGGAAAACCTCGCAATCAGTTTTTCGTCAAAAAATGCAGAGGGAAATGTCGTAGTCATGTCTTTTACTTAAAAATATTCAAGGACATCCAAGGTACGTCCTTCAACGATAAGGGACTTACAAGGTTGATCCATGAGGAGAGGTGTCCAAGGATTAGCCTTGCGTCCATCGTAAGGCACAGGGATATCCAAGAGACGTTCATGGTGGCTGGTAGATGAAGAGATGGACGTCCTGCAATGAAGATGAAATTACATGATAGGAAGAGGGGATCTGGCGGATGAAGGTTTGTGCTTGTTGGATGAAGGGATGGATGTCCTGCAATGAGTATGGATGACAAGAATGGAGGATGGGCATCCTCCAAAGGTGTTGGTAGACAAATGTTTATGCCCCTTGGATGAAGGGACAAACATATTTAAATGTGGATGGAAAGCCAGGATGGAGGATAGGCATTGTCACAACTTGATTTCTGATCATCTTAGGAACTGTGCAGTAAACTGGATTCTTCGCCCGGAGAACGATCACAAACTCACATCGGAAGCTCACCATAACACATTATGTTTGCATAACCGGGCAACATAAATATAAAATCCAACCTAAATAGGAAAGTGGTACACTATTATTTATTTACAAAACTGTATCCAAATTTATTTTACAAACATGAACTAAATTAAAACTAAGTACAACAAAACAAAAACCAAAAATTTCACTTTGAGCTTATGTTGTGCAACTCTGGTATCCAATAGGTCTTTACCTTTTTTTCCTTGAGCTACTACCAGATAAAGAACCACAGTGTGCTTTTTAAGCTCAGTATGAATCATAAAATAATGATTCAATAAAACATACCAATATCACAACTAATAATGTACTAAGCCCAACATGATTAGTCCTCACATTCGTAAGTTATAATATTTAACTTTTGATCAATTCTCCTGATCACACATCCCATGATCTATATTTTATCTAGATCCTTAGATATTCCATATTAATATCTTAATTATGTGATACACCTCTTTATATAAGAAATATTTAGTGTATATGTAACAATTCTTAGGCCTATGATTTAGCTAACCATAGCCTACCTTTCCTATTTCTCATGTGCAGTTATTCTTAATGCACTAATTATTCTCATACATATTTAATTATTTAATACTTTCATCATAAATATCATATGCTATCCCAATTAAGCACCACCACTCCATGGATAATATACTCTATATATCTCATGAATTTTACACTCGATTTCCTTACGTGCCATACCTTTTCTTTTAAGCACCTTTAAACTCTTTAGAATACTTGTTCTAAAATTTCTTTCTACTTTTCAATGTGATTTCCCATACTACAGATCACATGTTCTATTATGGTCTATGCATTACAATTATTATTTAGACATTTCCAATTAATGTCTAATTCCCAAACCATCTCTCATATTCTTCTATGGTTTATTGTCACCAATATTAAACATCTCTAATATGTGTCTAATCTCATGTTATCTAGATATTTCTAATTAATTTCTATAACAAACTATCTAGACATTTCTAATTAATGTCTATCTCACACTATCTAAACATTTCTATCACAAACTATCTTGACATTTATAATTAATGCCTATCATAAATAATCCTTCTATATAAAAGAATTTCTCAACATGTTTCATACATATATGCTTATCTATACACCATTCTTAGACATTTTCAATTAATGTCTATCACAAATGGTACCTCAATCACATAACAATTTAACTATGTTATCTCATGACCCACAATTACCAATATATGTATATGAAATGCATACCACGAGTCTCCATTTACAATGAAGCAGTGATAATGTGAATCAGAGCAATGCTCCATTTTATATTAAATAGTCATATTATTTAACAAATACCGTATTATTAACATATACGTGAATGTCAACATATCCATGAATGTCAACATTTATGTGACTAACAACATGGAGGATCAAATACTATTGTATATAAAGTCGCACACGACCATGAAATCCCACCATACAAGCCACTGTCTCCAAATAGGTGTGTCCATGAATATAAAAAACTTTAGAAGGCTACGGTGTCTCAATACAAGGGGGACCCATAGTCACTTTCCTTCTATTTTACACTTTACATACGTCACACAATAGATAGCCTGATGAGGTATATTGGGTTCTTTTATGACTAATAATACCACTCGAATAATATTTTCATACGTATAAATATTTTCAAGATGCAATATTTGACATGCTCAATATGCATACATTGAATGTATATAATACATAATAATAATGCATGAACATGAATCATGCTAATCCTGGTATAAAGCATACACAAATGATGCATGAAATTGTTTCATATATCTATCTAGACATATTCTATCTATCTCTCAATACTCTGCCAAAAATGTTTGTGCAATGGTTAAACAATTGGCTTCAAAACCTATAGAAATTGTGCTTAATCAATAGGTTTCGGACGTCCACACCTCATCTGTGCACTTTTGCTCAAATACATTTTAAAGAAAAAGTCACAGCTCCCAATCATCCACTGAGGACTCCGGTCGACCGCTCATGAATATTTTAAAAACCTGAAACTCTATCATTTTTGGGATGTTTACCCCCAAAGACTGGTTGTCCACTCTTAATATATTCTACTAAGTTTTGGTCGACCACTCCTTAATACCGGTCGACCACATTTTATATACATTCCACTTATACATTCGGTTGTCCACCCTTGCTCTACATATTTTGTGGTATTGCTAGTGCTTGGTCGACCGCACTTCGACCCCGATCAACTGCACTTGGTGCAAATTGTTGAAATTACCCTTTGTTTTCCTCACAATTTCTCACATCCAATTCATACAAACCAATACTAACTATCCTAAGATTATAATCACATTACATAATCCACCAAATAGACATTTTAATCTATTGAAAAAACTTATGAATTATACTTTTCTAATGCTTACCAATCATGCAACATAAAATGCATATTCTTTCAATTGATTTATCATCCAATTTCATGTCAATTTCATGCTTCCAATCAATCATCCACAATCCGAATTCTATACTATATAACCCCAAAACCATATAGGATACAATTACTTAATCCAATCTTCTTCTCCATTCAAAACTTTTGATGCAATTCACTTAAAAAATTACATATTAAACCTCTAAGTATCAAGCATTTCAAATTCATGCTTATACACCCTTTATTATCATTATTTATCCTTCAATACTTCAACAAAAACAATATAATCTATAATGTCAATATTGGTTATTAACATTTAACACAAAAATCCTAGATTTTCTCCTCAATTGTTTTAACACATATCCAATGGTTCAACCAACATTAATATCATTCCTTAATTAACCAAATTGACCAATATCAGTATGTTTATTCACAAACATCAAATATTCAGAACCATATCATAAGATATACCAATATATATTAAAATTTTGCAACTTCCTTCACCAAAAACTATGTAACATAGCATAGTTTATAAAAACAACCTATGTTAGGGTTCTTACCTTTGAAGATCACTTTATTCTTGATGCAAAAACAATCACAAACTTCAAAAATTTTGAACAACTAGATTCATACTATTTCATAGATTTTGTTCAAACTTCAATAATAACAAAAATAACTCAAATTGAGAAGTTTTGGCTAAATTTTTTAATAGGACTAGCAAGTAAGAGTATAGAAAATACCCGGAAAGTGTCACGGTCAAATGCATTGTGAAGGACTTATAACCAAAATGGTTTGGACTGCTATGGAATCGGGTTTGGTGATTTTTATAGTTTTGTAGGGTGATTTCGGGAAGGATAAAAAGAAAACAAATGGGAAAGTTTTGGAACAATTTTGGATAGCTTTCAACGTCTAAATGAAGAGTAACCCTACAAAATTTTGTTACTAATTTCGAATTGAACAGAAAGTTATGGTCGGAAAGGTACAAGCTTGTCGTTGGGGTGCCTATCACACCTCTACACTCCAAGGGCTCCTTGAAAGATGGTAGCACTTTAACTAGATCCTTCTGAGTTTTCTTCAGCCTCCTGATGCATTTCACCTCCAAGGGAGTGATAGAAACTGAATCAAAAGCTAGCTACCAACTCTCACAAATGGATAGCTAAATTTTAAACATAACACAATTAGTTGCAAAACCGAATGGAGGTGGCAACTTGCAAGATCAAGAATTAAGGTTTTCTATTCTTCAAAAGCTACTGTAATAGCCTACAAAAGGGATATGTATACCCTTTAAACTAGGACAAGAGCCTTTAAAAGAAAAGACCAAAAGACCCCCCCTAAATGGGTAGCATGCACTCAGCTAAGACACACCTACCCAAATGACCAAATTGTTCATAATATAAAGTCTAGCTCTCAACATTAAAAAAATAAATAGAACTTATAAAACATGAAAACCATTAGAACCTAGCATGCCATTGATCCATTAGAACATCTTCACAAGTTCACTTCGAATTGTTTGACCATCATCTCTAAGGAGGTATGCTCAGGTTCGCTATGTCTTTCTGGCATTTCATCATTTTTGGATTGAGGGAGCTTCTCCAATTGTTCTTGAACTCCATTTCTTGACTTTTGGTGGTTTCTCTAAACTCATTTGTTTTACCATTTCCATATCTCTTGGTTGTGCTAATTCTTCCAAGCCCTTATGTATGCTATTTCTTGAAAAATAAAGAGAAGTAAAACAATTTGTTAGTCTCCATGTAATGATAAACATGTGTTTTGGTCTTTGAGGCCCTACTCGCAAGAGTTAGAAATTATATGCTGATTGTTTACCGCTTTATTAGAATAGTAAGATATTGAACATGTTTCATGAATTGTATTGCTACTTGCTGCGTGTTTATTAGAATTAGGTTATTTTAATGATATGTTTAATAGATGCAGGTTTCTTACGTTAAAATTTATTATAATAAGCATGTTTAGAAGATATAGAACTGTATTCATTCACGAGCATCATGCATCATGGTTTTTAAAACGATACAAAAATGGATTTTCATGCATGGTTTTGAAAAGGAAATGGAACAAAACTAAATGAAAATGAATACGTAAAGAATAAGATAAGAGTAATTGAACAAATGGAAAGGATGGTTTAATGGATGCTCACACATACTAAGTGTACGGTGTCCTCGAGGGTTGTCCACCTGAAGAGGACTACCATCATTTGGGCTGTAGGAATATCTATTTTACCATTGAAAGTAAAAATGATAAGAAATTAATACATAAAGAAAGAAAAAAGGTAAAACTATAGAGAAAGGCGATCTGAGAGATAAGTGGGTGGTAATCATGACCTAATGGATGCGTCTTGATCCTTGAGGTCAAAAGCCTTGGGGTTGGGCTTGGGCCTCAACCAAAGAAGACAAGGGAACACATTTTGGTCCAGCATGAGAGTTGTAGCCAAAAGGCTTGGTCCGAGAGCAAATATGTGAGGTCAAAAGCCTAGAGGTGGGGTACGTAACCCCGACCATAGTGGACAATATCCATTGTGTCTGATGATTACCCACTTATCATCAAAAGTGACGCCTGCTAGATTAAGAAACGCAAAAAAAAAAAAAAGATATGGAAATAGAAAGGAAATAGAAACAGAAACAGAAACAAGATAGAAACATAAAAGATAAATAAAAAAAAAAGATATAGAAACAGAAAAGAAACAAAAAACGTAAAGATAAAGAAAATAAAAATAGAAATAGAAAATGAAAGCAAAAGACAAGAATGTATTTTAAATGTTGCATAGCATGTTCACATTTTATTTTATATCACTTACTCAGCTTTAGGCTCATTACTTTATGTCTTGCAATGTAGGTACACACACGAGAACAGAAGAGCGGATTAAGGAGTAGTTGATAAAGGATTTGCATGCGCAAGTCTTGTGGCTGGCTAGGCTATTGGATTTAAGAAAAAGAAATGGTTTGTAAGATGTTTTGAAAAGAAATTAATTGAAAAAGAAAAGAGCGTTAATTATTTCCGCTGCAGTTCGAAAAATGGCTTTTAATAAAAGAATTCTAATTATAGTTTTTCAACGGTTTTAATAATACAAAGACTTCCGCTGTTTTTATAAAAGAAAAGAAAAAGAAAAGTTTTAAATTTTACGAAATTTTAAAGATAAGAAAAATTGAGTCGTTACAGAGGTCAAGTTTTTGGGTCATGTCATTTCACGAAATGATATTTTTATAGCCCCAGCCAAAGTTGAGGCAGTATTGAATTGGAAGCCACCTAAGAACATTACTGAAGTGCATAGCTTCTTGGGTCTGATTAGTTATTATTGTCGATTTGTGGAGAATTTCTCCTCTATTGCATTGCTATTAATGCAGTTAACTAGAAAAGATGTGAAATTTTTTTAGGATGACAAGTGTTAGACAACTATTGAAAAGTTGGAACAGAGACTAACAACTATACTAATTTTGGCACTACATATGTGGTATATACTAACGCGTTGGGAATTGATTTGTGATGTAATCCAAAGATCCTTCAAGAGCCAAGTCATGGCCAAGATCCAATGGACATTGAGAAAGTCCATAACAAGTAAGATAGGCCAATCTTTACATGTTTTAATCCAAATTAAAGACCAATTAAAGGGCAAGGCATGGTCTGGAGATGTTAGGGATTGAGGAGGGTCCAATGGAGGTTCAAGGAAGAAATGAGTTGAATAGAAATGGAATAAAATTGATGATGGACAGAACTAGCCAATGGCCCAGACCCACCAAGCGTGCCACCCAGAAGTCAACGGGCGCACCGACCAGAGAGCAGCCAGACAACGTGCCCGCCGACATGCGCTCACCGCCTCGACAATGGGTCCGACAACACCTGCTAGTGGCACCAACATGGCACCTGCCAGCTTTGACCAACTGTGCGCACCGCCGCACAGTCCACCCGCCGCACCGACAGTATCGACCACCGTACCGACTAGTACCGACCTGCTGACCACCCGTGCCGACCACTACAGTCCTCATTCACACTTGACAACCGCGCGCACCATCATATCTCCACCGCGCGCCCCGCCGTAGCTAACCCGCACCTGCCACACCGACTGCCCCTACAACGCCACACAAACCAACCGACAGTGCCCGTCGAACCAGAGCCCACCAGCCCTAACCTTCTTACGCGCTCGCCAGCGCTCTTTCACAAGAGTTGACTGCGTGTACCTTTGCCTGCTGCCTCGCGCACCACCACCCAACTCTGACTTCCGATTGCCACCTCGACAATCCTTCACCAAATATTGATTTTCTGATTTCTATTGTAAATTTTTGGACACATTTTATTGTTTCTATGTCCCCTCTCTTTGCCTATAAATAGAGGGGCAAGTCTTCTTTGTAAAAACACAACATAGAACAAAGAACACACAACTTGAAATTTGAGAGTGATTCTCTTCTTGAGTTCTCTTTGAGGACTTGATTTTCTTCAAGTGTTTGCTTGAAAATATCGAACTTGATAGCTTTGGTTCAACCAACAAGTGTGATTCGGGTCAAGCTCCTTTCTTTGATAGTTTCGGTTCCTATCTCTTTATAGATAATGGGTCAAACTCCTAATCCTTTTTGAATCTCCAAGGCGTCATACTGCCAGGGTTGAAAAGGATTTGTCCTCAAATCTAGGGAGCCTTCCACCTCAACCTTCTGTTGAAGTTTCTCCTCAAGGATCAAATGGAAAATTTGGGTGGACATCATGCATAATAACTTCCAACTCTAACTGTCCATAATAAGCAGCAAATATATCTTCCATCATCAAATCAAAGTCCATTTTAGCACAACCCAACTATGTATCTTTATCCACAAATTGCAGTAATTTGATCAAACTAAACTTAGAGCCTTGATTTCTAACATGGTAAACAAACTCAAGACTATGATGCTCTTGGATCAGCAACTTGTCTATACTTATGCCACTTGATAAACTAAGGTTGTCAATCCTAATCAAAAATCCAGAATTAAAAGAGCTATCAACAACAGTAGCTATAGTAGTATCATCCATCAGTGGCATAACAAGTTCATTAACAACAGTAACGTTGACCCATCTGGCTTTAAATTGCCCTTGAAAGTGGGGGACAAGTTGCCTTCTGCAACTTCATAGCGCGTAGATCTCGAAAAGTTATGCGAATTCAAAAAAAATATTTTGTCAAAATCGGTCGACTGAGCACAAAGTTATGGCCTTCCAAAGTTTTCCAATAAACGATCTCATTTTTTTCCTACCCAAATCTGCTCTGATATTCACCAAATGACAAAACGGATCTCTCCTACTTGTGCATTGCGAAAAAACGATGGAAAACGAGTCCTCAAGTGTAATACCCCAACTTTTTATATCAGAATTTAATAAGCATAATTGGGAAGAAATTGGAGATTTTTGGATTGTTGGATAATTATCGGGGTAATACAAAGGATGTAGTCGTTAAGTTACAATTTAAGAGAATTTATTGGAGGTTTAATTGATGGAAATTAATTTATGAAATGAAATTGAGAAATTTAAATTGGACCTATAATAATCATCGAGCGATATTTGGAATAAATCAAGAATTAGAATTTGATTGAGAATAATTTAATTAAATGAAGGATTTAATTAAATTATTAAGGAAGAATTTAATTGGGTAAAAAGATAATTTAAATGAAAAGTAATTTGAATGGATTAATTGAGGATTGAAAATAAGGGAAATTAATTGGAGTTGGAGGGAAAAAGCGGTTCGGGTATGGATGACCAGTTCGGTTTTGTGGCAAATGGAGAAGGAATTTTGGTTTGGCCTTTGGCCATTTTTCAGAAAATAGAGAGGGAGAAGAGAAGAGACGAAAGAGGGAGATTAATTTGAATGATTGGAGATAAGAACCGGTTCAATTGAACCGGTTCACATCGGTTTGCTGAAGGCCAAAAGAATGGCCTTCAACCATTTTTGTGAGAAGAGAGGGGAAAGAGAGAGCAGGGGCAAGCGAGGGAAGGGAGAACGAGAAACAGAGAGGAACGGCAAGGGCGAGCTTCCTCATTGGCGAGCTTGGGAGGTGACGACCGGCGAGCTTCTTCAAAGGAGACGTGCTAACGGACGGCGGGATGGAGTCGCGGCTAGGGCTCGCGTCGGGCTCCGTCAGACTTCGCGTTTTCGGTGACAAAATTAGGTACGTTCGTCGAAGTTTCTCCTTTGTTGCGTTTCTGTTGAATTGTTGTCTGCTGGAGGCGAAGATCAGGTGGGCGAATCAACGAATTTTGATTCGTCGATGGTGTCCCCTGTAGAAGGACGCTTTTCTTTTACAACAAATGAGGTTGACGATGTAAGAACTCAGATGTGAAATAGGAATTTTTGCTGAGTTCTTGTGCTCTAAAAAAGTAAAAATGATGTAATTTTAGGATGTTTCGTGTAAAAGTAGGATACGAGAAGTTACTATGAGTTGTAGATCGAAGAAATAATGACTTTGAGCAAATTTCGAGGATGAAATTTATATAAGGTGGGAGGATTGTAATGCCCGATTTTTCATTACATAATTAAGTAAGGATAAACGAGAAATTAATTGGGGTATAATTGGATTATTCGGAGAAATATTATTATGGAATAGATTACCTCGAAAATAAGTTTAGAAAAATAATTGTTGGAATATAATTATATCGATTATTGGATAATAATCAAGGATTTATGTAATGAAAATTTAATTAAGGAAATGGAATGAGAAATTTAAATTGGGTCCGTAGTAATCGTTAATTGATATTTGGAATAAGTCAGGAGTTGGAATTTGGGTCGACTGATATACGATACATATATTCGACACATAAAAATATATGCGTAATATTAAATTATTAAAATGAGGATTAATTAAATTGAGGTAGAATAAAAGAAGAAATTAATTTAAATAAAAGGATAATTGAAATAAAAAGAATGAAGGAAGGAATAAACCGGAAGGAACCGGTTCGGTTTGCAATTTTAAAACAAAATTGGCCTTCAGCCATTTGAGAGAGAGAGACAGAGTTCGAGAGAGGGAGACGGCGAGCGGGATCGAGGGTGAGCTCTTACGATGAAGGCTCGGGCTCGGTGCAAGGCTCCACCGGCGAACTGACGGTGGCGACGTGCGGGGCTGAGGCTAGTGGTTTTCGGTGTTGGCGTCGCAAATGCACCGTACTGCGGGAATGAAGAGCTCCTGCAGTGTTGCAATTTCCGCTTGCTGCAAATTGTCTGTTGTGGTAAGTTGGTGATTTTTACATTTTGGTTTCTCCTCCATCGTTTAGCAGTTTGAATTGGCAAAATGTGGCCGTGGATTTGCTCTGACTGGAGATGGTGTGATGACAAGGAAGGTTGGACCGGACCAGACCGGACCGGAGCTGGCTTCCTCTAGCTCCTCATCTGGCAAGCTTTCCACGTGGAGTTTGGTAAGTGGACCACTCTTCCTTGATGTGTGCAATTATCATTCAGCTGTGTTAGTGGAAGCCTTCTCCTCGGGTATAAAGGAATGGCAAAACTCCTATATGGGAAAATGAGTGAGGGGCTGTGAGTGATGGCCGAGAATGACTGTGACCAGAGAAGAAGAAAATGTAGGAGAGGAAGGTAGAGTGTGAAGTGCTCTCGGGTCTCCCAAATTCTTCAGGTGAGGAGAATTATCCCATGGGTTTTTTGTGAATTTTAAGGGAATATGCAGTAAGAAATAAAATGCTAATGAATGTTGAATGTCCTGCCTTGTTGAAGTTATGTTTCTGATAATGGGTGTTCTGTCTCAGTAAATGCTTAATGAGCAATAGGAGGTTGTATGTTTTATGGTTAAGTTTATGTGCTACAAGTGGGTTTTGTCCTTGTTGTGATTAATGCCAAGAGTGGTGAACCTGTTGGTTTATGGTAGAGTTAGGTTGTATGTGTTATTCTATAATTTGGACAAGTTATACTCTGAGTTTCATGGATTTTGTGATAATCTATACTCTGTTGAATATTGGTTCTGCTCGTTTATTGTGATTCCTATCGAGAAATATAATTGGAGAAAATGTTGTTAAGTGTTGGCTTGTTGACTATATTGGACATTGGTTCTTGCCGAGGGATATATGTATATTGAGAGTATGCTGTTAAGTGTCTGCTATTACTATTTTAATGGATATTGAAAGGTTGTTATTGTGAAGTTGTTATTGGAACCATTATGCTTTGTTGATAGAAACAGTTCTCTACTTAATGACAGCTTTGATATGTCCGGTTCTCCATCGGGTATTATTGCTTAGTATTGTTAGATTGAGAGAAATGAGTAATGTCCTGTATTTTGTTGTTGACTATGAGGCTTGGATAATTAAGGGTATAGGAAGTTGACTTTGTAAATTATTCACTTGATAATTCCATGTTAAGGTAGGAGTTAAATAGTTCTCTACTCTGTTGTGAGAAATATGGTTTTGTGATAAAATACTATTCGGTTTTGTAAAATAAATTATCTGTATTATCATGTCACATTGATGGAATGAGTAACTATCGTGGGTTATTACTATTTTTCGTTGTGATAGTGGAAGTGTTAAAGTAATGAGTCGTATAAGAAAGGTTAATAATACGTGATGTAAATGGTTTTGAAGGTACAGAGAAGAGAGAAGATGCAAAAACGCGCTATGGATGTCAGGTAAGTTGATACTTACTGTGTTTTGGTCTTTTGACCCTACATTGCAAGAATTAGGATTATATGTTGTGTGTTTACGAGATTTAGGTTCTTTTAATGATATGTTTATTAGACATTTATATCATCATATAGGACTATATGTATTCACGAACATGTTGCATGACATAATTAATATATGTAAATAGCGTGTGGTGGTTTGGGTTATCGGTGACATTCCATATGGTAGGATACTCCCATATAAGGAGCAGTGAGGTAAGAGTTAGCTACGTAGAATCTAGGGTTCACCTTTACCCCGTTCTAAGACCCCAACGTCTTTAACAAAAGTGAGGATACCGGCATTTGGAACACCCCCGATGGATATATCTCCTCGTCGGAGTGATTGGTTAGGCCACATGACCCTAGGGAGTATTCCACCCTGACTTCCAGAAGAGATACGGTTCTCTTCGGTAATGCATTGTATGATCATGCATATCATCTGCATTGTATTTCATTTTATCACTTACTGAGCATTAGACTCATTAGTTAGGTCTTGTGATGTAGGTATGTACGAGCAATAGGTAAACAGGTCAACGACAGTTGATGAAGGATTTGCATGGGTGGATCTTATGGCTGATTGGGATAAAGAGTTTAAAAGGAAATTATTTGAAAAAGGGTTTGTAAATTACTTAATATTCTTTAACGTTTTGTTTTAATTCTGCTGTGTTTCATAAAATGATTTTATTACTTTTGTTGCAACTGATAAATGTTTTAAATAAAAAGTTTTAACGCTCGGGTTTTATAAAGGAAGAAAGTTTTAAATTTCACGCAATTTTTAAATGTAAATAAAAACTAGGTCGTTACATTGTTAGTTCAGTTATCAATGCTTTAATTATGAATGATAGTTATGACTAGAAAAGAAGAACGAATGGAGAATTATGCTAAGGATGACCATGTTTTATAGTGTTTACTTGCTGTTAATTACTTGTGCTATATTTCCTTTCATGATACGTACGTTGTTCTATGGCTGGTTCTGATTCTTATTATTTGGTTAAATCTCTCTGCGTAAATCATAATCATTATGTTCAACAATTCCGCATAAGTTAGTAAGATGTTTAACTAGTACGCATGTTTAATCGATTAGCCAAGCATGTAAATCAGCTAATAATTTATTAGAATAACAATTGTAATCTTAGTAAGCATGTTTGCTTGATTAATCGACTCAAGCATGTTTAGTGGGTAACGAATCAAGAGTATGTAATTATTTAACTAGTTGGGTAAGTGAACTAATTAATTAGAGCATGTTCAATTAACTTCTAGTGAGTTTGTAAATTAACCTAACTAGTGAGCATGATTAATTGATTAGAACCCCAAACTATTAATTATAATGACTTCCATGAGCATGTTAATTAACTAGGTGCATTAACTAAATGTGATTACATAGTGGGCATGGTAATTATAATTTGTAAGCTTGTAAATTGACTAGGTTAACTAATGAGCATGTTAATTAACTAATTAATTATAATAAAAATGAGACTAGGATAACAACTAAATTAGTTATCTTATCTTATTGAGCATGCAAATTAAATTAGACAACCAATTAAAATGATAATTCTACTTGAGCAGGTAATGAACTAGGCTAATATTAATAGGTTATTTCTTCTTGTTAATATTTTGTGTATTTCTCTTTACTGTACTTTCCTTTAATATAATTATATTGTATTTTACTGCAATTTCTTTTATTGCTTTACTTTACTAAAGAATGATGGAAAGATAAAAGAAAGAGGAACTAAGTATGAAGGAAGTTAAGAGTTTCATGGCTAAGTGTATGAAGGCTTTTATTTCTATTTTCATATTCTTGTTTATAATATTGCTTATAATTGTTAGCATGTTATTTTCCACTGAACCCAAGTATGATTAGTTATCTAATTAACAGTACGTAAATGTTGAGGATGTTAACCATAATTAGTAAGCAAGTTAATTAACTAGAATTAATTAGTGAGTATGTTAAATTACTATTAACTAGAATGTTAATCTTATCTCCTCTGAGCATGTAACTTGGTTAGTGTAATTCACTAGATCGAGCATGTAAACAAGATTGGATGAAAGTACCTCGGATAACAAACTAGAATAATTACCTAGAACAATGAATGTAGGACGCATGTCAAATGACTAGGAAATAAATTAGGATATGATAGTATGTTTTGAATTCTCCTTCTGTGCTTCGCTGTTTACAAGTCAATATTATGACTATTTTCTGTTGTGTGCTTTTAATTTCCGCTATTTATTATATGCGCTTTCCATTTCAATTTGTTTTCAATTGCAGTTACTTTTATTTCAATGTGCACTTCAATTTTTGCTAAAGTTACGTTATAAAGCATCATGCATCATGTTAGGATGAGAATGTATGATGATGCATCACTTTAATAGAAACTAATGGGGAGTGCCATCTGGTGCTACTCACGCATGCATAATGTAAGGTAAAATGTTAAGAAAATGAAAAAAATGGGAAGCTAGGGGGCGGATGGCTAGCGGGTCTAGTCTGCAATCTAGCCGAAGCCCCTCCCTCTTAGGGTACGGGAGTTCTAGATTGCAAGTAAAGGGTTAGATCCAATCATTATTCCATCACAAAGGAAATCCTCCAATCTTCCGCTCGATGTACGAGTAATGAACGAACAAAAGTAAAAGTAAAGTAATGAACGAACGAATGACGTAATGAAAGGATCGGTTTGGGTGGCCCCCATTCCGAAAGGACTAAAAAGAGACATTTCACGTTGCATTAAACCTTTTTTCCTTACTAAGCCTTTGGGCTTACAGTTACTTGTGGTGTAGGTGTAGGTACGTGTAAGTGAAAAAGAGCACACATACTTAGGAGTAAATGCAAAAGACAACAATCAAACAATAAAGCAAGGGTGAAGGATTTCCATGCGCGAGACTCGTGACTGGCCAGACTTAAATGAAAAGAGAAAATAGTTGTAATTTCATGATGTTTAATTTGTTAGTGTCATTTATTAAATGCAGTATTTTAATTGAGTTTTTTTATTAAGTTCCTTTCATCAAATTATTTATTCTTCTGCAATGTTTTAAATAAACGATTTATTTTTACTCTTCCGCATTTTATTTATTAGTTTTAAATATGAGTTTAACTAAAGATCAGTAGCGATCCGGTTTAGCGTCGCACTCTAATAACGATTTTAAAAGGAATTTAAAGGCCTTAGAAAAATTTCAAATTTTCATGTATTTCAAGAAATTACGAAAATTCGGGTCGTTACATCAAGTGTTCAAAAAACAGTTGAAATTTGAGAAAATTATCGATTTGCAAAAATTCATAGTCACAATAGGTGAAAGAAACGAATTTCCTATTTATCAATCTGCCGTGGATCGTGGTCAATCCGCGGCGGATTATGGTCAAGCCGCTGTGGTTCGTCGTCAATCCGCTGCAGTTCATCATCAAGTCGCCATAGTTCATCATCAAAGCGTTTAACGACAAACATGACAATAATTTTAATGGTGTCTTTTTTCATAGTTGAGTGACTAATTTATTAACAAAAAAAATTTAAGATAGTTGATTTGTTATTTATCGTAAATTACGATGGTTGGTTTGTCATTTTCGCCCAAAGAAATTGGTGTGTTTGTCATTTTCGCCCAAAGAAATTGGTGTGTGATTTGTTTATTTATATTTCTCGATTACTTCTTGGATGTGGTGAGAGTTATCACAGATGTGAGCTGGGTTTGTACTGGATCGATATAAAACGGGCAATATTTGGAGATTAGGAGATAGGAGTAAGCAATACCAGATTTTTGCTACTCCACCATTGGCACAAAGTCCGACTATGGCTGACCGGAAGGATGACAAGGATAACGCTGCTTCCTTCCAAGCCCAGAAATCTTTGTCGGATTTTGATCCTGGAAAGAAACCGAAGAAAAACAAGTTTGCTTTTGCCTGTGCATTGATGGCTTCCATGACGTCAATTCTTCTGGGTTATGGTGAGTTCTTATCCGATTTCGAAAGCAAATTTGTATTTACATATTCGATGTAAATGGATCAGATGGGTTGGTCAGATATTTGAAGTTCTGAAAAAATATTTATGGCAGATGGAAACCTCTGTTCATCGAGATTTCATGTGTTTTGTTTATTGCAGACATTGGTGTGATGAGTGGAGCAGTAATCTACATCAAGGACGACTTCAAAATTACAGACACGCAGGTCGAAATCCTCAGCGGTATACTTAACCTTTACTCGCTAATAGGATCGTTCGCAGCCGGCAGAACATCCGACTGGATTGGCCGCCGATACACTATGGTAATTGCTGGAGCCTTATTCTTCGCCGGAGCGATTCTCATGGGCTTCTCAACTAGCTATACCTTCCTCATGTTCGCCCGTTTCGTCGCCGGTATCGGCGTCGGATATGCCCTTATGATTTCTCCTGTCTACACCGCCGAGATTTCTCCGGCTTCTAATCGCGGCTACCTAACCTCATTCACAGAGGTACGTTGAATAAGATTAAACTGGGATTATTATTCATTTTACATTCCGAATTACAACATTCATCTTATGCTTGCAGGTATTCATCAATGGCGGAATATTACTTGGATATGTATCCAACTATGCCTTTTCAAAGCTTCCGACGAACATCGGGTGGAGGTTTATGCTGGGAATTGGCGCCATTCCATCAGTTTTCCTAGCTGTGGTGATTTTAACTATGCCGGAATCTCCCCGATGGCTGGTAATGCAAGGTCAGCTCGGAGAAGCAAAGAGAGTTCTCAATAAAACTTCCACCTCCGTTGAAGAAGCTCAGCTTAGACTCTCCGATATCAAGCAAGTGGTCGGTATTCCGGACAGTTGTACAGACGACGTCGTTCGAGTCACCAAGCGAAGCCACGGCGAAGGCGTTTGGAAAGAATTGCTCCTCCGTCCTACACCAACCGTTCGCCATATTTTAATTTCAGCCGCCGGCATACACTTCTTCCAACAAGCTTCCGGCATAGACGCCGTCGTTTTATACAGCCCGAGAATCTTCAAGGAGGCAGGGATCACATCCTACGACAAGGTTTTACTCGCTACGATAGCCGTTGGATTCGTGAAGACGATATTCATATTAGTGGCCACCATTTTACTTGATCGAATCGGACGACGTCCGTTGCTCCTCAGCAGCGTCGCGGGCATGATCGTTTCACTCGCAACCCTCGGATTCGCCCTTACAGTTATCGATCACTCGGAGGAGAAGCTAAAGTGGGCCATAGTCCTCTGCCTGATCATGGTATTATCCTACGTCGCGTCATTCTCGATCGGCATGGGACCCATCACGTGGGTCTACAGCTCAGAGATATTCCCACTGAGGCTGCGGGCCCAGGGTATGAGCGTGGCCGTGGCTGTGAGTAGGCTCACAAGTGGGATCCTCGGAATGTCCTTCATATCTCTCTATAAAGCCATCACCATTGGTGGAGCATTCTTTCTTTTCGCAGGAGTCGCATCAGTGGCCTGGCTGTTTTTCTATATAGTGCTACCGGAAACACGGAATAAAACCCTGGAGGAGATCGATGGGCTTTTCGGTAACTACACACGGAAAAAGATTACGGCAGATAACGGCGACGAGACCCCGTTAGGAACTACTGGCAAAGATTAGTGGGGCAATTAGGTAAATATGATTGTATAAATACTCAATTGTTGGGGGCATTGGTACTTCCCTTGACACAATACTTTGTTTGCGGACTCCCAGTGCGTATGCCCTACCACTCAATTATTAATCTTGGTTTTATTTGATGTTGAATTCACCAAACAATTCACAACTCAAAGATTCCAAGAAAAGCCATCCACTTAGGTATCATTCAGTATCGTCACATTCTCGAAAAAAAATCTATGAAAATATGAGAACTAAAGAAAGAGTTATATAATAAAAAGAAGGTGAATTGAGCATTGGAGGTTCTTCGTTGACAGCCTACGTTGATTGTCTTACTTCCCAACTTTTTTTTTGGAGGTGATTATAAGTTTACACTTGCTACATGTTAGAAGGATCACCCTCACACATAAAACTTTTCCTAAGAATATCATATTGGTATTGTTTCTTAAAGAATGTGCCTGTGCTACAAGATAGGGGAAATCACAAATTAATCATCGTGATTTGCGATCAATGACAAGTCAACCACTATACTTTATATTTTAACAAATTAACCACTGACGTATAAGAATATAACAAAGGCAACATCGCTGTCAACTTTGCCATTAATAAGCTGATCTGGAGCCGCGGCGGTCGGTAGACAAAATACCCCGACTCCGTGATTTTCCAAAAAAAGAAGGCCACTGCCACAGCATTTGAGAATGCTGCGGTAGGTCCCTAAGAGAGCTTCGATTTAGTACCTTTTGCAGTCGATTCTGACACAGTAGCCAAAGTTATGGTCTTTTGAAGTTGAAGAGGTCAAAAATCTAATAAAAACATTAGATTCAAAAAATATATACATAGGGACTTTGAAGTAGTCATGAAATACTAAAAAATGAGAACCACTGCGGACTTTGAAGTAGCCATGCATGAAATCAGAGAGTTTTATGGCTACTTCAAAGTCCCTATGTATATGTTTTACGAATCTAATGTTTTTATTAGATTTTTGACCTCTTCAACTTCAAAAGACCATAACTTTTGCTACAGGTGTCAGAATCGGCTCCAAAAAGTATCAAATCGAAGCTCTCTCAAAGATCTATCACTTATCAGAAGATTTACCATATGACCCCTGTTCTCGGGCCCAAAATCACCCGTTTAATCCCTCAAATTTGCGATAAAAATTTTTTAACAAGACAAACCGCCGCGGCATCCCAGGAAACCGCTACGGCGTTCTGAAACACCGTGGTGGTTGCCTTGTTTTCTTGGAAAATCAAGGAGCCTCGGCGTTTTGTCTACGAACCGCCGCGGCTCCAGATCAGCTTGTTAACGACAAATGTGACAGCAATGTTGGCTTTGTCATTTTCCCATACGTCAGTGGATAAATTTGTCAGAAAATAAATGATAGTGGTTGACTTGTCATTGATCGCAAACCACGATGGTTAATTTGTCATTTTTCCTACAAGATATGTAATATGTGCCACATAAAAAAAAAATTAGAAATTTGGGAGAGACGTTTTCAGAAACACCTCCTCGAGTGTGAATCTCTTGCGGGAGATCAGGAAATTCCTTCTTGATTCCAACCTCTCCTTCTCATTCTTAAACGCCAGTAATCCCTACTTTCCATCCCCAATTTCATCCCTTCCTCTTACGTTCTCTTTCGGCAAACCTCGGTACAATTCAGAGAACAAACTCATCTCTGTAGCTTGAAGACTTTCACGATAAATCCCACTTCTCTCTCTATAATTCCGAATTTAGTATTGAAGCTTTTGTTTCTGATACGCCTCACCATTGAAAAGGAAATTGTGCTAGTTTACGGAAGGAAAACTGTGGAATTAATATCGTTGCGACAGAGGATTTCAATGGTCAGAAAATTGGATGTGTTGAAGGTAAAAATCCAATTTTCCCTTTTTTGATTTCGCATTTATTGGGTGATTTTGATCTTGATATTGAAATCAATGGGTTTTTTTGAGTATGAACTTAATTTTTGGGTAAATTGTGTAAATAGTTGGTGGTTTGGATGAAACTGACGAGTTGCCACAAGAAACTTGTTGGTAGTGAACAGTTGAAATGCACAACCCCACAGATGTTGAGCCGCAGTGCGTGATATGCTTGATCGTTGACTTCGATCAGCGAATGAATGGCCGAGACTCAGTCGGGTGAGTTAGTGTCGTTGAACACAGACGTTCGTGACAGGGACGAAGGTATCCATGAGTTGCCATGGGTTAAAGACCCAGTGATCGTGGGTGTGGTCTGGGCTGAATAAATGGCAGCCCAAGTTTAAAATTTAACTGTAATCAAATCTTTAAATTAAACTGTATAATTACAATTTGGGCCTGTAACCTGGGCCTAAGGTCTGGACCAAAAAGGAGCAGTAGTCCAAGTCTTGTTTTTGGTTTGTTTTTATCAAGATTTTGGGTATTCTTTTACCCAATTAACTTGGGTTAATTTTAAATGAAAATTTGCAATTTTAAGGTATAAAAATTTGACTAAAAAATTAATACGTTTATTTTTATAGATACCCAATCATTAAGTTAAAATTGTGGGCTATTGGATTTGGGCCTTCTTGGATTTTTGGACTTTGGTCGGTGAAAACTCATTTCGAGATAGAGATTTATTTTATGCACTGCCTTGCGTAATTCTTTTTAGAAGTGAATACTTTGAAATTTATCTCATATTAAAACGACGTGCCCATTTTTTGACCGTCAGATTTTTATATTATATTTTATTTTCACTGTAAACTTTTAATTTAAGCATGCATATTATATTTCTAGATCAACTCAGTCGTGTGAACTGAGTTTCATCGACCCCGTTTGGGGTCTTTTTATTCTAGCACATTCGACGTGTTAGAATGTGTTTGTTGTTGTTAAAATGGATAATATGACAGCTGTATGTGTCGTGTCCTTGGGTTTCAAATCTCTAAACTTGATCAGGGTATTATTTGGCTTTTGCAATTGTCGAGCATCACCTTTATTTTGTTATATACCTATGGTATAGTGTTCCCAAAGTCCGTGAGTGGCTCTGTTTTCAGTGTGATTTTTATTTAGTATAACATGAGCTTATTTTAACTACGTACCACATATTAGTGGGTGGTTTCAAACACATGCTCTTTTGTACATATTTTTCTGAAAGAAATTTATAGAACGTAAGTTTTAAATTCATGCATGTTTAAACATCATTTTAATTAAAATTAATAAATGTAATGCCTTTTGAGTTTAGTCAACTCACCCCAATGACTCCTTTTAGGGTTATTTTACCAGTTGGATTTTCAATTGCCAAGTTATGTTTAGATTCAGCGGAGTTTTATTTATATTTTAGTATTCTCCATTGAGAGATATTTTTGTGAAGGTATACTTTAATTGGATGTTTGTAATCCTTAATTTTCTTTCTGCATAGTGCTTTACTTTGTTTTATTTTGGATTATATTACTATACTATCCGATATCACTGTGGACCTATTAAGTCTATGTTTTTTGGGCCATGACTTATAATTAATATTTTAAGTATTTTGCTGATAATTAATAATTTAAGAGTAAAATGGGTAGCGATTTGGTTCTTCAGGCCGGGTCGTTCCCCACTCTATCTCGGGTCCCTTGGGGGTTGTGACATAATTTTGATATCATAGGCATGTTCCATATTGAAAAGTGATATCTATAAAGTAGATAGTATAGTAATATACAAGAATTTACAAATACTATGCCTCATAAAAAAGTACAAAAATTAATTTTTGTTAAAGAGCTGCTAGAAAGACATCTTCAGATTGTCCACTAGTGGATGAAAATATTTCTCTAATTGGACACTGGTAATTTGGAGTGGTCTGGATTTAATTAGAAGTGATGAAGAGTACACTTTGTGAATGATTAGAAACAACCTTACTGAACCTATGAGTCTGCAAACTCTTACGGGTTATGTGTGTGGGCCTATGAAGTTTAAACTTAAAAACCTATCATAGAAAGAAATACAAAGCCTAGGTTTCCTTCGGAACATTCAATGTTTGCTTTGTCATATTTGGAATCTGATAGTTTAAGTTAGAATCTCGTGTTTGAAGACTATGATTCAAAAACTATTGGTAAAGACTTCTACTTAGTCTTTGTATTGTACAATTCGACATTAGTGTAAGTTTTTGCGTAGGCAGTTAAGAATATTTACACCAAAGATTAGAGTAGTCTAAGTGGAATGATGACTTCAGTAGAGAATTTTCTGAAAGTGGCTTGTATTGAAATCTTTGGATGAAATTATAAAACATTTAAAGTTTAGTATTTGTGGGCGAAGTGATGCACCCCAAGGTCCTATCTCCCGAGCGCGAGCCAAAAGTCTCATTGCTTATATAACGAGTTGCTATTTTGCAGGTGGAGCTAAGCTAAAGGAACTTGAGGATGAACCAAGGGATGATGACAAAGAGGCACCTAAACATGTCCTCATTTGGAACCATGAAGCAACCCCTCGGCTTGGACCAACCACTCGCGGCCACTTAGATGTTCCAATGACCGAGTCCAAAGATGCCTTCCAGAAAGAAATATGTTCATTTTCTATTTTGACATGTTAAAATGGTTTATATTTGTTTGACTACTATTGGATAAATTATGTTTTGATTAGAAATAGGATGTTTTGAACTTAAGTTATTTTGAGTGCTTGGCTGCATGTTAGCCATGCCCTAATTTTGTGAACTCAAGGGTATTTTTGTAATTCTCATTTGATTACCATTAGGGAAGTATTTAGCCTTCCCTAATGGTGTCCGTAACCTAATTTTGAAACCCTAAATCGCAGCTGCAACCCTGTTTGGAGTTCTCTCTCAAACACTCTCAGTGTTTTGGTTTTTGCTTCACCGTGGATCCATAACCAAAGGCTTTCCTCTCACGTTTCTTGCTCGGTCTTGGAGAGGAAGGTTTGTGCTAGTTCTCCCAACATCTCTCCTTGGAGGTGTCAGTGGCGTGGAGTATGAGAAGATTGAGCAAAAGCTAAGGTGGAGTGATCTTTTCTTGAAGAGGTCCGATTGAGTCGCTACCCTTTGTTGTGTGAAGTTTTTGTGGACCATCTCAGTGTTTTGGCTTCTTTCTTTGATTTTCAATCTTATTGTTGTGTAAAGTTCTAGAATTTGACTTCCCTTGGTTATTTTGTGGAATATTGGAAGTTGGTGAATGATTTGGAGTAAGGTTGTTTAAGTTGTGCTTCATTTCTCGAAGAGCTGCAGCTTGTTGTCTTGAACCGATATTTTCGAGTAGGTTATTCTTCCGTGCATATCTCCACGTGTACGACGAGTTTGAATGTAAATTTTGGTGGTGACATTTTATTGCTTGTTTCCTAGTTGTCCTATAAATTTGAGGTGATCAAACCATAAGCATCTGAAGTTCTCATCGATTCAATTTCATTGCTCGGATTTAGTGCTAGCCAATTAGAATTATTTGCTCCCTTGAGCCTCCTAGCATGTAGGGGCACATCATGGAGCTTACCCAATTAGTGTTGAAAATTGGTTAAGGGTGATGCAAAAGGAATTTGATCGCTTTTGAAATTCCATCTGTAACACCCCGACTTTTTAAGTTTGATGATTATCAGGGTATTACCAAGGACGCAATCGTTAGATTATAATTTAAGAGAATTTATTAAAATTTAAATTGATAGAAATCAATTGAGGAAATAGAATTAATAAATTTAAATTAGACCTCTAATAATTTTTAAACGATATTTGGAATAAGTCGGAAGTTAGAAATTGGGTCGGTTAATATTCGATACGAATATTTAACACTTAAATATATTTTAATATAAATTAATTAGGATTAAAAAGGGGAAATTAAAAGAGAAATTTAAGTGAAGAAAAAGAGGGAGAGTTGACTGGTCCACTACTGAACCGGTTCAGTGATTGTGTGTTGCTCCAGTTCAAGAAGCAGTTGAGAGGGAGAGAATTTCGCTGTGGCCTTCGACCATTTTGCGATTTCAAATGCAGAAACAAAAGAGAAATGAGAGAAAGAGAGTGACAGAGATCTGAAGGGAAGGGAAGACAGGCGAACTCGAGAGAGGTGATCGGGAGAGAGGTTGCGAGTGGGACGACGAGCTAGGGACAGCTGTTGTGATGGCGGTGCGATGCAGTCCGACGTCCGGCGAGCAGCTGTAGCAGAGTGTTGACCAATCGCAGCTAGGGCTCGAGATTGGAGTCTCTACAGTGACGATTCTGATGACGAAATGGAGGTATGTTGGTCGGAGAACATTTTCGGTAGGAGATGGACATGTTAGAGGATGGGTATTTGGGAGTGGAGGAGAGTTATACTCTCTGCCATCAAATTGTGGCAGAGAGTGCTCCCCTTCGGTATACTGAGAGAGGCAGAGGAGTGAGGATGGGCTGGAGCTAGAGTTGGAGCCATGGGTGGTGATGAAACTTTTGTCCTGGTCTCAGGCATCAGTGAGGTTTCTCTTATGCGATTTTGGTCACTTAGAATCTATTGGGTGTTGTGTGTGACAGAGATATTGGTTATTGTTTTAGTATTTGCTTTAGTTAGTCGAGATATTCATTTATGCAATTTTGGATGCTTGATATTAAAAGAGATAATTTGTGGGTTTGAATGAACTTGGTAGTTGCTGTAAAATATGTTGTTAGTTGGCTGCATATCCTTGTTTAATGGATTTGATTGGTGTTCTCTGTTTAGACTATAACCGTGGGGGATTGTTCTCTGTTTGGATTATATTGAAAAAATTAGTTGGTTAAACTGTTCTTGGGATAATGCACAACTGCTTAGTGACGATTCTATGTTCTTGAGTAGTGTTGTGTTGGATTATACTTGTAATACACCAAAAATATATTTCCTTTGATGATGTATTAAATCCAGATAATGTTAATGAATAGTGCATCGTATTATGCGACGGAAAGTGTTAAGTTGTGCATAGAAAGTATATGGTTAACATTGAAAAATAATCTAAGTATGGAAAACTTAAGAAAAATGTGTACTGCGGAGTTTCGGACGCATGCAGAAGCCGTGCAGACATAGATTGGCGTCTGCGAAACTATTGAGCTGTGCCCCTGCACCTTGGGACGACATGAGGACGGGGTTTTGGCGTCCTGAGTCATGCAGACGCCTATGCAGATGCTGCAGACGAAGGGACTCGCGTCCGCATTGAATCTGTAATAATTCCTCGACAATTCAGACGACTTGCGGACGAGGATGGATCACTTTCGATTTGACTCTAGACAATTTTTGGACACATTCGGACGCTACTTGCGGACGCGTAATCTCTTCCGAATGTTAGTTGTGGACGATGCGGACGAAGTATTAGGACGTGTTTTCTCATCCCAAATCAACTTTTGGACGGTGCAGACGAGGTCGCGGACGACTCGACTCCTCCGAATTATTGGGAATTCCAGAGAAACCCATTTAAATCTCTTATCTTTCTTCCGATTTCTTGCTGGAATCAGCAAGAATTTTTCTCCTCCAGCCTTCTTGCAAGACATCCAGTCCTCCCCTACAGATTGGAAGACTTTCCACGTGGGGTACCTCCATTGGACCACTTCCTCTTGGATTGGGTGATTGGCAGCCCTTTCTGCAGCTTATCTTCTGCTGCTGTTCTGGTCCTCTCTCTCTCTTCCGCCTATATGAGGTGCATTTCCTGTGTACGTCCTTGGGAATTACTCTGGAATTCTATGTTTAGAAGGAGTGTGCTCTGGGTGTGTTGAGAAATCGTGAGTGGAGTGCTGAAAGGTGCGATAAGATTATTATATTGCTTTGAAGATGTTACTGCTAGGGATTTTCTCCACCGTGAAGGTAAGAAGTGGTTTTGATTTAATGGTTAACTTCCAATAGTTGGGATGAGTTGGTCATGAGTATTGGAAATTTACTTTTAGTGTTGTTCCGTGAAGGAAACTTTTAAAGGATTAAAAGACAACAAGAATACATTGGTTGCTATGTTGGTGATTTTGGCCCCCTGTTTGATACGGTTAAGCTGCTAAACGGTTGAGGTAAGGATTAGAACACAGTAGTGGCCAAAGGAGGCCCTACATTACGAGTTTTGTTTGCTAGATATCGATGTTGTTGTGGATAATTGATGTTAGTTATTACCCTATTAGATGTTGTTGAATATGATGNGAGGCGTTCCAGGATGACCCCTCTTGTTATCAGTTGATTTGACCTGTTGGGTGTGGCTCGCGTAATTTAGAAATTGTTGGTATTTTGGTATTGGTGTTTTGATGAAGAAGGGGTATTTTGGTAATTGTAATTATTAGTATTTTGAATATTTAAACGTTGTAATAGGGAATTTGAGACTTTTGTTAAGAACACTTGGAAATTGTGTTTTGAAATCCTATTATTATTACGCACTATTTACTCTGTTTTCGTTTTCTTCTAAAATGAATTTCAAATGATGAATAAATTAAACGAAAAATTTATACGGCATATTTTAAATAAGGAAAAAAATGCTTTTAAATTAACGGGGCATTACAATACTCTATCAATTTGGAATGCATATTGTGTAATCTGGTTCGGTGATTTTAAGGCTTTGAGGGGATGTAAATCTGATACAAAGGCTTGATCTGTATATAACCTCATGTTAGTTATTGTTTGGTGTAGTTGCTGGAGATTGTACAATTTGGAACACGAAAAGAGAATGAAAGTAACAAGTTACGATTATTAATGATAACTGTTTCTAATTGTGAAGGTATTGGAAAGAGAAGAAGGATAGCGATTAAGTGCAATACGCGATAAAGTTTCTAGGTAAGGAATTGGGTGAGTCGTGGCCATGTGGAGGCCCTACACCACAAGTAGTGTGTGTGAGTGTCGTAAATTATTGATTGTTTGAGTACTACAATATCCCCTTTATTGATTGTTGAATTCTTTACTCTTAGATTGATTGTTGAATCTGTTAGGTTTAGATGAACTTCCTAGAAATGATAAATGTCTGTTATGTAGTTTTATTTCATGTAAACTTTTTACTGTATATGTTGAAATAGGTGACTCAAGAGAAAGATGAATGATAAACGTAAGATTGTAAGATGACAAGATAACTATGAACGAGTAATGATTTAATTCACGATGAATCTTGTTCTATACATTTTACTTTGGGATATACATATCTTAATTACTGTTTCTCATATCATTTTACTCTTGGTTCTAGTTAGGAGATATAAACATCAAATTTTAATTTCCATAATTTGTTATTCAGCATGTTTAGATTAGTAAATTTTCAATAACTTGCTGCACACTTTACTTGTAGAAGCATGATCAATGGGAATTCCTATAATATAAAAACTAAAGCATGTAATTCATATTTACTAATATACATATAAATTCGTTGAACAAGTTATAATGACAGCATGTAAACTATTATCTACTTTCAATTGTACGTGAATTCAAGCATGTGTTATTTTCCATGAAATAAATTGATAAGCTTGTTGTGCAATTCATTATTCTTTAATTATCATGTTTACTCGTTTAAATAATTAATTACCAAGCATGTCTTTCGCCGAGTTCTATTACTGTTACAATTGTCTTCTTGGGTTGCTTTTAGTTAAAAATTGTTCGTTATATGTGTTGTACGTGTAGTTAGTTGTTTTAAATTATAGCCATTAGTTATATTCGCTGATTTCCATTATCGTTGTTTTATTATATTGTCTCATGTATCATAGTAATATAAACAAGTAGGGAGTGTCATTCGGTATGGTACTCACATGCATGAGTGAGGAAAATGAAATGAACGAATGCAATGAATGATGATGAATGATGCAATAGGGGGTTGAAGGGCGGATGGTTAGTTCGGATCTAGCCCACATAGGGCTAGAAGCCGATCAAACTATTCCATCACATACGTGTTCCTTCAACTTCCAACTCGATGTACAAGTAATGAACGAATGAATGAAACATAATGAAAAGATTGGTTTGGGGCAGATCCATTTCAAGTTAACTAAAGAGAGGCATGATCATATTGCATATTCCCTTTCCTTACTAAGCCTTTTGGGCTTACAGTTTACTTGTGGTGTACGTATACATGTATGATGAGAAGAATGATGAACAAAATACAAAGCAGTCGATGAAAGGTTCACTCGGCCAGAGCTTGTGGCTGGTCAAGCTAAAGACGAGTAAAGTGTTTGTAAACGTAATGATTTACTTAGCATTTCTAAAATCGTTTGTTTTTGCTTCCGCTATATTTTTAATAAATCATTTATACTTTCGTTATGTTTTGATAGATGATTTTCGTAATGAATGTAACGAAAGGGATTTGACACTTGGTTTTAGCACTCTAATTATGAAGGATTTTAATTGTCTTACGAAAGTTTTAAATTTCAAGTATTTTAAAAGCTTATGAAAAATCGGGTCGTGACACCATCAAAGTATTGGGTTGAGTTTGTAACCTTCTATTTCGAGAAGATGACCGAAGTATGGTGGAAGTCTTTTAAGTTGGATTAACTGCTAGTTATGATGATGTGGACTCAGTTTGAGGCAATGTTCGGAAACAACTATTACAATGCTGGTCATCGCTAGAATATGATCAATACTTATCATAATTTGGATAAGGAGCGTGATGTGATCCAAGGACCCATGAAGAGCCAAGCCATTACAAAAGGCAAAGATCCATTTCAAAAATAGAAAGTCCAATGACAAGATCAAGAATGAAGGGAGTCATTAATCAAAATGGCAGCCCAACTAGAAAGGCAAAAGTCATAAAGATTAAAATTGGGCCTTGGTTTTCTGCCCATCAAATAGATATGATGATTTAGGCTAGATCACAATTTTAAATGGACACATGGTCTTCACAAAAATTAAAGCACACATCTTAAGCTTTCCATATACACCAAGATCGCAAGCTTCGGAGGATATTTGGTCGTTCAAATACTATCTCGAAATCTGCCAAGATTCAACTCTAATTTAGGCAGTCAACTTATCACTTCCAAGTTTCCTATTTTTTCCTAATTTTATTTATTAAGTTTCCAAAGTTGTTTTTGTTAAATTTAAGCTTCCAAATCACTAAGATTCAGAATATTATAGTTTTAAGGTTATTTTCTATTATTTTAGGGATATTTCCTAATTTATTTACGTATGTTTGTAGCCTATTTAAACAAAAGCTTGTACCTTTTTTTTGGGGAGGATTAATATACACGAATTTTGAGAGTATTTTGTGAGAATTTTCTCTTTGGTTCTTTATGAAGAACTAGATCTTCTTCAAGTTTAAACTTGGAAGATAAACTTGATAAGTTTGGTTCTAATCAACAAGTTTGGTTAGGGTCAAGTTCCTCAATTTGATAGCTTTGGTTCTTATCTCTTTATAGATAATGGGTCAAGCTCCTATACTTGTTTCAAGGACGATCCTAATTCTAGTTTTCGCATTGTTGAAGGGTCTTGGATTTGATATATTTGTGGTTCTCTCATCATTTGGTATCAGAGCAAAGGTTCCTTCGAATCAAGTCGCTATCTTACATTTTTTTTCTAACTATCTTTGTCTTTACTCTTCTTCAAAATTCAAAAAAAAAACTTCTTTGTTCTTTTGATTCGTTCTTATATTTCATTTTTTTTTCTTGTTCTTCTTTTTTTTTTATTGATTTCTTGTTCTTCTTCTAGTTCTTGTTCTTGCAAAAAAAAAAAAGGTTGAAAGATTTGTACTTTCTAGCAAAAGGCATATTTAAAAAAAAAAGCCAAAAAGAAAAGTTCAAAAAAAAAAAAATTTCCTTCTTGCAAAAGTCACTCTTTGTTTTTCTTCTTTCAAGTTTGTTCTTCTTGCAAAATTAAAAATCAAAGAAATTTATCCAAAGACTTTCGTGCTACACTTTGATTATTAAATATTTGAATATTTTTATGCATCAATTCTATATTGTTCTTGTAAATTTCGTGATTGGTGCATATTCTTTCCTTATTTGATATCCTTACTAAGTATTCTTTCTAAAGTCTTAACTTTCCAAAATTGGTTATCTTTCCTTAGTTGTTTTTTTTCTTATATTATTTCTTTCCATAATTGTTATCTTTCCTAATTTGTTATCTTTCCTTGTTGCTTTCTTTCTTAAATCGTTTCTTTCCATAATTGTTCTCTTTCCATAGTTGTTTTGTTTCCTAAATTGTTTCTTTCTATAATTGTTCTTTCCTAACTTTGTTTCTTTTCTAAATTGTTTTGTTTCCAAAATTGTTTCTTTTCTTAATCTTTAATCTTTTAAAATTGTTGAGGACCTTTTGAATAGCTATCAAATTCTCTTTAAAAAAAAAAATCATTGATTCTACTTTTCTTGGAGATTGAAATCCTTGGTTTGAAAAGTTTGATCTTACTTGTTTTTGCTTGTTGAATTTTTTCATTGATCAAAGTTCTAAATAAAGAGTTAAAAGGCAAGAGGGTGAGATTATTATAGAAAAGCCAAGATTTTGAGTGAAACACGAGTGGAGAGACATTGATTTGAGTGTAAACACGTGAGGGAGTTTGTGAGGTTCTATTTTTTTTTTTTTACAAACTTTTATCCTTGTTTCGTAGCACAAAACAAAAACCATGAGTAGTGAAGGTGAGTCTTATAACTTTAATCCAAAGTTGTACATGAAAGCCATCCAAGATCAAATAAAAGCCTTGAACATGAGATTGGATAACATGAAGTCTCCTTCTAGAAGTGAAGAGCGGAGGAGAAAAACACACATGGAAGATGAGTATGGGGAATCCGAATATGGAGATAGATGTTTCACAAGACAAAGAGGTGTTAAAGCAAACATTGAAGATGGAAATCTCAACAACATCAAGATGACAATTCCTCCTTTCCAAGGTAAGAGTGATCCTGAATTGTATTTGGAATGGGAAACAAAAATCGAGCAAGTTTTTGATTGCCATAATTACTCTGAGGAGAATAAGGTAAATAACCAAGGAAGAGGTTTTGAAAGAGATTTCCGTATGGATAGGAGAGATGGAAATTTAAGACATAAAAAGGTAAGTCTACCACTCTTCCAAGGGAAAAATGATCCGGAAACATATGTAGAGTGGGAGCGAAAAGTAGATCTTATTTTTGGATGCAAAAACTACTTAGAAGAAAAGAAAATCAGATTGGTTGCCATGGCGTTCACGGATTATGCAAACGTTTGGTGGGCACGGTTATTAAGAGATCAAAAACTATATGGAGAGCCACCAATTCAAACTTGGGAAAACATGAGGGCCATCATGAGAAAGAAGTTTGTCCCTTTAAACTATTGGAGGGAATTAAGTCAGAAATCACAATTGGATTATGAGTAACTTTATGAATCTTATTTGGAGATGAAACCAATAGCCATGAAACCATTGAGTTCTAAAGAGGTGATTAATGATCCGAGTGAAGAAGTAAAGCAAGGAAATAAAGTGAACAAAGAAGATAAGTTGATAGAAGAGAGAGAAATTGAGGAAAGTCAAGATGTTAGTGAAGTCAAGGCAAAAGAGTGTGATAAACTGGAGCAACCAATTGAAAGAGGTACACAAGAGGAAGAGTTAGAAATTGGAGATGTAAAATGTGTAAGTAACAATGAAATGCAACCACTTGAGGAATCTAGCAATAAAGATGTGGAAGACTCAGTAAAAGAAGATTTGTTGGTCCTAAAGAGAGTTTTAGATGTGCAAGTCGAGGAAGTTAGCCACGATCAAGAAAAGATTGCCAAAGAGTCCCAAAGTTGTGCCAAAACCAAAGCAAAGGAAGAAAATTCAGATTGTGGAGTAGTTGAACAAGATTTGGAAGTTGAAGAAATAAAAAGAATTAAAAAGGAAAAATGCGAAAGTGAAAAAGGAGATAAAAAAGCCCTAGAGAGAACAGCCAAAAATAAAGTGAGCAAAAAAGGGAATGAGGAAGAAAAGAAAATGGGGGATGAGAAAAGAAAAATCGAGAGAGAGAAGGAGAAAAAAATAGTGGGAGAGGAGGTAAATTCCGAGGGAGAAAAGGAAAGGAAATGAATTGGAGTGTTTAAAAAGAGTGAAGAAATTAGAGAGTTGAATTTATTTTTATGCAAAAATATTTCTTTTACCTCCCATGAGCTAACTATTTTGTTTCTAGTAGATGTTTCATCTATTTTGCAAGGTTATAAAGATATACATCCAAAGGAGTTACCAAAAGACTTAACAACACAAAAAAGGATTGAACTTCCATGGATGGAGTACAACAAGGTGTTTCCATATGTCATCCACAAAGGTAAGGACATTGTGGTTGCTAACCTATTGTAAAAAATGTATGTTTTTACTCATCAAACTAAGTTATTAAAATCTAAAACTATTAAAAATTTGTATGATAAAGACTTAGGTTTTGGGGGATTATGGATAGTTTGTAAAAAGAATGCATGTGTCAATTATTTTGGGAGATTTGGTTTGCTTGTGAAAGGTTTGCAAGTTTAGGTTTTTATAGCCATAAAATAATTGCATGTGTGGGATTTCATGGAAAATTTTGGATTATTTGTAAAAAAAATTGCATGCATAGAACTATATGGAAATTTTTGGATTATTTGTTGAAAGATTGCAAGCATAAATTTTTATGGAAATTTTTGGATAGTTAGTGAACAAAATGCATGTGTCAATTTTTATGGACTTAAAGGATGTTTATTTGACAAAAATATATGGTTTGTTCCTAAGTTTTATCTTTATGAATTGAAAGTTGGTACTTTTAAGACCTTATATGAGCATCAAATTCGAATATAGATTAGTTGGTATTTTTATGAATACGGAGTATGTATGATTTTTAGGATTGATTTGAAAATTGAATATTACCAAATTCGAATAAAAAACGGTGATAATTGGAAAATTGTGTTCAAAATTAAACATAGATTATATGAATGGATAGTTATGCTTTATGGAATATTCAATGTTTTTAGTATCTTTATGAGATTGATGGATTATGTGATTAAACCTAAATCATTAGGATTCATGAAATATTTGTATAAATTGGGTTTAGATTCTTGTTATGATTGGAAAGGTTGTAAAAAAATTGCATTTGTTGACTACTATATACATGATGGGTATTTAATTAAAAAAGATAAATTTTTTTTACCTAAATTCTCATTGCGACATGTTGAGATTGCTTATGATCAAGTTGTGCATTTTACTACTTCATATTCATCTTTGGAGATTTTTGATGATTTTACTCATTTTACTCCACTTGATATATCACCGTTGCCTACTAACAAAGTTGTTGATGGAAAAAGGAAAACTGAGTTTATTAGGGAATTACACATAGGCATGGGAAAATGTTCCAAAGAAGAGTGAGCACTATGCACGACAAGCTAACATAAGCCTCAAGGAAATCATATTTGACCCCAGAGATTGGGCTTGGTTCATCTACATATGGAAATGAGGTATTATAACAAAATCACTATTTTTAATATTACTAACTTATGCTTTTATGATGCAGAAGATTCAAGGATGAATCTTTTGGAAGGGGGAGGGAATGATGTGATCCAAGGACCCATGAAGAGCCAAGCCATTACAAAAGGCAAAGATCTATTGTAAAACATAGAAAGTCTAATGACACGATGAAGAATGAAGGGAGTCATTAATCAAAATGGCCCAACTAGAAAGGCAAAAGTCATAAAGATTAAAATTGGGCCTTGGTTTTCTGCGCATCAAAATAGATATGATGATTTGGGCCAGATCACGATTTTAAATGGACACATGGTCTTCATAAAAATTAAAGCACA
>CM039482.1:21418563-21444233 GCA_022433065.1 Begonia loranthoides
TGTAGGATGGGGGTCGGTGGTTAGGATGTCCATGGCCTAGGACGGGTGTCCGTTACTCATAAGGGACGTCTGTGGTTGGCTAGAGAGTAGCGTAGAGCATTGTGAGGGACATCCATTCCTTAGGAGGGACATTCATCCTAGAAGGGGGCCACGTACAAGCGTGTGAGAATTAAAAATGAATATGGATGCATCGGATGAAGGAGCAAACAAGGCTAAGACCGTAGGATGTGAGAGGGAGACATCCGCTACTCATAAGGGATGTTCGACACTGAAACAAGGGACGGTGCTATGTGCAAAGCACAGGCAGGAAATTTATTGGAAATGGACACGTATGGATGGCTGTCAGATGAAGGGAAAAACGTGGTTAAGACCATAAGATGTACAAGAGGGACGTCCATTGTTTAAGAGGGACATCCATTCTAAAGGAGTGCCATGTGCAAGTCACGTGAGAACCTGAAGGAAATTAGATGCGTTTGATGACCGTTGAATGAGGGGGGCGAACGAAGTTAGAACTGTGGGATACACACGAAGGACGTCCTGCAAAGGCTCGGGGATGTCCGGCAGCAAAAGGGAGCTCGATTCCTCAAGGCGACATCGTCTCAGAGGAAGAAAACCGATGGGCGGCGATTCTACACCCTAAGAGACGATATAAATGGCAAAAATTTGAGGAAAAGGGACGGTTTTTGGATCGAGGGAGACTGTAGTAACTTGGATGGGAGACCATCGCGAAGGGGACAAGATTTTAACGTCAGAGAATCGGTCTGAGCTAAATCAAGGGTTTTCTTTCATGTTTGCCGATCACTATAAGTGATGCTGCTTGTATTTTGGCCTTTCGTCCCTACAATGTAAAGTGCTAGGTGGTCTGTTCTGCTCCTTGCTTCCTTATGGTTTTGCTTTCTAGTGGAATTTTTGAGAATATATTACTACTTATACTTGATAAATCTCGAGGATTTGTACTCTGTTGATTAGGTGTGTTTTCTGTCTCTGTTTCCTGATGGATTTCTTGAGGATTTATTTTATAGCCTATGTTGATAATGATGTTCTATCCGTGAGGATTTATTACATATTTTGATGAGTTTGTTTTATGATGTTAAGGATGGTTTCGAGGATCTGCTAGGTTCTGTCTTTGAAGATTTATTACTGCCATTTTTTCCAGTGCGTTGAGGATTGTTATGTATGTTAGAAGGTTCTCTGTCCATGATGAATGGGCATTGGAGATTTGTTGTTGCTATTATAAATGTTGATATTACATTTGAGGAATTTTCAAGCATGAGTCAGCATATAAGAAAGACATAACGAGGATAAATGCATGAGACATGACTGGGTGCCCATCCATACCAAATGGATGTGTTCTGGACTAGTGCTATGGGATGCTAGCCCAAGAACGAGTTAGTGCGGGCTGATCACCCAACCGGACTACCTACTTGGGCTAAATGGTTACCCACTTAATATCAATGCAAAAGGAATGTACATAAATAGACATTTGGAGGTGTGAGCTCTTGTGTTGGTCACTTGGGTAGGTGCTATGGGATGGCCGCATGAGGTGTGTGCTATGCGATGGCTAGCTCTGGCGTGCGCTACAATTGGCCGCCTTCTGCACCTTCATCAAGTTTTGATATCTTCGACGCCTGTCAGAGGAAAGTGAAAGAAAGATGAAGAGCAAGAAGAAAGAAAAAAAATATGTGAATGAGTATTGAGTACAGGCGGTTCCGAAGGGAAGGCTAGGGGTGACTGTTACCTGTTAGTTTGCGTCCGTTTGAGACGGGGCAAATATGGTGGAATCCGATTGCTGTCCATAGACATGCGCAATAGCTAACAGAGAATTCGGTAGGAGCCGTAGTCTATTTTTCCCAAGTTGTGATGATACTTTTTACCTGTTAGTTTGCTTCCATTTTAGACATGGCAAAAATGGTGGAATCCGGTCGCTGTGCATAGACATGCGCAGTAGCTAACAGAGGACTCGATATGAGCCGTATCTACGGTTTTTAGTGAATTTCCTTCTCATACTCGATGAAAGTGAAAAGAAAAGAAAGTGAAAAGAAAAGAAAGTGAAAAAAAAGAAAGTGAAAAGAAAAAGAAAGTGAAAAGAAAAGAAAGAGAAAGAAAAGACAAAGGAACCGAAGAGAATAGATAAAGAACTAAATGTCATGTTCATGGTTGCATACATTGCTTGCTAAGTCTTAAACTTATAGATGAGCTTTGCATTGTAGGTAAAGAAGAGACGGGAGCCTTTACTTTGAAGGATGAACAGGTGGAGGAAGCTCGTCTATGAAGCAGACTTTGCGGTTGTTGGTCACCTCCTATTGCTTGCAGTTGAGAGTGTCAACCTACTTTCACAATGAACCATATCAAAATTGTTTTGGAACATGACTTATTTTATGTCAAAGAATTTTTATGGGCTTGTAAAAGAGACCTCTAACAATTTGGGATTTGACGATGTCCTAGGTACTATTTTAAACTCAAAATTTTTTTGCTTCAAGTACTTTTAGCAAATATGGTTTTTATGATGGTTGGCTTTTTAATCATGCTTTTGATGGAAAGGGTTTCAAAAAAAAATGGGTGTCACATCTTGGTATTAGAGCCCTAGGTTTTAAAATCGATTATGTAGATCGACCAACAACCCAAGTCTCAACATGGAAGAGCCTTCTCCACTGTAAGTATTTTCTAGTGTTGTGTGTGATTTTCTACTTATTATTATCGTTAGCTTTGTGTGATGGATGTTCTAGGGAACAGTATGCCGAGGGGACAAGGACAAGGCTCAGACACAATGGAGGGGGGTGTTAGCCGGTTATCTAACCTCATGGAGAGGTTTTTGGAACGATTTGTGGAACGGGAGACCCAAGGAAGCACCTACACTGCACCGTCTAGGGAGGCAAGCTAGGAGAAACTATGCAAGCTAAAGCCGCCTAGCTTTAATGGGAGCAGTTCTAACCCCCACTAAGGCAAAGGAATGGGTGCGGTCCTTGGAAGACATGTTCGAGTATGTTAAGATCGAAAGGGAAGAAAGGGTGTCTTCAGCGTACTTATTGGTGCAAGATGCTAGGTTTTGGTGAGACATGATAAAGACAACTCATGATGTGAGCAGGATGACTTGGGATGCGTTCAAAGGAGTGTTCTACGACAAGTATTTTAACCATGCCACTAGGAATCAGAAAATGGTGGAGTTGGCCCAACTTTGCCAAACTGGGACCGTGGCGGAGTATGTCTGAAAGTTTGAGGCTCTCTCATGCTTTGCCCTCACATGGTGGCTTCAAACGAGCTTAAGGTGCGCCAGTTATTCAAGGCCTAAGAGGGGAAATTGCTAGGGTGATGAAACTATTCAGTACCCCAAGAATGTCGTATTCCCTGATTGTGACTAAGGCCTTCGAGGTGGAAGTGACGCAAGCACAATTTGATAGACAATGTGACTCAACTAGAAGATCTTTCAGGGAGATTCCCTCTTAGTAGACTAAAGGAGGACATCAAGTGGCTAGGAATCTTCAGAGGCCTGGTGCCGGGGGCGGTGAACAAGGTGAAAGTAAGCATTTCCAGGGGGGCATTCCAATCTGCCCCATGCTCGAAGTGTCAAGGGAATCATAAAGGGGAGTGTCAAGTAGGGACTGGGAAGTGCTTTAGGTGTGGTGAGTTTGGTCATGTGGCCATGTTTTGCCAGGCTGTGTCTCAGGAGCCGACAATGATATCCAACCAGCGATGGTGTCAGGTACTATTTTAATTAATGAAGTTGCTGCTTATACTTTAATTGATTCATGTTCCACACACTCATTTATGTCTTCTGTGTTCCTTGACAATGTTAAATTGAAACTGGTGGGGTCTGAGTCAAATTACGATGTATGACTACCATCCTGTGAAAGGGTAGTTTCCAGATGTGTCCTGAATAATTGCACAGTTGTTCTAGAAGGGAGGAAGCTTACGGCAAACCTTATTGTGATTGACATGAAGGGTTATGACGTCATCTTGGGTATGGATTGGCTATTTCGTTATGCTGCTACGATTAATTGCCGAACAAGGACTATTCGTTGTAAGCTTCCAGGAGGAGAAGAGCTTTCTTTCCAAGGTATGAGGGAGAGGAAAAGACTTCCGATCATATCATCTTTGTAGGCACTGTGAATGATGGAAACTGGGTGCGAGGTTTTATTTGGCCAAAGTTATGGATACCCGGATAGAGCAATATAAGAGTGTCGAAGAAATACTAGTGGTTTGGGGGTTTTCTGAGGTTTTCCTGGACGATTTGCCGGAGTTACCCCCTAATTGAGAGGTGGAGTTCGCCATCGAGGTTATTCCTAGAATGACCCCTATCTCGAAGAACCCTTACAGAATGGCACCCATAAAATTGAAGGAATTAAAAGAGCAGACAGAGGAGTTGACAGATAAGGGATTCATTCGTCTAAGTTTCTTGTCATGGGGAGCTCCCATTTTGTTTGTTAAAAAGAAGGACAGCTCTATGTGGATGTGCATCGATTACTGTGAATTAAATAAGGTGACCATCAAGAACAAGTATCCCCTACCCAGAATTGATGACTTGTTTGACCAATTGCAAGGTGTGCAAGATTTTCAAATATTGATCTTCGCTTGGAGTATTATCAGTTGAAAGTTAGAGAGGAAGACGTGCCCAAAACAGCATTTAGGACTAGGTATGGCCACTTTGAATTCCTGGTTATGTTGTTTGAACTGATTAACACGCCGACAACGTTCATGGACTTGATGAACAGAGTCTTCAAGGAATACTTGGATAAATTCATTATTATCTTCAATGATGACATCCTAATTTACTCACAAATGGAGGAGGAGCATGAACAACGCTTGAGGCTCAACTTGTGGAGATTGAGGGAGCACTGATTATATGCAAAGTTTTCTAAGTGCGAATTCTAGTTGAATAGGATTGCCTTTTTGTGGCATGTGGTGTCAATGGAGGGCATTTATGTGGATCCGTCCAAGACGTAACCAGTAATGGAGTGGCCACAACCAAAGAATGTGGGGGGAAATATGTAGTTTTCTTGGGTTGGCCAGGTTTTATCGAGGGATTCTCCAAGATTGTGATGCCCTTGACACAATTAACAAAGAAAGGAGTAAAATTTTGGTGGTCATATGATTGTGAATCCATTAAGGAGTTGAAACATCGATTGACTATGGCCCCAGTCTTGTCTATTGCTACGGAGGAACGAAAATTTTGTGTTTGTTGTGATGCATCCAAGATCGGCCTCAGTTGTGTTCTAATGCAGGAGGGTAGAGTTATTGCATATGTCTCGAGACAATTAAAAGATATGAGCGAAATTACCCAACACACGACTTGGAATTGGCAGCGGTAGTTTTTGCGTCGAAAACCTAGAGGCATTATCTATAAGGGCAACAATGCGAGGTTTTCATAGACCATAAGAGCATAAGAGTTGAACATGAGACAAAGGCGTTGACTAGAGTTCGTTAAGGACTATGATTGTGAAATTAAATATCATTCTGGGAAAGCTAATGTCTTGGCAGATGCCTTGACCAGAAAAAACAGGATAGATAAGCACTCTGAGGGTCGAACTTCTGTTGCCCTTGTAGAAATAAATCCAAAGGTACGAATTGGAATTGATATCCATGCAAGTGACCGTAATTTTGTTCGCCCTGACTATGCAACCTACGATGTTGGAAAGAATTAAAGAGGCACAGGAAGATGATCAACTTTGCCAGAATCTTAAGGATGTAGTACAGTCAGATTTCCTAGTAAATTTTAGTTTGTCAAGGGAGGGAATCGCGAATTTTAAGAATCGATGGTTCGTCCCCGAAAGGGAAGTTTTGCAGCAAGATATATTAGAAGGGGCTCATGCCTCTGCTACTACTATTCACCCAGATAGTACCAAAATGTACCAGGACCTGAAAAAGCATTATTGGTGGCCTGGTATGAAGAGAGATGTGGACAAATGTATAAAAGCATGTCGGGTGTGCCAGCAAGTCAAGGCAGAACACCAGAGGCCAGGTGGCACGCTATAGCCCTTACCCATACTCGAGTGGAAATGGGACCAGATTGTGATGGATTTTGTAGTTGGGTTGCCGAAAACAGTGAAGGGTTACGACTCCATAGGGGTTATTGTAGACCGATTGACGAAGTCAGCGCACTTTCTGCCAATTGAAAGGACCTATTCCGTGAGCCAGTATGTGGAGTTGTATGTTCAAGAGATAGTCCGATTACGTGGTGTTCCTGTGTCAATTGTGTTGCATAGAGACCCTAAGTTTACATTGGCGTTTTGGAAGGGTTTGCATAAGGCCACGGGTACTAAATTAACGTTCAGTACAACATTTCACCTCCAAACAGACGGGAAATTAGAGGGAACGATTCAGGTGCTAGAAGACATGTTGTGAGCTTGTGTATTGGATTTGCAAGGTAGCTGGAGTAAAATGCTTCCCTTGGTGAAATTTGCGTACAACAACAGTTATCAGTCTACCATTCAGATGGCCCCATATGAAGCTCTGTACAGGAGAAAGTGTAGGTCACCGTTGTACTGAGATTAAGTTGGCAAAGCAAAGCTATTAGGTCCTGAGATTGTCCAACAAACTGCTGAGGTAGTGTCGGGTGATAAAACAAAGAATGCTGACAACCCAAAGTCGACAAAAAGTTATGCCAACTGAAGACTTAGACAGTTGGAATTTAACGTGGGCGATCAAGTGTTTCTAAAACTTTCCCCATTCAAAGGAGTGATGAGGTTTGGGAATACAGGGAAATTGAGTCCAAGGTTTGTTGGACCCTACACAGTGATGGAAAGAATCGGACCAATAGCTTACAAGTTGCGGTTGCCGACCACATTGGAAGGGATCCACAACGTTTTCCATGTGTCAATGCTAAAGAAGTGCTTGGGGAATCCTTCTGAAGTGATTGTGCAATGAGACATTGAGGTCTCACCCACATTAAGTTACAAGAAGCAACTGGTTCAAATTCTAGAATCAGCTGTAAAGATGCTTAGAAACAAACAAATTTCCCTAGTGAAGGTGTTATGGAAGAATCATACCCTCGAAGAGGCCACGCGGGAAAAAGAAAACGAAATGAAAACGAAATACCCTAGATTATCTGAGTAACGAAATTTTGCAAAAAAAAATTTTAAATTATAGGGGAAGGGTTTTAACGACCGAAAATTTATAATTTGACATGCAAGTTAAGTTTTGTGTAGGAATAACCCACTTTGTTGATAATTTATTTATTTGGACTTTAGCAGGTTTTCTTGAGATTTATAATCTGTTGATTGGGGTAATATATATAGGTCACCTGTTGGAATTGTGGCTTAAGATTTTGTTGTGGGAATGCTTGGTTGGATGGGGAATTTTGTTATTATGTATATACGTTGTGATCTCGCAACAAGGCAGGCATTATGGCTGTATGAGAACATATGTGGTTTAAGGAGGGGATGTCTGTGGGCTAGGAGGGGCATTTGTTACTCGTAAGGGACATCTGTGGTCTGCTGGAGAGTATCGTAGAGCATTGTGAGGGGAATAGAAAAGGGATTGTTAGATGAGGCTTGTGAAATATCAGACGAAATGTCGACCGCTGGATCAGCAAGAGGGACATCCATTCCTTATGAGGGACATCCGTCCTAGAAGGGGGCCACGTGCAAGGCGTGTGAGAATTAAAAAGAAATATGGACGCGTCTAATGACCATCGGATGAAGGAGCGAATGAGGTTAAGTGTAATACTCCGATACCATTTTCCTCGTAAAAGTGATGAAATCAAATTTTTGAGATAATTATATATGACATTGTGTATCAATACTTGTTATTATGACGGGTATTTATTGGGATAATACTATGGGGTAAAAGTTTAGTAAGAAAATTTGAAGAAAATGGAAATTTAACTCATATGGATGCCTGCAGACACTGTGGGGACGAGGTGTTGCGTCTGTATGAATGTCACATTCAGACGAATGTGGACGAAGATGAGGATGTGTTCTGTCGTCCAAAATTGCATTCCGGAAGGATCAATGGATCGAACTGGTTGGTTCGGCTTTGTCTAGATTTAATGAAGTAATCTGGTTCTTGACAAAAATTAAAAGAAATTAATCAAATGTAGGATCATAATTACATCGAAACTTAAATGTAAACATTTAATTAAAATGGGATTATTGGGATTTAAATGTAAGGGGATTAATTAGGATTGAAATGAGGAAAATTAAAAAAAAAAAAAAAAGAGGGGTGGGGGGGGGGGGGAGAGAGGGGATTATTAAGAATGGCTGAACCGGTTCACTGAGTGAATCGGTTGAGAAGAAAAGAAATGGCCTCTGGCCATTTCTTCGTGGGTGAGACCAGAGGATGAGAGAGGGAGAGAACGGAGAGCGCCGGAGAGAAGAGAGAACGAGGGAGAAGGAGACGAGTGGAAGGGAGCACGATCGGGATGGCTCTTCTGCTATGGCCGGCGAGCTGCTGCAACGGCGGCGTACAAACGAGCAGCGTGGGACGAATCGAGGCTTTCATGGGTCGTGTTTCCAACGACGATTTGAGGTACGATTTGGTCGAGTTTCTTCTCCTTTGTTTTTCTATTTGATTGGTCGTTGTCTGGAGGCATGATTTGAAGGACAAATCAGCAATTTCACATTTGGCAGTGGTGAACTTGCGATGGACAGTGAGTTTGGATAGGTGAGGATGGCGACCCGCGACCTGGTTGTGTTCGAACCCGATTTGGATGGTTCGGGTGAATGTTGTCGGCAATGCAAACAACCTCCACCCACTCTTCCAGCCTAGAATTGAATTGGGGAACACACCGTAAGGTTGGCAAGAACTTATGAGATGTTGTCGGTAGTGGGAGTTATGATTGTCTGATAAGTTAGGAAGGGAGTGGTTGATGGCCGGCAGAGAGTATTTTCTTCGTGGGCTGCAAAACAGAGAAGGAAGGAGGTTGAGACTTACGAGGAGAGGAACTGCGAGTGTGGTATGGAATTCTTGTGCAGCGAGTCTTCTCCAATGAGTTTGGGTAAGGATTTAGGTGTCTGGCCGTTCAAGCCCTACCCACAAGTAGTGTGTGAGTGATGTTAATCCTTGGCTGTCTAATTGACGCTGCTTGCTTAATGTCTTGCTGTTTATTTCCTCTTCACTGCAAATGTTTCACAATGATAACGATCAATGAGGATTAGTACAGGGATGTTTGGTGTTAAGTATTGTAGTGTAGGATGAGAAATCAACAAGCAAAAATGAACTAAATAATACTTAGATCAATTCTGTTCTGCAAGTTTTTTTCTATTTGCTCTAGTTTCTTTAACTCCTAATGTTATTACAATTATTGATTTTACAGTCCTGATTGAATACTGAATTGTGATGATATAAATCGATGACTTAAAGGGACAAATGGGAGCTGTTTTAAAAGGAATGATATGCAAGAAGAAATTGTATACTTTCAGAATGTTTCATATTGTTACTCGTTAGATTTAAATTATAAAAGCTGTTAACTCTTGTTCTGGTTAGGAGATATAAACTTCTTTGTATTGATTAACATCAATATTTTGCACATTTCTTTTCAGATCAAATTACGAAGCATTCTTCATGTTAGATATTCTGTCATTCTCGTTATTTTATTTTCAATTGTAAACTAATACCGCACATTTGGTTCGTAATTACTCGTCGTTATTTCCAGCTTTAAGTCAAGCATGTTAAACTATGATATGTCATTATAAACTTGCTGTTACACGCTGTTACACACTGCCATGTTACGTCTAAAAGTTCAGCATGTTAGCTTGTTTTATTTCTGTATATTCTCTGTTGTTTCGCTGCTGTCCCGTAGTAATTTTCCTTGAATTCAAAGTATGTTAGCATGATTTAATTGCTGTTAAATTGTTGTTATATTCTATGATACTTCGTCAAATGATAGAGCATGTTTCGATTTCCGTTCCCATGTGTTTCCTTTTATAGTTGCCCTACATTTATCCAAATATGCCTTTGTCCTCCTTACGTGTTTTAAATCATTCATTTATTGAATTGTCATTTTCTTTAAGTATTGTCACTTACATTCCATATACACGTTATTTAATTGTCATCATGCATCATGCTAATAGAAACAAAGTAGGGAGTGCCACCGTGGGGTGGTACTCACATGCATTAAGCGAGGAAAATGAAGAAAATGAAGGAAAAAGAAAAAGGAAAGGAAAGGAAAGGGAGTTGGGGGGGGGGGGGGGGGGGGGGGGGGGGGGGGGGGATGGGTAGCGGTTCTAGTCTGGCAGCTAGGCAATGCCCCTACCTTGTCAGGAACGGGACCTAGTTGTAACGTCCCGTTCAATTGAAACTGTTTTCTTTATTTTAAAATTTGTGATATGAAAATTTAGACATCTAATTTATTCAAACTCATAAGACGAAACAGTTAAATTCAGCTAAAATCATATCATAGATTAATTAAGCGAAATTAGGAACTAAAACTTCAAAACATAGTTTAGGGTTTCCAATGAAGGTCCAGGGTTACAACACATGTTTCATGTTCAAAATAAGCTAATTAATTAAAGCACCCAGTACTATTTTCGTAAGCCGTCACCATCTGGTCAATTCGGCTGATAACCCAAGGGATTATCCTGGAATGTCTCCTCCTCGACGCACACATCACAATCATCGTAACCTACAACACGTGGAAAACAATGAGCCTAACCACGAGCAAGAAATATAATATAATGCTTGTGTAGTCATTTTTGTTAATAAGTGGATTTGTTCGTTTTAGCTCGGAGCTCAATCCCCACCCCATGGCTTTTCGACCGTTGCCCAAGGATTAGTCCGATCCCAAATATATATTATCTATTTTGGCACGGAGCTCAATCCTCACTCCAAGGTTTTTGGGTTGTAGCCCGAGGATTAGCCCCACCCCAAGGCTTTTGGGCTTCAATAGTCGTTTTCCAACCACATTGTATAATGTCAGCTTTGGCCCGGAACTCAATCCTCACCCGAAGGTTTTTGGGTCATAGCCCGAGGATTAGCCCCACCCTAGGCTTTTGGGCCTCAATTTCTTTATTCATTTGGTCTCGATTCATTTATTCATTTTCTTTCACATTTTTTTAACAACACCAAATAATACAGACAATATCAAGAGGGAGCAAGTATAAATAACACTACCAAACAAGTATGGAACAAATACGTGCAATATTGACCAAAAGCAATTAAAAGGAATAATACATGCAATATTGGCAAAAAACAAATATAAAACGAATACGTGCAAGATTGACAGGAAAGAAATACAAAGAATAATACATATTAATTTACAATGAGCATTTTATATTATTAATTTCTCATAGGACAATTTATATGTTAAGAAAATAGTTCATATATTACAAAATCAATTTACTCACTAAGTTGTACCAGAGCTTGTTTAAAACACCAGTAAAACAAAAAAAGTGAGCTACGGATTTTGTGTTAAAAATGATCAGAGCAGTCCACGAAATCGTTTTTAAAACTCCTGCTCTGATACCAACTGTAACGACCCGGATTTTCGTAATTCTTTAGAAGACGCGAGAATTTTAAAATTTCAAAAATACTATTTTATAAAACGAAATCAGAGCACAACGCAAACCCGGATCGCTACTGACCCTTCCTTTAAACTCGTTATGAAAACCAATTAATAAAATGTCGAAGCATTTTGAAATCATTTATTTAAAACGTTGCAGATTATTTAAAACACTGCAGAAGCATAAGTCATTTAAATGAAAGAACTGAATAATTAAATACAAGTTATTGCAACCATTTTCTCTTTCCACTCTAGCCTGGCCAGCAACGAGTCTCGCTCGTGCGAACCTTTCATTCCTGGTTTAGATTTTTTATCTATTCTTTATCTTCTTATTATCTGTTCATCGTTTGTACCTACACCACAAGTAATACGTGAGCCTAATGGCTCAGTAAGGAAAAAGGGTTATGCAATTATGAAATGCCTCTCTTTAGTCCATTTTGGAATGGGGCCACCCAAACCAATTCTTTCATTAAGTCATTAATCCGTTTATTACTTTACTAATTTTTACTTTGATCCCTTGGGATCCATTATTCTATTATTCCATTATTCCATACTTGTACTTCGAGATAGAAGTTGGAGGTTTTTCTCGTGCAATGGCATAGTGGTCGGACCTAGCCTTTTTCCTCGCATCTAGAACTCCCGTACCCGATGAGAGAGGGGCTACACCTAGATCGCCGACTAGATCTGCTATCCATCCACTCCCAATTCCCCTTTTCTTCTTTACTTTTTCTTAACTTTTTACCTCACTTATGCATGCTTGCGTACCACCGCCAAGATGGCACTTCCTAGGCTTTCTATTAACATGATGCATGCTCATACATTCTCGACCTGTAATGATGCATGATGCTTCTAACATAATATTCATAATAATTGAAGTGCGCATAAGGAAAGTAACTGGAATTGAAAGTGCATTTAAAGAATAATAGAATTTAAAGTGCATTGAATACGAAGAGTGAACAACCAAATGGAATAACACACTCAATCAACACATATAACGAATTTAGATGAGGGAAGCATGCTTGGACAAATAGAACACAATACTATTAACATGTTAATTCTCCAAATCCACTTCCTAGTCCATTTACATTCTTCCTCTATTTATCTCTAGGTAATTAGTCTACTTTACTTAGTTATCCTAGGCACTTTACTTGCTCAAGTTTGATTACTTTAGTTAATTGTTCTAATCAATTAACATGCTCACTAGTTAATTAACATTCTTTAATTAATGATCTAGTAGACTATCCTAATCAATTACATGCTTAAGGCAAAATTTTATGCTTTTATCCTAGATGATTTAAACATGCTTTTATACTAGTAGGTAATTGAACATGTTAAGTAAACATGGCATGACTTAGTTAATTAACATGCTGGTTATTTACTAATTAAACATACTCGAAAGATTATAAACACCAATTGATTTGCTTACGTGCTTTGATTAACTAATAGCTCACATGATTTGGTTAACTAGTTAACTACCCTAATTAATTGACATGCGTCAAAGGAAGATTACAATTTACCCTAAGTGCTTTTGTTCTAGTTAGTTACTTAAACATGCTAATTATTCTAGTCAATTACCTAGTTAAGTTAATTAACATACTAATATTATTCTAATCAATTACATGTTCAAGTAAAGTACAATTAAGTTATCCACCATTATTATCTTAGTTAGTTAACGTTCACATGCTTAGATAAATTAGTTATTTATCTAATTTACAATAATTGATTATTTAATTAAACATGCTTAGGTTTAGATTAACTAATTAATACACATGCTTAGATTTACTAAATAGTTCACATGCTTACGTTAACTAAATAGTTCACATTTTTAGATTAATGAGTTGATTAGTTAAACTACAATAAATTGATTAACATACTCAATTGAATTAATGGTCAAGGTTTAGTTATAATTTAATATGTCCTGTCCAAACTAGTTATTTAACGACGAGTTAATTAATTAAATTAATGACCATGCTTAGCTTCTAATTAAAGTTAACTAGATGAGCTTGGTTTCATTCTTATTCTAAAGGAAAGACACTTATGTAGAACAATATACGTATAGCACAAAGGAAAGCAGTAAAATATCAGTAAAATATCGCAAGGAAAGTAGTAAGGAAATGTATATAGTCTTCATCCAGGAAACTCTTGGCTCATTGTTGCTTCTCATCCTTCACACTCTCATCATTTACACTTATCACATTCACTCAGTGATTATTTATCACAATAATTAAAGTAAAACGTAAGCAGTAAGAAGAACAATCAATAATAAGGAGTATGTCTACAGAGTAAAGCATTTGATCACAATTACAAAGACAACTATAAAAGCAAAACTAGCAATAGAGGAGATGAATCACAGAGCTAATTATATTCAACCAAGTGCTAACAATTTTACACTATCAACAACCACAACCAAAGAAACACACTCACACACTCTACTTGTGGGTAGGGCCTCCAAATGGGCAAGACTCACTCATTTTCCTTACCTTGAAACTTTATCGCACATTAGCTCCAAATCTTTATCCTCTATCTCTTTCTGATACCCTCACAATTTAAAACATTCATTCATTAATAAGATTAAATCTTAACGACTTTCTAAACCCTCGTTACTTACTAAAATCTCCTAAACAGAATCGTTTTCTTAATTGTTGCTTAGCTTAATAATTAATCCTAATATTTGTATCCAATTATCGTCATACATTTGTCCAATCAATAACTAAAATCTAACCAACATATCATAATTCCAAAGCTGTAATTTAATAGGTTTATATCCAAGTAACATAACACTTCTAATATTCAACAACAAATTATATGATTCCTCCTTCATTTCCAAATTATAGAGTATCATTTCGTAACCAAAACAACACTTCTATACTCACCATTGCCCATCGGCAGATTACCCATTCCATCCACAGAATAAAGACACAGAACTCCAACAGAGGTAGTAGTTAACAAAAATTAACTTAACATAACATACATTTATTATCTATAAATTCATACTTCACAGGTCAATAAGGCAGTAGCTAATTCATCCAACTTATTCACCAAAGAATAATCATCCAAAAACCCAACACTTCAAAGTTAACAATCCAACATCATTCTAAAACCCAACATTTTCTCACCAGAACATACATCCAACGATTTTCACTACAACAAAGACTAAATCAAAGAATAGACAAGTCCATTACCTGCAGATTTCTCTTGGCTCCCACTCTAGGACACCCTCGGCCTACCAGGGGAAAAACACCTGAGAGCTCACCCAGCTCCAGAGAGCATTGCACTCCTTCTCCCATTTCTCTAATTTTCTTCTGCGTTAACTCTTTTCCTCCTCACTGCATTTCTACGCCTTCTAGAGGGTACCCATCACCCTCCTCTGCCCCTCTACGTCTTCTAGAGAGGCACTCCATAACCTATCCCTGCCATCCACAGCTACAAGGTCTACACACGTCCAAGCTGTTGGCTTCCAGAGCAAGGAAAAGGGAAGAAAACCGAACCACAAGCTGGACCATGGCCTTCGGCTAGTCCAGCTTGAACCGTCAGCCCTGCCTTGGTGATCCGAGGCCACCCATCCTCCATCGCCTCCCAACGCCTAAACAGCAGAAGGATGGCACCCCAAGGAGAAGAACAGAATGACACGTTGGCAGAAAATCGTCGCCGGAGACCACGCAAATCCTCCTCACCGTTTGTTGCTCCTCTGTCGTCGCCAATCCGAACGCCTGGACGTCACGCACTCTGCCAGACAGCATTGCTTGCGCATGCCGCTGCTTGCTCCAAGCCGAACTGCGCCTCACCGTCGCGAGGGGTCCACCCACGAGCTCTCCCGTCTTCTCCCTCGTCGTCGCCCTCTTCTGCGTTCTCCCTCCCTCTCTCATTTTGTCCCTCGTTTCCTCCATCTCATTTCGTCTGGCTGTAGGCCATACGAAATGAAAATGCCTGAACAGATTCTCCAACTGAACCGGTTCAGTTATTCAACCATAATTCCCCACAATTAATCTTTACTCTTATATTTAAATTCTAATTAAATCTTTCACTAATTCTTCCCTTATTTAAAGTAAATCTAATTAATCCCACCATTATAAATTAATCTGTTAGATTGATATTATTTTAATTACATTAAATTCCATAATTTATAATCCAATTGATACATTCTTGGTAATACTCAGATAATTGTTCCACTTAAAAAGTCAGGGTATTACAAGGTGAAGGAAGCTCACCCAAGAAGGAGACTTGGCAGTTGTTGGTCACCTCCTATGGCTCGCGGTTGAGAGTGTGAACCTACTTTCGTGATGAACCATATCAAAACTTTTTTGGAACATGACTTATTTTATGTCAAAGAATTTTTATGGGCTTGTAAAAGAGACCCCTAAAGATTTGGGATTTGACGATGTCCTCGGTACTATTTTAAACTCAAAAGTTTTTCACTGCAAGTACTTTTACCAAATATGGTTTTTATGATGGTTGGCTTTTAAATCATGCTTACGATGAAAAGGGTTTAAAAAAAAAAGTGGGTGTTACAGCAGGATTGATTTTTTGCCTTGATTTGATGCCTGACACTATTCCAATTTTGATTTCTCCTTCCCGTATGGCTCCTGTTGAATTAAATGAACTGAATGTTCAATGGAATTGAGATTTCATCTCTAGTGATCTAGATTTTTGGTAGGTAGTTTTAGCAGAAGACCATAAATCCAGATTTGCTATTCATCTTGGTAGTACCAAAGTGTATCCTAATATAGAGCGTTAGTATTGGTGGGTTGGAATGAAACACGATGTAGCTGAATATGTTTTGAGGTGTTTAACTTGTCAACATATTAGGTTGGGCATCAGAAACCAGCTAGGTTGTTGTAGCCTTTGCTTATACTTGAGTGGAAATTGGATAATATTACCTTGGATTACATGACTGGTTTGTCTGGGAAAATGCAAAAATTTGATGTTGTGTGTGTGATTGTTAATAGATTGACGAAATTTGCATATTTTATTCCAGTCAGAAAGGATTTCTCTTTGATGAAGTTGAGTTAGTTGTATATCGAGGGCATAGTTCGTCTTCACGATTTTCCCTTGAGGTTTTGTTTTTGTTAGAGATTCTAAGATTTACGTCAAACTTTTAGAGATTTCATTCAGAAAGCTTTTCGCACAAAACTTAATAGAGTACAATATACATTCTCAGATTGATAATCATTCTGATCATATGATTCTGAGGATATGTTCAGATATTGTATTCTGGATTTCAATAATAGTTGTATAAATCATTTGTCTTTAGTAGAGTTTGTGTATAACTACAGCAATCAGACTAGTATTAGTGTTTTTCCATATGAAGCTTTGTATGGAAGACCGTGTAGATCATTTTTATGTTAGATTGAGACCGAGGAGCGTGTCACTCTCGGGCATGGTCTGATTTAAGAGACAACTAAGAAAGTTCAAGTAATTATTGAATAACTAGGTACAATTCAGAGTCAACAGAAGAGTTATGCTCACCTTCGGAGGAAGAAACTAGAGTCTGGAGCAAGTGATTTTGTGTTCTTAAAGGTACAATCTCGTCTAGGTATTAGTCTTTTCGGCGTGAAAGAAAAGTTAGTTTCAAGATACATAAGTATTTTTTAGATTATTGATCGGATTGGTTCAACGACTTATCGATTTGACTTACCACCACAGTTGAATTATGTTAATAATGTCTTCCATGTTTCGATGCTGAGGAAGTACATTCCTAATTCTGCACATGTTATTTCTTGGATTGAATTACCTATTCAGGGGGATGTGTCTTATGGAGAAGAACCTCCGAGAATTCTTGGTCGTGAGATCAGAGTTTTGCGTCGTCGTGAAATAATTTTGGTTTAAGTTAAGTGGATGGACCATAGCGAAAGAAAAGCCACTTGAGAAATTAAACCTGATAGGATTACTATATATCTGAGTTTGTTCATTGGTACTTTTGAGATTGTTCTAAATTTCGGGGACAAAATTTCTCATGGGGGGAAGAATGTAATATCTGCCACATAAAATAATAATAATAATAATAATAATTAGAAATTTAGGGAGACGTTTTCAGAACCACCTCCTCGAGTGTGAATCCCTTTATGGGAGATCAGGAAATTTCTTCCTGATTCTCTCCTCTCCTTCTCGTTCTTAAACACCAGTTATCATTACTTTCCATCCCCAATTTCATCCCTTCCTCTTACGTTCTCTATTGGCAAACTTTGGTATAATTCAGAAAACAAAACTCATCTCTGTAGCTTGAAGACTTTCACGGTAAATCCGTCTTCTCACTCTGTAATTCCAAATTTAGTATTGAAGCTTTTGTTTCTGATACGACTCAACATGGAAAAGGAAATTGAGCTGGTTTGAGGAAGGAAAACTGTGGAATTAATACCGTTGCAACAAAGGATTTCAGTGATTGGAAAATCAGATGTGTTGAAGGTAAAAATCCAAATTTTCCCTTTTCCAATTTCATATTTACTGGGTGATTTTGATATGGATATTGAAATCAATGGATTTTTTTTAGTCTGAACTTAATTTTTTGGGTAAATTGTGCAAATGGTTGGTGGTTTGGACGAAACCGATGAGTTGCCACAAGAAACATGTCCGCAATGAAGGGTTGAAATGCACAACCCAACAGATGTTGAGCCGCAGTGCATGATATGCTTGATCGTCGACTTCAATCAGCGAATGAATGGCCGAGACTCAGTCGGGCGAGTCCGTGTCGTCGAACACAAATGTTTGCGACAGGGATGAAGGCGTCCGTGAGTCGCCATGGGTCAAAGACCCAGTGAACCATGGGCTGGGATCTGGGCTGAATAAATGGCAGCCCAAGTTTAGAATTTGGCTGTAATCAAATCTTTAAATTAAATTGTATAATTATAGTTTGAGCCTGTAACCTGGGCCTAAGGTCTGTATGAAAAAGGGGTAGCAATCCAGGTCTTGTTTTTGGTTTGTTTTGGGTATTCTTTCACCCAATTAACTTGAGTTAATTTTAAATGAAAATTTGGGGTTTTAAGGTATAAAATTTTGACTAAAAAATTAATATCTTTATTTTTATAGGTACCCAATCATTAAGTTAAAATTGTGGGCTATTGGTTTTAGGCCTTCTTCAATTTTTAGACTTTGGTCGATGAAAACCCATTTTGAAGTAAAAATTTATTTTATGCATTGCATTGCACAATTCTTTTTAAAAGTGTATATTTTGAAATTTATCTCATATTAAAACGACACGTCCATTTCATGGTCGTCATATTTTTATATTATATTTTATTTTCACTGTACACATTTAATTTAAGCATGCATATTATATTTCTGGATCAAATCAGTAGTGTGAACTGAGTTCAATCGAGCCAGTTTGGGCTTTGTTTTATTTTATGCACATCCGACGTGTTAGAATGTGTTGTTGTTGTTAAAATGGGCAATATGACAGCTGTATGTGCTGTGTCCTTAGGTTTCGAATCCCTAAACCTGATCAGGGTATTATTTGGCTTTTGTGATCGCTGAACATCGCCTTTATTCTGTTATATGCCTATGACATAGTTTTCTCGGTGTTCGTGAGTGACTCCATTTTCACTATGATTTTTATTTAGTACTACAAGGGCTTATTTTAATTATGTACCACATATTAGTGGGTGCTTTCAAACACATGCCCTTTTGTACATATTTTTCTGAAATTAATTTATAAAATGTGAGTTTTAAATTCATGCATGCTTAAACATCATTAATAAACGTAATTTCCATTGAGTTTAGTCCACTCACCCCAATGACACATTTTAGGGTTATTTTACCAGTTCGATTTCCAATTGCCAATTCATGTTTGGATCCAACATAATTTTATTTAGATTTTAGTATTCTCCCTTGATAAATATTTTTGTGAAGGTATACTTTATCTGGATGACTGTAATCCTTAATTTAGTTTTCGCACAATGTTTTACTTTGTTTTATTTTGGATTATATTACTATACTATCTGATATCACTGTGGACCTATTAAGCCCATGTTTGTTGGACCCTTACTTATAATTAATATTTTAAGTATTATGCTGATAATTAATAATTTAAGAGAAAAAAGATCGGACGATTAAGTTCTTCGGGACAAGTCATTTCCATTCTGTCTTGGGTCCCTTGAGAGTTGTGACAAGATATAAGTTAAATTCTAGGTTTGTAAACTTTTCTAAATTAATTTCTTTCAAACAATATGCTAATAGATAAATAATAAGAGAGAGAAAGAAAAAGAAAAGCAAACATAAGTTGTTAACGCAGTTCGACCAAATTGCCTACATTCATGCTACAATACTCTCCCTTGAAAATTTGATACCACTAATGGTTTTTGTTACACTTTATTGAACTTCCGGGTATCAATCCTGCCTTTTAAAAAACTAGGGCTTCATCCTTTTTTCACAACAATAAATGTGGTTTTGAATTTTTGGTAGAAAAATCTAATTCTTACAAGTTGTAAATACTCAAATGAAATAAATAAGTGTCATGTAAATGAAAATGCTGGAGATATTGAATGTAAGATTCTATCAAATGAATGAAAACGGATGTGAGGATTTATTTATAGACGAGTACTAAAATTTGAGCCATCAATTTACCAATGCTTATCTCTAGTTTATTGTGATATGATCATTACTACAATTTTGTGAGTGATGCTAGTGGACCATTGCTTTGCTGGTCAACGACAATATGACCGTAAAGGCTTATTTTTGAAATGTTTGTCCACCACGGTTTTGATCTAGTTGATTGCATATACTGCTTTAAAATAATTATGTCCAATCCATGGTCGTCTGATTCTTTCCTTGGTCGAGCGCGATTCCAACATTCAATTTGTGCTATTTTATGTATTGAACAAGTTGACTTCCTTGTCTAATATGGTCAACTGCAATTTAGCCTTAAAAGTGTTTTCTAGGTAGACTTTGGCCTAGTTGACTATGTGAGGTATGGTCGACTACAATCGTGTCCATGAATCAATAAAGGATTTTGTGTCTTGGTTTGGTCGACCTCCATTTGTCGTGGTTGACCGTAAACTAGTAATTCAAAATGTTATGTAATCTATATAAACTCTGATCATCTGCTATCCTGTTTTAGTTCATTGTTTGGACTTGAATTTTAAAACATAACATAGAATTCTATGCAAAAAACTTAATTTTTAATAGTATGAGGAGGAAATTTTCTAATATCAATATTATCAATATTTGTTCATTACAAATTTATCAATTTAATATGTTAATCATCAAAAAAATTATGGTTAATTTGATATTAAGCTAAGAAGCTATAGCTTTCCCACATAGCGCTGCAATGTGTATCAGGGAAGATCATTGAGTTATTGGTAATTTTATAATACAAGCACATATATTACCACAAGTAATGTAATGATAAATAAAATATGGATATGATAAGAAATCATTAAATAAAATGTTAAATACAGACTCTATAACTCTCACATTTTATCTAAAGGAGAATTTTTTATTTTGTACTTGAGATTATGATAAACTATAAAATAAGACTACTAATAAAAATTATTAATTTTAAGAGGAGAAAGTTGAGGATTACAATTTTGCTTCCACATTTCCTCTAATTATTTTAACAAACTCTTCAATTAAATCAAATGCATTTAATTATTAACCGAGAAATCTTAATAATCTTAAAATTTCTTTCAATGGTCCATTAGACATTGTTATTATTTAATTCACTATATTTCAAATAAAATTAAAATAATTACAATTCTTGAAGGCAAGGTTCTCCTAAGGCTTTCATGTATTATGCATGGTTATTCTTATCCTATATAGACTCAAAGATTTCACTTATTTGTCTACCGTATTCTATATAAATCACAATATAAAAATTACCTTTTCCAAGTTTATCAAGGGTTATGCCCGTCACTACAATGGATTCAAAGCAAAATAAAAATTCAATATCATGGATAAAAACTGAAAAGATAGAAAATCTAATTAACCTGCATGTTGACTTCAAATCGCTATCCTCAAAATAAAGTTAGAGAGTTAAGAAAGTGAACTAGAGTAATTGATCTCCGTTTCATCGATCTGTTGCACGCTTGCAGTAATCTTCTCGACTTTCTTCAATGATAAAGGGTTTTCTCTTTGATTTTCATCACTACAGATCTTCTTGATCAGAACTAATCATCCCCAGATATATGTTTTCAAATTTGGTTTATATTTTAACCTAATAGTTTGACCCAGCATTGAAACTCTCCTTTTATAGCGCTATAGTGCTATTTTTTTGGTGACTAGTGCAACAAGTCTCAAATTGGGAGTTGTAGCACTAACTTTGGGTGCTGGAAATTTTATATGGGCTCTATATTGCTTTGATTGGGCACTGGCAATTTCGTTTGGGCACTATACGCTGTAACGCTAGTTTCCTATCCAACTAATCATGTGCTTTGACACTACAACGCCCATGTTGAGGTCGTGGAGCTCGAAACAAGCTAAATTTCATGTACTTTACCAACTTCTCGTTTTTGAACTTCAATAGATATAACAAATCTATCCCAAGAAAACACACCAAAATAACTCAAAAACTTTAAATGACTCTCCAGCTTGAAAAAATTTCAGTTGTAGATATTTCAAACATTGATACAAAGTCGATTCATCGAATACCGCAATACTTGAGGTTTTTTTCAATACTGCATAATCTACTTTAACTTGGCATGCTCACATATTTTTTTTTACTATATTGTTGAATTAGGGTTAATTCCTACTGAATTAGTTGACTCACCCCATACGTCTTCATTTTTTTAGGATTAAGTGTTAAAAATCTTCAATTGTCAGAGCAGGAGTGAGCATGACAAATTTTTTTATTTTCTTTTTTTTATTAGAGACTTTAGTGAGATTAGATTAGAATTATTACCTCAAATTAAAATTTTTAATTTTTCTATACTTTCTAGCACATTATGTTTACTATGGACTTCTGTTACTACTCTATCTTTGAATGTTACTAATGGATCGTGATTTTCTATACTTTCTAGCAGTTCAAGCTGGATCGGCCGAAGGCCATGGTCCAACCTGTTGGTTCTTCAATACAGAACCGGTCTTCTTGTCCTGGTTCTACTATGAAGCAATCGATAGAGTGCACATCGTAGGGGATAGCTGGGCAGTGGTTGGTCTGGTGTGCTCTCTGCATTCTGGGAATTGGCAGAGAGTGTCCCCTTCTTGGTGTTGATATACTGAAAAAGGAGAAGAGAGGGATGGACGGAGCGTGAAAAGTGCTCTGGTGAAGGGGAGAAAGCTCTCTAGGTGACATAGCTTGACTGTAGCATTCTAGAGGTTAAGCCGAGAATGAGGAAGGAAGAGGGAAGAACTGGGAAGCGGTGAGGGAATTCTCTGGAGCTGGAGTGATGGCCGAGATCTTCATTGGTTGCTGGTGAGTTTCTTCTCTTTTGTTCAGTCCTTGGATTCTGTTTTTGAGTGTTAATTCCAACATTAGTGTTGATGATAGTTTTGGAGTGTTTTGAAATGTTCCTTGGTCTGATGGTGGTTGTTACGGAATTTTTGGAAATTTCTAGATGAATAAGTTCGGGAATCATGCTCTGTATGGCTTGAATACTCTCTGTTGTTGGATTTGGATTTATAATTGCTATGATAAGAACATACCCCCCCCCCCCTCTGTTGGTTGAGTTGTTGATTGATACACCCTAGTAGTTGTTGTGTTATGTAGAAATTGTAATGAGTTCATGGATTGTTTGTGGTGTTGTGTTTCAATCTGTAAAGTGAAGTTATGCACTGGAAAAATGTTGTTATGTATAGATTGTTTTGTTGTCTATTGGAATAACCTGTTGGGGTTGGTTTGATGGTCATGGGTTGTCCTTTATCCTATTAGGTTTGGCTGATTGTTCTACATTTTAGAATATTGTTATTGAGATTAATTTATTGGGATGGTTATATTCTATTTTAGGTGTTAATGGGTTCCATGAACTGTTACGAGGTTAGTTGCGATTAGATTATGAAACTAAGTAATAATTAAACGTTATTAAATTGTGAAGGTACAAAGAAGAGAAGAAGAATGAAGATTAAGTGCTAATATGCGTTATTGCTTCGAGGTAAGAAAAATTGGTGAGTCTTGGCCATTTGGAGACCTTACCCACAAGTAAGTGTGCGTGAGTTTTATGTGAGTTCTTTGAAATACTTACTACTAATTGCTGTTAGTTGGTTTCTAATTGCTAGTTCCTTGGATGATTACCTGCTGCATTGTCCTTGTTGATTTCCTTGCTATAGATATTTTCCTTTAGTGTTGTTAACGCTGTTATTTCCTTACTGTAATTGCTTGGTTATGAATTGTTTTAATAATAGTTCTAAATAAATTCCTGCAAATTGCTGTGAACTTCCTTGGTAGAAATTGATGAACTGAAGAGAGGAGTAAGTGATGATGAGAATAAGCATGAGTGAGATACAATTTCCTTTACATATGTTAATTTTATATCGTTACTTATTTCCTTAGCCGTTGTGTCAAATCTCCCTGTTTATCTTACTAGTCGTCTATCTCTCTGTGCACTTTACTTCCTTAATCAACAAATGCTTCCCTGAACTTAAAATAAACTATTAACTATAATAAGTTTAGTATGTTTAATTGTAGATAGACTTCCTGAGCATGTTAATTGACTAATAATTAACTAAGAATAATTAGTACGTCTAATAAATTAACTAGCATGTGAACTTATCTAAGTTTAAGAACATTTAAATGTTAATTATAATTCTAATTTCAATTACTAGTTGAGCATGCTAATTAACTTAACTAGAGGGATTAAGAGCATGTTAATTTACTTAATTTGAGTAATTAATTAAACTTGAACTTGTTTAGTTTACTAATTAACTAACAACTAGTTGTTAAATAACCAACTCCAGCATGTTTAGTCAATAACTAATCTTCGAGCATGTAATTGATTAGAATAATATAAACATGTTGATTGGCTAAACCAAAACTAATTAACTAGATTTAAGCATGATGAATAACTTAATTAGAGTAATTAGTTAGACTTGAGCATGTTTGATCAACTAGCTTAATTAATTAACTAGCTGTCTAATTAATCATGGTTAACTAATTAACTCCACTAGGATAACTAACTAAACTAGCATGCCAAATTAATTAGCACGTTAACTTAACTTAGCTTTAAGCATGCTTAATTATTAATCAATTAGCGTTGTTAGTATTCTGCTTAAGCATGGTTAATTATTAATCAATTGGCTTAGTTAGTATTCTGTATATTATCTTTTACTGCATTTTCATTTATTATAACTTCTACAATGCTGCTTTATTTTATCAGAGAATAATAGAAGAGATGAAAGAAGAATGAATTAAGTAGGAACAGATTTAGAATTTCATTGACTATGTGAATGAATGTTTTTATACATTCATTTTGTTATTGTCTTCTTGGAATTGCTTATAATTTTACTTATATTACTTGTCCTTAGCATGCTATCATCTACTAAACCCGAGTATGATCGGTTAACTAGGATAGAAGCATGTAATCAACCCTTGAGTATGTAATTTAATTAGGATATCTGACTATAATAATAATCGTAATTAATTCTTGAGCATGTACATCACCTAGGATAACTAATTAGAATGATCACCAAGAATAATAAATGTAGGAAGCATGTAAATGGACTAGGAAATTAACTATGACAATTAGCATATTAATTAATAGTATGTTTCGATTTCCCTTCCAATTATCATTGCGTTCTATTATCATTGCTTGATTTCCTTATGTGCTTCTCTGTTTATATTTCAATATCATAATTGTTCTATGTGGTGTACTTTCAATTACTGTTATTCATTCTATGCACAAATTCAATTATAGTTATTTTTATTTCAATGTGCACTTTAATTTCTGTTAAAGTTACGCATCATGCATCATGTTAGGATGAGAATGTGATGTGAACCTAGGGTATGAACAAACCCTAGACCCAACAATAAATGCGGAAAGACAGCGGATCGTCGTAAGAACCAAGAAATGAGTAACTTGACCCAAACAAAACTTGTTGGTTGAACCAAAGTTATCAAGAAGAGTAGCTTGACCCTAACCAATTGAGTTGGTTGAACCAAAGCTATCAAAGCTTGATCTTCAAGATGGATGCTTGAAAAGACCAAGTTCTTCCAAAGAAGATAAAGAAAGGAGAACCTCACAAAGAGAAACTCACAAGTTGTATTCTTCCAAAAATCAAGTCCCTTACAAATGGAACTTCTAAGCCTTTATATAGGCAATTCTCCAATAAGAAAATATATTAAAATATTCTAACTACCATTCTCCACTAACATTCT
>CM039482.1:21449229-21487357 GCA_022433065.1 Begonia loranthoides
CATAAGAAAATATATTAAAATATTCTAACTACCATTCTCCACTAACATTCTAACCCATCATTCTCAACTAATATTCTAACCCACCATTCTTCACTAAGAAAATACATTAAAATACTTTAAAAGGTAAAACTAGTGGGTTTTGGTGGAGTTGGCGGATGACGAGGCGCGCTGACGGGGCATGATGACGTGATACGTTGACGGCCACACGGACTAGCACGTGGGCCCCACCAAGCTTCGAGTAGGTGCGTGTTGCTGGTGTTGTTGGGAATGTCCTACATATACTGCAGTGGTCTTTTGAATAAGTAACATATCTTTGCCTCTTTGGTCTTGTAATTCCTCTTCGTCAATGCTCAACAAATTCACCATCCTTGGCTCTTGGCATGTAGACTCTTTCCAATGGATTTCTTCAATCAAAAGTTGAAGTCCCTCATTCATCTTCCTTCTCCTTGCTCTAGTCATTGGTCCTTCGATGTTTTACAAAGAATCTTGGCCTTGGGTCGCGACTTGGTTCTTTATTGGCTCTCGGATCATATCAGAATGTATGTTCATGCATTATGCTAATAGAAAACCAATAGGGAGTGCCATCTTGGGGTGGTACTCACGCATGCATTATGTGAGGAAAAACGTTAAGAAAATGAAGGAAAAAGGAAAAAAGAAGAAAAAGGGAGTTGAAGGACGGATGGATAGCGGGTCTAGTCTGCAACTAGCCAAAGCCCCTGCCTCGTAGGGTATGAGAGTTCTAGATTGCAAGTAAAGAGTTAGATCCGATCCACTATTCCATCCCCTAAGACCCCTCCAATCTCCAGCTCGAAGTACAAGTAAAGAACGAAAGAACGAATGTAATAAAAGGATTGGTTTGGGTGGCCCCCATTCCGAAAGAACTAAAGAGAGTCATAAGCATTTTGCATTAAACCATTTCCTTACTGAGTCATTATGCTCATATATTACTTGTGGTGTAGGTACAACGATGAACATATAATAAAGCAGGGATGAAAGATTTGCATGACCGAGATTGTGGCTGGCCAGGCTAGAGCGAGAAGAGAAACGGTTGTAATAAATTGTATTTAATTGCCTAATTCTTTCATTAAGTTTCATTTGTTAAATCAGTTACGCTTCCACAATGTTTTAAATAAAAGATTTTTATAATGCTTCCGCACTTTATTGATTTGATTTCATAACAAGTTTAATGAAGGGTTAGTAGCGATCCGGCTTTAGCGTCACACTCTGATATGTTTTTAAAAGAGATTTCAAAGGAGTCATTTGAAAAGTTTTGAATTTCACGATTTTTAAAGGATTTACAAAAACCCAGGTCGTTACAATATTTAAAAAACTAATTTAAGATTAAAAGTAGAATATGGCATAATAAAGTAATTTTTTTAATATGTTGAACAAGTCAACAATTCTGATGCAGAACAGATTACAATGGGAGGAAAGTTGGTTTGGAAAAAGGTTGTCAACGTTACAACTTTTCTATTCCACTAAAGAATTTCCTCTTAAGAAAAAGATACTCATTCCAACGAGTATAATGAGAATTTATGTACAATCTTATACAAACAATTCACCAAAGGAACTTGGTGAGAAGATTACACGAATGGACAAAGCTTGAGTAATACTGTAATGACCCGAGTTTTTATTTCCTTTAAAAATATCGTGAAATTTAAAACCTTTCTTTTTTATAAAAATGTTGGAAGACTTTTCTTTCGTAAAACCCGATCGTTAATTCCTTTATTTAAAACCTGTTTATAAATTGCAGCGGAAGTAATAAAATTCTTTTCGCTTAAGAATATAACTTAATTATATCACAAAACCTTCTACCATTCATTTTTACTTAACTTCTTTTAGCCCAACTAGACACAAGACTCGCGCGTACAAATCCTTCATCAACTGCTACAAATCTGTTATCGTACATATACCTACATCATGGAAAAAACAATGAGCCTAACGTCCAGCAAGAATTAAAATGAAATGCAATGCTAATAATTATGCATGATATGATGCATTATAGAGAAGAACCGTATCTTGTCTGTTAACCGGGGCGATGGATATGTCAATTGTTCACGTGGCTTAAATGTATTTTTGACGAGGAAACACACCAATAGGGGTGTCACCACGTGCCATACCCATACACTTTTGTTGAAGACATTGTGGATTTCAACACAAGAGAAAGGGTGAACCTTAGGGTCCATGTGGTTTAACCGTACCTCACCGCCCCCTACGTGGGAGTAGGTACTCCACACCACGTGCCATACCCATACACTTTTGTTGAAGACATTGTGGATTTCAACACAAGAGAAAGGGTGAACCTTAGGGTCCATGTGGTTTAACCGTACCTCACCGCCCCCTACGTGGGAGTAGGTACTCCAATAGAGGTGTTACCAGCAATAGACCGTCACACATTCTCCCGAACCCCAACATGCCTATTTACATATATTGGGCATGTCATGCAATATGCTCACAATTTCATAAACCCTAAGTATGACAAATGGATGTCAAGTATAGCTCATAAAATATGAAACAACAATATCAATAGTTCATGGAGAGCAATTTAAAGACAAAGAGATATTATCGATTAAGCTAAACATTTACTAGCCGTGTAATCTACAAGGAATAACTCATGGGTATATGGCAGTGGTTTTGTTTCTCTAAACTACACAGTACCATATTTCCTTAACCTAATCACAATTAACATTAAGGAAAAACATACAATAAATCTACAACAAGTAATCTTGTCTTTCTTAACCAAACTATTGCAAACCCAATAGCAAAGGTCATCTCTAATTCTTCTTATTAATATGTCAGTAAGGTTTTAAGCCTAAAATGGAAATCTAGAAATGATTAATTGATAACTAATAATAGCAGGGAATTTCTCACAGCAAATAGGCCAACATATTCATGATTCAATATATAAATCCTAATAAATGGCAGTCACAAAAACACCCATTCATCAGTGGAACGATTTCCATGCAACACTAACAACAACATTCTTAAACATTCATGAAGTCTGGGAACGATTACAATGTACTTATTAAACTAACAAAGGGTCATTATGAGCTGTTAGCAAATAAACGTAATCAACCAGAAAGCAAGACCTTTTCTTATCATTTAACTCATGACTCTATGTACAATAATTCCACATCCATATTCAACCATTCAAATCAACACACAATAGGGAAATCCAACTGTGACAGAAATCAACCAAGCAAAACAGTCCCTCGATGTGGGCCTCCACTGGCCAACAAACATCCCAATTCTTACCTCAAGTGTTCCAGGAACTTCACAGCAGCAGTGGCTTTGTCTACAGACCCAACATGTTCGTATTATCCAGAGAAGGGAAACCTCTCCCTATGAATCCAAGTAGTAAACACCAACAACACCAGCTCACAGTGACCTTCTTTTCACACAGGAGGAAAACAAAAATCCCTATCACAAGCACTCACCTCACCCACAATCACGGTTTGCAGCCAGACACAGCCACACATTTACGTCTTATTGATAGAGGAAGAGAGAGAGTAAAGGATGAACCTGTTGCAGGGGGAAATGACAAACACCCACACCAAGGGAGGGAGGTCCACTACAAGGGAGCCATGTGGAAAGCTTCCACACCTCCAGAGGTAGAAGGGACATGTAGGGGAGAGAGAAATCGAGGGGAAATGAAAATGGGGAAGAAAATGTGTATGATTTAAATGGTTTTCTCGGTTTATTTTGACCGTTCGGACGAGGCAAGTTATCCGTGCTTCGTCCGCATTCGTCCAAATAGCATGTTCAGAAGAAGAAAAGCATCATCACCATTCGTCTAAATAACATTTTTGGACAAAGTAAGGCATCCTCACCATTTGTCCACGGCGTCCGAAACTATCCAAAAATTGAACAGATTCAATTTCTCCCTGTCCGCTACTGTCCGCACTTGTCTAAACCCATCCAAAATCTCGTGTTACCGGCGAAGGAGAGTTTGGGACGAGGAACCTTGTCCCTATGTCGTCCCAAAGTACCAGGGATGATGCACAACGCATTTGCAGACGCAATATCTCGTCCGCATGTCGTCTGAATTCACCAATTAGACATTTTTCATTAAATTTTCACACTTCAATTATTTCTCAATATCAACCCTGTCATGAGCTGGACATAAACGCCGAGCCAAACGATCCAGTCTTCGTAGAAGACCTGGTCGCCTAACCTAAGGCTTGTTAAAATTTATTGCGGAAGACTTATATATATCCAGCCGTGACCCACATGTGATGGGTCACGGTCCAAGTAGTGATTGCAAGAATTAAATTTACAGAAATGTAAACTTAAATGTCCAACCAAACTGTGCATTTGTGTCCATACATCCAGAATTCTAAATCATAGAATATTACAGAAACTATCAGTTCTTACCAGCGAGATATGTAATTAAATTTAAGGAAATGAAACAAGTCAGCTGCAATCCAATGCTGGAACTCCACGAGTCCAATATGTCCGCACTGTCTCTACCTGGGGAAAAATATAGTCGATTGGGGTGAGTGACTAGCTCAGTAGAAAACTTATACTCACCGCCAAGCGCGTGAGAAAACTTGTTTTATCTTTTCTTCATCAAAACTTTTATTCTTTTTAGGGGCTATGTATTTTTATCAAAACGTTTCCAAAAAATCACTTATCTTCTTTTTAAGGAAAAACTAGCCTCGAGGGGCCATGACGAGATATCGTAGAAAACACCGCTGTTTACATAGACAACTATACTAAAAAATATCCTCGTCGACTTCACACTGAAAATCATCACCAGTGAAAAGGGAGGTCTCTCATGGACTCATCCGGTCAATCGTACAGAATAAGGCAATGACAGTCCGTAGACCTGGCTCATCACCCCGGGTTTTTTTTGCCGATAAGCGAAGCTCAGTGCTGACCCAACCCGTATCGTCACCCAAGTCTTGCCGACAAGCTAAAGCTCAGCGCCGACACAACTGAAATCACATTTCGAGTTTGCCGATGAGCCAAGCTCAGCACCGACAACTCGTATTGAGATAAACCCTAGTCCTGCCGACGAGCAAAGCTCAGCGCCGACACAATTTGAATCACCCCTCGAGTTTGCTAATGAGCATAGCTCAGCGCTAACAAACTCGTATTGAGATAAACTCTAGTCCTGCCGACGAGCGAAGCTCAGCGCCGACACAACTCGAATCACCTCTTGAGTTTACCGACGAGCAAAACTCAGCGCCGATAAACTCAATCTCAAGTTTGCCGACGAGTGAAGCTCAACGCCGACAACTTGAATAAACGTATATCTTGGCCAGGTTTAGGGATTCCAACCCAAGGAAGCGTCATCACCTTCCCAATTCAATACTATCAGATAATGTGTACAAACATTCGTCTCCACATAGCACGAGACGTACCGGGGATGCCTCACGATACTCTGAAGCCACTGTCGTCTAGAGTGCCAAGAGGATTCATTGCCCCAAAACAGATATCACATACCAAGAAAACTATGCACGGAATCTAAACGTATAAAACTCGCATACATAGATATAATAAAATCAGACATGCTGTCGAACAGTCCCCGTCGACTTTTATGCATATGTGGTAAACCACAAAATATTAGTTTTTTTTAAAAAGATAGATGGTATGGGATATGCAAAGCAAGTAGGTATAAAACCCCTACCCCGACGGCAGTCTCTCCTCGTGTCCGAAGGAGCAGCAACCACAGGTGTCGGATCGTGTCCTCAAACTCGTCTGAGCCTACCACATACCAAAACAAAAACTCATAAATAAACCTCAAAGGTTGTGTCAAGTAATCCTGTACCAAGTCTATTCCTAACATCTATCCTTAATAACCAAAAGGAAACTTCATCCCATCTTCATATTTCATAAGCTACAACTCAACCTGCCTAATTGAGTTGTAAATGACCTCACAATTCCCATCATATTCCGTAACAATTTCAGCTCGGTTATCATAGTGTCCAAAATAGAGGTCCAAACATAATCGAAACAATACCTCAAAAGCCCTACTCCAACTATCCCAAACAGACTTTAAAACTGTGGCAAGAATTTGGAAATAAATTGTCATGACCCACATTCATTCAGGGGTCCTATCTATCATACAAAAGTTTAAGTCTGGAACATAAACCCAACAACCATTCTTTAAAAAATTTATCAATGGAGACAACAACAACTCCAAGTCAGAACCAAGCAGAATCAGGCCATTAAAAATTTTCCAATAATGGAAGCCAGTTCGTGAGAAAAGTAATTGACCAATGACCCTAACCTTCTGCTGAACTACATCACTATATAACAAAATCATAGTCGGCATTCTCTTATGCCAAAACAGAACAGAAATTTGGAACCCAAAACTAGAACAAAATCAACCCCATGGATGCACATAACCATAGTAGACTAGCAATCCATCCAGTAGCAAAACCGAACTTATAATCGGCAAAAATAGATGCAGAACAACCCAAAAATCTTACCATCCAGAACAATAGTCTAAAGCAGAAATCCAAAGTGCATAAAAATCTCACCTCGAGTGAAAGAATGGCGGAAAACAGTTCGGGAATGCTCGGAAAAAAGTTGTCGCAGAGCTCCCGCCTTCGCGTCGCCGTCAGCCGAAATCCGGCCAAACCTATCCCGCGAACTCCTCTTCGACAGAATGCACCTTCGCACACGGTCGGAAAATTCGAACAGACAGCACCTCCCGTAGTGTGAATCGCCGGTTCGCTTCAGTCCTTCCCCTTCTGCGAACAACCCTTCTCTCGCAGATGTCTCCTCTCAGCCAAATAAGGAGCCCTGTCTCTCCTTCACAATGTACAACCTCTCTCTCTCTCCCCCTTTATTTCAATCATTTCCTTTTAATTCCCCTTTAAAACCTGTAGCGGCGCAACTTCCATCTCTTAATGCCAAACCCCTTCCTTTTTATTCCCATTTTGCCCTTTTTCCTTTTTATCTCTTTTCCTTTGAACATTTATTTCTTCTATTCCGCTGCTTCTCCTCTTCTTTTTATTTTGCATTTTATTACTCCTTAATCCTTATATACTCTTTTGAATATATGTATATATTAAATACACATATTTTACACCAATTAATTTATTTGAGTCATTAGGTAATATCTAATTTCATCGATTTGACTAATTTGACAAAATTTTACACATGATCGCTACATGACAATTTGAGTCAACTTTTCAACGTTATGACTAATTTTCAACGCGAAAAGTTACACGTGAAGTTCACTCTTGAAAATTCTCGGGTTTCACGAACCCCATATTTTTCTTGCATAAATTAACATGTACCGTCACACAACATGATATATATTAATTATCCAAAATTAAATATATCGACTGAACAGGGAAAATATTTTTGGGGTATTACAAATATTCACAACACTCAAACTTTCGATTTCTCACAATCACAAGGATGAAACTAATCCAAGGGAAAGCAACACTAGCCATGTCTAAGAAGGGTTTAATTATCAAAAACTAATTTTCATAAAGTCTTAGTGGTATATAATAGCCCACAATAAAAAATGGCAAATAAACTAAGATAAAGTTCAGTTTATGCATACCCTAACTGAATCGTATTCATAATTTAAAATAACTAAAATTTAAAAGATATAGGAAAACTTAAAAATAATTTAAAAATTAACTAACTAAAAATTTAATTAAATTTGAACATCACTTTATTCTTGAATGAATTCAAATCCACGAGGCTCAGTTCTCCACCTTGGCAACAACCTCCCTAATTTGCCAAGTAAGCACATATTTTGACATCTCTTGATCCACTTTGTTAGGTGTTCTTTCTAACTAAATAATAATTTGAAAGTTTCTTTGATTGAGATTTTGTAAGAAATCCTTGTGGCACATGAAATTCCAAACTATAACACAACTTAGCATGTTAGCGAAGTGAAAATTGACATGATTTTTCATCCTAAATTAAACACTTTTATGTTATTTTAATCCATTAAGTAGATATAATATATTAATACATTATAATAATTGAGTGATAAAAGTAGTGTGCTAGGTAAGACTCAAGGCTTAAATCAAATTTAACTACTGAATTGATCCTAACTATACTTAAATCAAAGGTTATCAAAGGCTATAATTGTAAAATCTATTATTTTTAGATTATATATTTTTTTGAGTAAATTTTTCACTTTAGTCGAGATAAATTTGTTTACGTTGACTTGGTCTTTGCCGCATGTCATGGGTTTTTGTTCATGTGTAAATTTTTTGTCAAATAGTCAAACATGTGAATTCGTGTATTATCATGTGAGATTATGTTTGCTAAGTTCATTTTGTCATAACTTGAGTTTTGAATTTTTGTCGAGAAATTTTTGAGTTAGAATTTGAAGATTTTATTTAATATTTATAATATATTAATTTATATTATATATGTTAAATAAAATAATTTTGTTTTATTTTATTTTTCCCTTCTTTTAAGAGGAAGAGTTTTCATCCTCTCTGGCAAAGGAAGGAAGCATGAGAGGAGAAGGATGTAAAAAGAAGTGAGTGAACCTCGTCATTTTTTGTAAAAGAACTTCGGGGTACCTCGATTTCTAGCTCTGTCTTTCCCATTCAAATTTTTTGTTTTGAGTCGGTACGGATTAGAGCTTAGAACTCAAATCGTTTGGTTGTTTTTTGTGTTATTGTTGTAGATTTAGAGTTTATGCATGTGTTTTGGTCAATTTGGGGTAAGGATCAGTGTAAGGGATGTGTTTTCCTTGCGCTTTTGCACTGAAAGCATCTTCCCTAATCGAGCGCTACTGTGGGACTGCAGAAGTGTTTTGAAATGCCTGGAAACTTCCTCAATGTCCCCAACGTCCATATTGTGATGTGGGGTCGAACGCATATTGTATAGTTAAGACACCCACAATGTCAACAAAAGCATTGGTGTTCGCAAAAGAGCGAGGAAGCCGTGTTGGTGCCCACACATGGATTAGTTGTCCACATTGGATTTCTACTTCTAGATTGGGTGACCATGCCGGTCATTTTTAGTATGACCTAGATGATCATGGCAGCTCTTTTTTGTGAATTTTTTCACTTTATCACTACTTTTCTCGAAGAAGTTCACGACCATGGCTTCCTTTGGTTCAAGTTCTTGCGTGGTTCTGTTTGACTGTAGGTTAATTCTTCAATTGTTGCTTGGTCTTGGTTGATTGTGCTAATGTCTTGAAAACTAATTTTAAGTTCTTGATGTCTTTTTGTTTGCTACGAGGTTGCAATTTATGACATTCGTATTTTGTCAAAGTTGAGTGGTCTCAGTCGACCAAAATCGTGCTTTGTTGACTACAACTATGTGTTTTGACAACTATTTGATTTTTGTTCTAGCACAAATGAGTTTTTTCAACTACTACTTTATCCCAGGTGACCATAGCTATTCACTGTTGACACTGTGTTGTCTCGGTCGATCATTGTTGTGTCTTGTCGATAATGTTTGGTCCCAGTTGACCGTCATCATTTTGTATCAACATTGGGTGGTCTTGGTTGATCGTTGTCATGTCTAGTTAACATTGGGTGGTCTCGATTGACCGTAGTTTGGTTGACTCTAACTATGTCTCATCATAACTATGTCCGATAGTTGGATAAAGATTATAAGGGACGTAGCTGATGGAGTATTGCCAGGTTGGGCATTTGTGCTGTTGGCAACATTGACCTTGGGGGTTATGGCTCACAGAAATGGAATAAACTTGTTTAATTGTTTTAAGTGAATCAAAATACTTTTAAGTGTTATTGACTTGGAACGTACCATGATGCACTTTTGAGCCTACCATTTCAAAACACAATCTTAGTCACATGTTCCCCAGTATTTCAAAATACAACACATAAAATACTTACACACAGTTAGGCCTATTAGTCCCATCATCATTCCCTACTTGGAGAACTTTCTCCAATTCTTCTTCCCCTTATCGGACAAAAGGGGACATCTCCTAGCCACATGCCCAAGCTTCTTACACTTGAAACATTGTCCTGATCCTGCTAAGCATGTTCCAACATGGATTTTGGTAACTGTGGACACAATTCCTTTTGTAGTGTCATCCTAGTTGGTTCCCTAGCAATATTTTCTTTCCGAATGTGTTTCTGCTTTCCCTGCTGATCTTCGTCCTCTAAAGACCTCTTAGTCTCCTTTTTATTAGTCAGTTCACCTTCTTTCTTTGGTAATGACAGTATGTCTTCCATGAACTTTTGGTTGAATTTCCTAAATTCTCCTACCAGCTTTTCAATAAATTGGAACTGGCACTCCATATGGTACATTAATTGGCTGACAACATCGTTTCATGTCTTCGCCGCTTTATCCATATTATCCTTTTACAATCATTCACAAGTAACCGAAGTAATTATACGTAAGTTAAAATAGTACAAATTATACTTACATTTCATGAAGCATTTCCACATCGAAGCTTATGCTGGTGGGCGTTATACAGAACTGATCTTAAAACCAGGGCGCTCTGATACAAACTGTAACGACCCGAATTTTATTCTCTTTACAATATTGTGAAATTTAAAACTTTTCTTTTTATAAAAACATTGGAAGGTTTTTCTTTCATAAAGCCCGATCATTAAATTATTTACTTAAAACTTTTTACAAATTTCTGAGGATGTAATAAAATTCTTTTCATTTACAATTAAACACTTTGCACTATTAAAACAATAATTACATTTTAGAAAATACAGCGGAAGACTTATAACGTTAAACAAAACCCAGCCTGCTACAAGACTTGCACGTGCAAATCTTTCATCAACTGCTCCAAATCTGTTCTCAAACATATACCTACATAATGGGGAAAACAATGAGTCTAACGTTCAGCAAGAATTAAAATGAAATACAATACAGATGCTATGGATTATCATGCAATGCATTACAGAAAAGAATCTTATCTTTTCTGTTAAGTGAAGAGTCAAATACATCATATGGTCATGCAGTTATCCGTCACTCTGGCAAGGAGATACATCAATGGCATCACCATCATGACCATCACCGCACTCTTTTGTTAAAGACATTAAAGATTTTTGTACAAGAGAAGGGGATACATCCTATGGTCCACGTGGTTAACCGTCACTCCAATGGGGAGGTATATCCTATGGTGTCCCCACTGATGGACCATCACTGATTCTCCCAAATCCACACACACCTATTTACATATATTAAGTATGTCAAGCAATATATTGACAATTTCATAAGCCCAGGTATGATGCATGAATGCCGCGTACAGTTCTCAACAATTATAATGGTAAACACAACAATATTGAAAGGCACATTTAGAAGTCAATTATTGAAGAGAGGCTAACATGTGAATTACCTATGAAATGACAGATGACTTATATAGATGAACCGTCAAGTGAATTATTAGTTAAATTAAGCGCTTTCTTAACAGGGCAAACCTATTTATAATTGGCTGAGAATCAAAGTAACTATTAACCTAACTTCTACTATCAACAAGAAAAGAGTTGCGAGTGCATGAGGAGTTCAAGGGCAACAATAGTTTTACTATGCTTTGTACAACCTCTCACAGGTTTGATTCATGTTTTGCCAAGCCCTTCATGGATTTCAGTTCACAAAGCTCAGTCAAAGCAACATTTAGATATAAAATAGTGATAGAAATCGATTTCAAATTCATCTAGTATCAACATGGGAATTCTTCACAATATAATTTCAGCATCCTACTCAATGACCCATAGCTCAATCAACTGCTTATGTAGATTTAGTCTTTCATGCTTATAGAATCGACACTACCATATCAGTTCTATATTTCACAGGGAATAACTAAAGCAGTGCTCAATATCAAACAACAAACAAACCCATAATGTAGGGTCTCACATCCCAATCCTTACCTTTAGCCAAATGTAAATCCTCAGTAGCTCACTTCGCAGCCTTGACAATTCACTAATGTAGCAACGTATAGAGCAACAACACCTAAGAGATTTCCAAAATGAAGCTCTCTTCTTTTCACACTGACTCCACAGGGTACACCACACTTTTAGACTCAAAATGTAGTAACCCCACCACTCCACTCAGTCATAGCTCAACTAGTTGGAAATGCAGAATTTCAGAAGCGTCACCTATGCCACCAGTTATAGACGACGGAGAGGGGTAGAGAGAGATGGATTCAAGTGGGTGAAGGGGACAATCTCCCATTCTAAAGGAGGAGACCCAACAAGTCATTGCCGCGCGGAGGTTTGCCACCGACAGGGAAGAGGATAAGATATTTTAGGAGAAAAATGAAGATAGGGGGTGAGATTATGTTTGGCAGAAGAGGGATTCTCGCCCTAAATTGTTTCTTTTGCAAAATAGGTGGTTTTGTTATTCCATCTCTAACTTCCGTCAACCACTTCCCAGTAAGGGACGTCCGTTTTACAACAAGGAGTATTTGTTGCCTTCATTATAGACGTCTGTCATCCCAAAAGAGATGTCCGTCAGCTTCTTTGCCATGACGGAGGTCTATTCCACAATGAGGGACGTCCATATATATCAATAAGGGCCATAACCCAATGAGGGACGTTTGTTCCACTTAAGTCTTAATGCTGTTCTTTTATTCTTCCATTTCGAATGTTCGTTATCCATAAAGGATGTCTTGCGTTCCCGTCAGCGACACTGTTCCCTTTACATACTAACACTTGCCTCTACAAAGGGAGGCCAGTCTAGCTAAGGGACGTCCATTTCACCAAACGACGTCGTAATTTATCATACTAAACACCCACCATCCATAAGAACATCTGTCCATATAAAAGGGCACCAATTGCCACACAACAGACGTCTATCCCTTTATGAAGGACGTTTGTTTTCTCCCCACTTCAAGCATCCATCATCCATAATGGACATCTGGCGACCCTCTCACAATAAAGGACATCCGTCCCACTACAAATGACGTCTGTCATTCCCATTTTCTTCATTTTTTGACATCCGTCTCTTCCCAAGAGACGTCCGTCAGTCATCAAATCCTTATTTCTCCAATTATCAATAATTCCCTTAACTTATAATAATTATAGCAACACCATTATTATCTAATTTAGCTGTCAATACCCCAAAATTATCAGTTAAATAATTATCCGAATAATCCCATCGCATCCCATTAATTTTCCAATTATCCTTACTAAATTCTATCATAGAAAATTGGGCTATTATAACTCAGGATTCTGAGGTTCAGGCGGCGATTAACTTGCTAAGGAGGTGCTTTTTGCCAAGTTCTCAGATTGACATAGGACTTCCAGGCATTTTTTTATCTCTTTGCCACTTTCATTTTGATTGCTGTTTTTTGGGAAATGCCAATTTTGTTTTGACTTCTGTGATGGGTCACCATTTTGCTGGGGTTTTTGCTTAGTGAATCGTAAGTTTTTTTTATTCTTTGCTTCAATTTTACAAAGTGTGTTGGCCTAGGTTGATTTGGGTTCATTTGTTGTCTTCATTAGAAACTCACATGGGTAATTGAGAAATTCCTCACTATTTTGGTTATTGTTTTACTGTGTTATTTCCTTTGTTATGCTTTAAATTATGGAATCATGGATTAGATATTTTTTTTACTATTATACATGAAGTTGAGAGTTGAAGGATGGCCAGTTGATAAAGACAATGATATGGTCTATGTTATCATTTTGATATCTATTCTGGGTCCTTGTTTGCTATCTTGGATATTGGATTTCTGAAATGTTGTTATGCTTACTGCTCAGTTGATATCCCTCAATGATAGGTTGAATGTGTTGTGGTTATATTATTTTGCTTGGTTCTGTTTGGGACTTCTGCTTTGAGTGATGGAATTGTTTTGGGTTGTCATGTTGATGAATGTAGGAATTGTTGTGCTGTTTGGTTACTACCTAAGTTTTGAATCTGATGTTGTTATCTATTGAAAAACATTGCTAACTGTTATTGAGCTGCAGTTATCAAACTAATAATGTGATGTCTTGTTGAGGCATTTATTTTTACCGAGGGCTGAAAACTTGAGGAATTGTTGTGGGTCTTAGATGAGGTATGGTTAAGTGGAGGAAATGCTAAGTGTAATGTTGAGAAACGTTAGGCTAAATCCTATGTAAATTTTGTATTCCTACGTTTGGTTTCCAATTTGGGAATCGTGGCTGTCCCTAGAAACTGTCTTACATTCTAGTCATGTTTAAGACTTGTATGTTATCATTTATATGTTTGTTGGGATGTTGACATCGGCTTTGTTGTAGGTTCTAGAGATGTCAAGTGGTTTGACTTTTTTCTTACGACAGCACGTGGAGTTGGTTTGTCGGTAAGCATGTTGTGATCATCATCGAGGTAAGGATCTTTATACGTCATGAACTGCATTGCATTATGTTTTAAAAAATGATATTTTTGGGAATACCACACTTGAAAACTTGACGGGGACTATTTTGACAGCACGTAAGTTTTATGTATACGTATGTTTTTTCATGTTTACTTTATTGCACATGGTATATTGTTGATATTCTGCACATACTGATTATGGCTTCTTTCATTTGAAAACGTGTACAATTCAAAACTTATCTTTTTATAAGAACAATGGAAGACTTTTTATAAAATCCTTTAAAGATAATAAATAAAGTTTGAGAAAACTTCTCTTATAAAACACAGCGAAAGAACTTTTAAGACAAAACCTTTGAGAATATAATAATTACACTTCTTTTCTTTTCCCATTTAATTACTTTATAAAACTTTTTACAACTTTTACTTTAAACCCTTTAGCCTCGCAAGTCACAAGATCTATGCGAGCAAATCCTTCATCAACTGCTCCTTAAAATGTTCTTCTGTTCTCGTACGTATACCTACATCACAAAACATAACTAATAAGCCTAACACTTAGTAAGTGATATAAAATAAGATAAAAAATGAACATGCAATGTAGCTTTTAAAATCCATTTTTGTTTTCTGTTTATGTTTTTTTTGTCTTTCCGTTACAATTTCCTCTACTGCTTTCTTGATCTTAACTTTACTTTATCTTGACAACCGTTGGAGATATCTAAACTTGACGAGAAAGAGTGGCCTACTTAGCCTCACATCTTGAAATGACCCTTTTCATATATCTTGAGTTGACGGCATTAGAGATGTCTAAACTTGACGAGGATAAGCGGCCAACCCAACCTCACATCTCGTCACACCCATTTATGTTTATTTCTTTTGTTTTATTTCTGTTTCATTTATTATCCATTTCACTTTCAATGATAGAATGGATATTCCTACCGCCCAAATTATGGTTTTCCACTTCGGGTGATCAGCCCTCTAGAACACTATACACTTAGTATGTATGAGAACATCCATTAAACCATTTTCTAAAACCATGCATGAAAAATCACGTATCATTTTGAAAACCATGATGCATGATGCTCGTGAATGCATACAGTATCTGTGTCATCAATAAAATCCTCAAAACATGATCATTGTAAACATCCTATAATCCTCAAGCATGATCACTATTAATATCATTTAAAGTCTAATAAACATATCATTAAATGAACCTATTTCGAATAAACACAGCATCATGCAACAATACATTCTCAAACCATATCAATATCAAAATCCCATAATCATCGAAGCATTAACTATATCAAATCTATAGCGTAAATAACATAAATCTAATAAACACATTCAACGTACAACCCTAATTCTTTTGATGTAGGGCCCCAAAGACCAAAACACATACAATATCAACTTACCTAGGGTTCGTTGTAATATCCCAACTTTTTATATTGGAATTTAATAAGGAAATTGGAAAGTAATTATGGGTATTTGGATTAATTGGATAATTATCGGGGTATTACCAAAGATGAATTTGTAAGATTATAATTTATGAGAATTTATTGGATGATAATTAGGATTAATTTGGAAGGTGTATTTTGGAGTTTTCGGACGCATGAGGATGAAGGCGAATGATAGCAGACAGAGAGATTTCCAACATGTCTTGATTTTAGGACTTTTTGGACGCATACGGATGCCTGCAGACAATGGTTGATGAGGAGAGTTAGACTTTGTCCAAATTATGAGACATTTTGGACGAAATCGGACAAAGGTGCAGACGCCTTCCTTCGTCTGAAATCGCAATTCTAAAGGAGTATAATGGATCGATCCGGTTTGGTTCGACTCGATCCCAAAATTATGGATGGCTTGTTTTTAGTTAAAGGAGAAAAAAGAAAATTGATAAATTGGAATTAAAATAAATGTTAATTTAATTAATTAAATTATTATGTTTGGATAAATTATTTAGAGGGAATAATTAAAAGGAAGATATTAAGTGTGGTGAGGTAAACCGGTTCACCTCGTGAACTGGTTTGACTGATGACAAAATGGAATGATCGCGGGCCATTCTAGAAATAAAGAAAACAACTGAGGAGAAAGAGGAGACGAGGGAGAAAAGAGAGAGAGGCGATCGGGAGATGAGGGACGACGAATGACGAGTCCAAACTCGTGGCGCGGGCAATGGCGGTGAGCGAAAAGGGAGGCAGTGAAGCGGAAAGGAGTTGCAGCTCATGGTCGTAGCTACGAATTGGCTGTCTCTGGAAAGTGAAGTCCTTCACTTTTACTCTGGAGTTCTATGGATTTTATGTTAGATAAATGTAGGAGATAAAGAATTAAATGGATGACTTAACTCCCGTAGATTTTATGTTAGATAAATGTAGGAGATAAAGAATTAAATAGATGACTTAACTCCCACGCATTTTCAAAGTAACAAAAATTCTGGTCATCACATCTGTAACGCATCATAGGTCTTAATTCCTTCCTCCTTCTCAATACCTTCAAAACCATAACATTAGACCATCAAAACCACAAAACCTTATTTCCATAATTCATTAATATTTAATAGCTTTACCACTAATATTCTTCATTGTTCAACATGCAGAATATAATAGCTTTATTGAATAAAACTCCGGAGGACAACAATTGCGTTTAATAGAACACATTCCTCAACGTGTTCATCCATTGAACACAGCAAGCATAATTTATCCCAACATCATAGATAAACGTAAGTCCTCAATAACATTTATCCAAACTGTGACAAAACAAGGAATCAATTCCAATTCACATACCACTATCCAAAACAGGGACCATACAACAAACATAGCCTAATAAATCCCTAAACAACCATAGATAAACAGCCATCAACAACTCCAATTCAACCAACAGAGAGCCGTAACCAACAGGAAATAATTACAGCAAGCATACAAGGGCAATCAAAACAACCAATTTATATCCTTTACTCATTTATCTACTACTTATTATTTCCATAAATTCCATAACCAGGAAGAGAGTCATCATACTTGAAGAACACCCGAAGAGCAGAAGATCTAGAGTTCTCCCTCCCCTGCTTCCCCTTCTTCTTTTCTTTCTTTCCCACTCTTCTCTATATTGCTTTCTCTTTTCTCTGTCTCACAATTTCTATAGAAGCTCCCCGTCCCCTTCACAGCTCACAGCTCACAGCTCCTAGAGAGCTTTTCTCTCTTCTCCTCTCTGTCTCCCTTTTCTTCTCTATATATTTCATCACAAAAGGCTTCTCATATAATGTAATACCCCGATCCTAATTTTCCCGGATATGCTATGTAATTGAATTTTGGGGATAATATATATATTACATGACGTAGTGTTATGTGTTGAATTAAAATGTACATTCATGGGAAAATATGGCAGGATAAAAGTTTAGTTGAAAATGTGAAGAAAAAGGGGATTTCGGTCTGATCGGATGCCTGTGGACGACATTACGGACATGAAGTGTCGTCTGTAACACACCTAGAAGGTCGCCTCGAGTTGGGATGACTTTGGGGACGAGATGACACATCTGATGTTCTGCGTAACCTGGACTTGCGGACGACGTTGTGGACGATGCGGATGAGGAAGACTGCATCCGCATTGAATCTATCCAAGTCTGGGGACTTTCAGATGAGTCTGGACGCAGGAGGATGAGAGGAGAGCTCGTCTGATTTGACTCTGTCCTAATCCTGGACACTTTCAGACGATACATGCGGACGGCAAACAGCATCCGCAAGATAGCTGCGGACAGTACGGACGAAGGAGGGGATGCCATTTCCCGTCTGTGACCAAATTTTTTTGGCTAGAAGATTTTGTTGATGCGGACGGCTGTGGACGAGATCAAGGCATCCGTACTCATCTAGAAAATCACAGATCTGTGTAAATTTAAGGATTTAAAAACCGATTGTTTGTCCTGTAGTCCATTACTACACGAGATTTGGCGAAGAAAAAAGCTCCTAGATAAGGAAATCGGCTAGCTCTAGCCTCACCTTTGAGTAGTCATCATTTCCTCCCTTTTCCTACATGATGATTGCCAAGTAAGACTCTCCCTTTTTAATCTTTAGCTCATTTTCTTCCAGTAGAGTTCAGCTCCCTGCGTTCTTCTGCTCTCCTCCCCTTCGTGTAGCTTCTTTTCCTTTTCGTTTATCTTAGTGTAGTGTTGCAAGGAATGGAGTTTAGCTATCCCTGCTAAGTTACTTCAACATTTAGGTAAGGAAATTGGGTTAAAATAAAAGTAAATTTTTATGATTCAACCATTTCAATATTCTTTTTTTTTTTCGTTTTGTAATGATACAATTCTAAATTAAAAATTTAAAGACACTTATTTTCTACTCTTGGCCAGTGGAGGCCCAACCCATAAGTATAAAGTGTGTGTCTATTGACTGTGATAGTTGAGAATGACTTAACTCTGGTGGATTGTTTGATGGTTGATTAAGTTATTCCATTTTTGCCTTGTCCTACTGCATAATTTTACTTGTTCATTATTCTTGTTACCTTCCAATGCTTAGTTTCTTTTATTAGTTGTTGAGCTACTTGGTTGGGTGCCTTGGATGATTTTTTTTGTCTATGTAAGAGTAGGGATAAAAATTTGTAGGGGCTTCTGGATAATGTTCTGCTGCTGTTTTTCTGCCATTTTCTAGTTGCCTTTATTCTATCTCTAGCTCTTTATATAACTTTCTGTTGAATCCATTTGATATTTTGCTGCCATTGTTGTGTTCTTGTTATTGAAGGGTTGATGACAAGCTATTGTAAGAAAGTATGAATGAGAATGTAGAGAGGAATGACTCTAGTTATACATTTATGCTTTTGTTAAATCATCTAATTATTTACTTAACATGTCCATCACCTGCTCATTTCTGGCTTCAACACGTTGATTATTAAACAACCTATTACAAGTTTATTACTTGTCTTAGTGTTTCTTGTGTAAAGCATGCAAAATTTCTCGATAGTACAAGGGTGTTCACAAGTGTGCTTCTATTGACTTCGTACTTATTTGCATGACCTCATGTTTTATATTGTGGTAAAATCCCTTCGCTAACATGTATTATATTTGAGCATGTTAGTTAGCAATTTCGTTAAGGCAATTGATAACGAATGATAGTTGTCATTGGTTTCAATTTCGGCATGAATAACGTAATTAGTTCTTTGTGCAATAACATGCCTTGTTGCCATCTATATGTTTATTTTTTGTAACCATCCATCGATCGTGATGTAATCTGGCCTTTTGTGCATAAACCATGATCGTTTACTTTCCAAATATATATGCTTCATTGTTTAGTTTCCATATATGCCCTATCGTTACTCACCAATGTATATGCTTCATTGTTTAATTTCCATATATGCTCTATCGTTACTTTCCAATGTATATGCTTCATTGTTTAATTTCCATATATGCTATATTGATACTTTCCAATGTATATGCTTCAATGGTTTCCTTCCATGTATGCTTTATTGAAGTGTCTTCATGCATCATGTAATAGAAACAATTAGGGAGTGCCACCTTGGGGCGGTACTCACATGCATTGGAAAGGAAAAATGATAAGAAAATGCTAACAAAAGTAGAAAAGGGAATTGGCGGTGGATGGGTAGCGGGTTTAGTCTATAAACTAGGCGGAACCCCTCCCCCATAGGGTAAGGGAGTTTTAGTTTACAAGAAAAAGAGTAGGTTCGATCACTATGCGATTGCACAATAAAAACCTCCTAATTTCAACTCGAAGTACGAGTAAAGAAAGAAAGAAAAAAAAGTAAATAACAATAGGTTTGGTGGCCCCCATCCAAAATGAAACTAAAGAGAGGCATAAGCATAACCATTTTCCCCATTTCCTTTACCTGGCCATTAGCTCACATCGTTACTTGTAGTGTAGGTAATGAAATGGTTATACCAGGTGCAGAGGAGGAGGCCTTCCCCGTGGAGCCTGTGGATTATCCAGAGGAAACGCGACCCTAGTAGACTGATGGCTCGAAGGAGAGGGAAGAGGAACTTGTTTTGTGAGGGTTAGATAGTGAAGACGTTTTGTGAAAATACTAACTATGGCCTTAACTCATATATTTTGGATACATGGTAGATTTAACCCTGAACTTTAAGAAGGTTTGATTTAGACTTTTCGTTTTAAACTTATGTTCTTAACTACATGGTTTTCGAATTCGTTTCCGCTATTTAATTATTTACTCGCTTCCATCATAAATCTCGGATAAATCAATGATTTGATCTTTCCATGATTTAAACAGTTTAAGAAAAAGGGGTAGTAACGATGGGGTTAAGAGGCACTCTTATTTTAAATTAAAGGGATTTTAAATAAAGGTTTGACACACTTAAAGTTTGAAAAATTTTACCGCATCTTTAAATGAAATAAAATATAAGGTGAAACAGTAAAACCCAGGTCATTACAGTTGGTATTAGAGCCAGTCTACTCAGGTACGCTTCGTCGCGGATAGCCCAGGTTCGTCTTTCAAGGCCCTCCAACTGTAAGTTTTCTTTGACATTATTAAATTAATTAGTTGTAGTGTAAGTGGAATTGGTGTGATAGACATAATTAGTAAATGTTTTCCTTAATAATTTCTCAAGTTTATTTCCTTACCTTATGATGCAAAGGAACTCGTAAGGAGATATAAATTCCCAGAAGAGGGAGGGGGAATATACAAGTTAACAAGGATGGGTCCCGAGTGCCCAATCGGCAAGAAGACCCCACTCGAGAAGAGGCTCTCAAGCACATAGCCGACGTCATGGAGCAGCAATCCCAACAAATGGAAAGACAGACTCAGTTCATGGAGCAACACTTTCGCTTCATGGAAAGATTTTTCGGTCAAGATCCCACAAATGGAAATGGGAACGGGAATCATACACGACCTGTCCAAATTCAGCCAATTCAGCTAGTCCAGTCGGTGTATAGGGAAGCTGGATGGGAAAAATTCCAAAAGCTTAGACCAACCAGTTTCAATGGGGACATTTCGGATATTACAGGAGCCAAACAGTGGATAGGCTCCTTCGGCTCCGTAGAGGATAAGTTCAGCTACCCAGACATCGGTGAGACGGAGAAGGTTAAGTGTGCTTCTTATTACTTAACTCATGAGGTGCGTTTCTGGTGGGATACTGTCAAGGCCTCTCAAGATGTGACTACCCTTACTTGGAAGGACTTAAAGGACATGTTTAACGAAAAGTACTTCAATCATACAGTTCGTAGCCATAAATTGACAGAATTTTTGCTTATAAGTTAGACCGGCACGGTGACAGAATATGCCCAGCCGTTCAAAGCCCTATCCAGCCCTATCCCGCTATGCTCCTCATTTGGTAGCAGTGGAAGAAAATAAGGTACACCATTTTGTGCAAGGGCTGAATTTCAATGTTCAGGAAGGGGTTATTGGAGTTGGCGTCGAGGGTGTCTCCTATTCGAAGATAGTGACAAGGGTGCTGGCCTTGGAAGGGGTTAGGAGGCAGTGAGAAGCTACCCAAAAAGCATGGAAGGCTACCCCTACCCAATCATTGCAAAGTGGGGCCTTAGCGGGCCCAGGGACCAAATAATTGGCCAAGATCGAAGGGCAGCAGAGGCCAGACAAAAGGCATATGACACAAACATCTAAAGCCCCTCAATGCCCTCAACACAATGTCTGTTCAAACTGCCAGAGGATGCACCGAGGTGAGTGCTTGGTTGGGTCAGAGAACTACTTTGCATGTGGGAAGCCAGGGCATAAAGCCTGATTTTGTCCAATCCGACCTGCGTGACCTAGAGGAGCGGCTCCGCATGGTTTTGCCATGTATGGGACCGAAGATCACGATCAGCCAGTCGTGGTAGCAGGTACACTGTGCATTTGAATTTCCTTTTTGTACATTTACATATGTTCCTTTCCTTAGGTGAATTAGGAGATTTTGCCTTAGAATGAGCAATCTATCTAACCCTAGTAGGAACAATATATATAAAACAAGTGTGCAACTTACGTCTTATTCGGTACAGGTGCTACACACTCGTTTATCTCCACAAAGTTTTTTGAGAGAGCCAATTGCTTTTCCAACAGCAAAAACTGCACGCATCGCGTGTTGCTACTCTCCGACGATCGATTGATTACCGACGGGATGCTCAAGTCATTCGAGGTGGACATCAACGACTATTTATTTCTGGCTGATCTAATCATCATGACTCTAAATGAAGGAAAGGAAGGTTTGTTTTGGTCCTCTGAGTGGCGAACGACACACCTTTCAGGGAACCAAAGAGAAAGGGAAGTTCCCCATTATTTTTATGCACTTAAAGCGGACAAGTTTTTGAATAATGGGTGCGCTGGGTTTTTGGTCAAAGTGATGGATACTACCATGAGCAGTAAGACGAAGATAGAGGATGTTGTGGTGGTGCAAGACTTCCCAAACATTTTTCTCGACGATCTTCCCAATTTGCCCCTAGACCGTGATATTGAGTTCGAGATCAATGTGCAACCTGGTATGGATGCCATTTCCAAACATCCGTATCACATGGCACCTGCTAAACTACGAGAGTTAAAGGTACAAGTAGAGGAACTGGTCGCCATGGGGTTCATTCGACCCAGTTTTTCCCTTTGGGGTGCACCAGTATTGTTCGTCAAAAAGAAGGACGGAACCTTAAGGATGTGCATAGACTATAGAGAGTTGAATAAAGTGACGATAAAAAACAAATATCCCTTGCCTAGAATCGACGACATCTTTGATCAGTTGAGTGGTGCCCGAGTGTTTTCCAAGATTGACCTTCGCTCTGGCTACTATTAGTTGAAGGTTAAACCCGAGGATATACCTAAGATTGTATTCCACATGCAATATGGTCACTATGAGTTCTTGGTTATGTTCTTCGGATTGACCAATGCCCCTGCAGCTTTCATGGACTTGATGAACTGAGTCTTCTGAGATTTTCTGGACAAATTTGTCATCGTCTTCATTGACGATATTTTAATAGACTCCCGATCAGAGGCGGAGCATTATGAACATCTGCGAGTAGCCTTGTCCATTCTTGGTTAGCATCAATTATACGTAAAGTTCTCTAAGTGTGACTTCTAGCTAAACAATGTTGGATTTCTTGGCCATGTGATTTCTGAAGAAGGTATCTCCGTTGACTCGTCTAAGATACAGGCAGTGGTTAAATGGCACCACCAAAAAATGTTAGCGAAGTGTTCTTGGCCTGGCCGACTACTACAGGCTCTTTATCGATGGATTTTCCAAGATCGTGTTACCCCTTACAAGTCTTACCAAGAAGAATGTTAGATTCTTGTGGTCCAGCGACTGCGGGAACAGTTTTCAGGAGTTAAAACGCAGGTTAACAACTGCCCCTGTGCTGGCATTGTCTATGGAGGATGGCGACTTTAGCATTTACTGTGATGCATCGTGACATGGACTCGGTGGAGTTCTTATGCAACACGAAAAAGTCATCGCCTATGCATCCCGACAGCTTATAATTCATGAAAAAAACTACCCTACCCATGACTTAGAGCTTGCAACTATGGTCTTCGCTCTCAAGGTATGGAGACACTATCTGTATGGGCAGCACCGCGAGATCTATTCGGATCACAAGAGCCACAAGTACATCTTCAACCAGAAGGAATTAAATATGCGTCAATGACGATGGCTCGAGTTTGTAAAAGACTATGACTGTGAGATCAAGTACCATCCAGGGAAAGCTAATGTCGTTGTTGATGTTCTCAGCCGCAAGGTTGTAGTGATGAACATGATCTGTCAAGAAATGCCTTCTGGACTCCAAAATGACCTTCAGGAGCTTGAGATACAGATGGTCCCAGCACAGTTAGATGTTGGTGCCAGCTATTGTCCAACAGATCAGGGAGGCCCAACGAAATGATGGGGTATGTGAGGATTTCAAGCTGAACCTAACTCTACAAAAGTACCGGAACTTCTCTACGTCTGTTGATGGTATGATCAAGTATAAAAACTGATGGTATGTGACCGGCGATTCAACGGTGGGACTAAAGATTTTAAGAGAATCTCATTCCTCCAATTTCTCTATACATCTTGGGTGTAAGAAGATATACTGGGATCTTAAGACTCATTACTACTGGCCCAACATGAAGTACGATATCACTGATATTGTGTCACTATGTCAGGTATGTCAGTGCATTAAGGCCAAACAATAGCAACTTGGTGGTCCACTCCATCCATTGCCATTCCCCAAATTAAAATTGGAGCATGTTACCATGGACTTCGTCACTTGTCTGCCCAAAACTGCTAGAGGCTACGATGCAATCTAGGTAATCATGGATCAGTTGACGAAGGTTGCACACTTCCTACCAGTATCTATGACATATAAGATGAATTAGTTTGCCGATTTGTATATTAAGGAGATAATGAGGCTACACAGCGTTCTGGTTTCTATTATATCAGATCAGGATCCGCGTTTTAGCTCGGCTTGCTGGAAGAGTCTGAGCAAAGCTGTGGGCACCGAGCTGAAATTTAGAACAACATTTCATCCTCAGACAGACAACCAGAGTGAGAGAACCATTCAGTCTCTCGAGGATATGTTGCGTGATTGCGTTCTTGACTTTCAAGTAGGATGGGGAAAGATCTTGCCATTGGTTGAATTTGCATATGACAATAGCTTTCTAGCCACTATTGGCATGGCCCCGTATGAAGTACTTAATGGGAGAAAGTGCCAATCTCTGTTGCACTGGGATGAAACAGGTGAAGCTACCTTCTATGGCCCCGAGATGGTGTAGAAAACTGCAGAGTCTGTAGGCCTGATTAAGCAGAGGATGCTAGAAACCCAAAGTCGACAAAAGAGCTATGCGGACAATCGTCGTCGAACCCTTGAATTCAATGAAGGAGATAGTGTGTTTCTGAAGATATCTCCTTTTAAGGGTGTCCTTCGATTTGGCAAAAGAGGGAAGCTCAATCCCAGATATGTGGGACCCTATGCGATCACGAAGAAAGTAGGACTTGTCGCCTATCAACTACAATTGCTAGACTCCATGACAGGTGCACATAATGCCTTCCACGTATCTACGCTTAAGAAGTGTCTGGGTGATGCAGTTTTATTAAACCCTTAAAATAGTATTGAGGTGCAGCCAAACTTGAGCTATAGCGAAAGGCCTGTACAAATTCTTGACTCAAAAGTTAAAGAGCTACGGCGCAAGAGTATTCCTTTGGTCAAGGTCTTACGGCAAAATCACGACTATGAAGAGGCCACTTGGAAAAAAAAGATGACATGCAGGCCATGTACCCCGAATTATTTAGTAGCTAATTTTGGGGACCAAAATTTTTTTAAGTGGGGTAGTATGTAATACCCCGATCCTAATTTTCCCGTATACACTATGTAATCAAATTTTGGGGATATTATATATATATTACATGGCATACTGTTATGTGTTGAATTATAATGTACATTCATGGGAAAATATTGCGGGATAAAAGTTTAGTTGAAAATGTGAAGAAAAGGGGAATTTTGGTCTGATCGAACGACGACGACATTGCAAACATGAAGTGTCATTCGTAACACGCCTAGAATGTTGCCCCGACTTGGGACGACTTTGGGGATGAGAAGACGCATCCGAACTTCTGCGTAATGTGGACTTGCGGACGATGTTGCAGAGGATGCGGACGAGGAAGACTGCATCCGCAACGAATCTATCCAAGTTTGGCGACTTTCATATGACTCAAGACGTGGGATGACGAGAGGAGAGCTCGTCTGATTTGACTATGTCCTAATCTTTTATACTTTTGGATGGTACATGTGGACGGCAAATGGCGTCCGCAAGACAGCTCGGACGGTACGGATGAAGGAGGGGATGTCATTTCCCTTCCGCGGCCACATTTTTTTGTCCTAAAGATTTTGTACATGCGGATGACTGCAGACGAAATCAAGCCGTCCCCACTCATCTAGAAAATCAATGATCTGCGTAAATTTAGGGATTTCAAAACTGACCGCTTGTCGTGTAGCCATTACTACACAAGATATGGTGAAGCAAAACACTCCCAGACATGGAAATCACCCAGCTCTAGCCTCCACCTTTGCGTAGTCATCATTTCCTCCCTCCTCCTACGCGATGATTGCCTAGTAGGACTCTCCCTTTCAATCATCAACTCATTTTTTTGCAGTAGAGTTCAGCTCCCGGTGTTCTTCTCCTCTCCTCTCCTTTCGTCTAGCTTCTTCTCCTTTTTGTTTAGCTGAGTGTAGTGTTGCAAGGAGTGGAGTTCAGCTGTCCCTGCTACGTTACTTCAATGTTTAGGTAAGGAAATGAGTAGTCTTGTCTAGTGGAGGCCCTACCCACAAGTATAAAGTGTGTGTGTGTGTGTTGACTGTGATAGTTGAGAATGACTTAACTCTGGTGGATTGTTTGATGATTGATTATGTTATTTCATTTCTGCTAAGTTCTGCTACATAATTTTACTTGTTCATTATTCTTGTTACCTTTCAATGCTTAGTTACTTTTATTAGTTGTTGAGCTACTTGGTTGGGTGCCTTGGATGATTTTGTTGTCTATATAAGAGTAGGTATAATGTTCTGTTGCTTTTGCTGCCACTGTTATGTTCTGGTTATTGAAATTAGGGTTGATAACAAGTTAGTGTAAGAAAGTATGAATGAGAATGTAGAAACGAATGACTCTTGTTATACATTTTCGCTTTTATTAAATAATCTAATTATTTGATTAACATGTCCATCACTTGCTCATTTCTTGCTTCAAATGTTAGATTATTAAGCCACCTATTACTTGCTTATTACTTGTCTTAGTGTTTCTTGTGTAAAGCATGCAAATTTCTCGATAATACAAGGGTGCTCACAAGTATGCTTCTATTGACTTCGTAACTATTTGCATGACCTCATGTTTTATATTGTGGTAAAATCCCTCCGCTAATATGTATTATATTTGTCACTTGTTTCAATTCCGACATGAATAACTTAATTACTTCTTTGTGCAATAACATGCCTTGTTGCCATCTATATGTTTATTCTTTTTAACCGTCTATCGGTATTGATGTGCTCTGGCCTTTTGTGCATAAACCATTATCGTTTACTTTCCAAATGTATATGCTTTATTGTTTAGTTTCCATATATGCCCTATCGTTACTCTCCAATGTATATGCTTCATTGTTTAATTTCCATATATGCTCTATCGTTACTTTCCAATGTATATGCTTCATTGTTTAATTTCCATATATGCTCTATCGTTACTTTCGAATGTATATTCTTCATTGGTTGCCTTCCATGTATGCTTTGTGGAAGTGTCTTCATACATCACTTAATAGAAACAATTAGGGAGTGCCACCTTGGGGTGGTGCTCACATGCATTGGAAAGGCAAAACGATAAGAAAATTCTAAGAGAAGTAGAAAAGGGAATAGTGGGTGGATGGGTAGCGGGTCTACTTTGTAAACTAGGCAGAGTCCCTCCCCCATATGGTACGGGAGTTCTAGTTTACAAGAAAATATTAGGTTCGATCACTATGCCATTGCAATAGAAAAAATCTCTCAATTCCAGCTTGAAGTATGAGAAAAGAAAGAATGAAAATAAAGTAAATAACATTGGGTTGGGTGGCCACCCATCCCAAAGGAAACTAAAGAGAGGCATAAGCATGAGAATTTTTCCCATTTCCTTTATTGGGTCATTGGCTCACGTTCTTATTTGTGGTGTAGGTAATCAATTGGTAATACTAGGCGCAGAGGAGGAGGCCTTCCCCAAGGAGTCTACTGATCATCCGGAGGAAACGCGACCCGAGTAGACTGATGGCTCGAAGGAGACGGAAGAGGAACTTGTTTTGTAAGGGTTAGATAGTGAACACGTTTTTTAAAAATACTAACTATGGCCTTAACTCATATATTTTGGATACATGGCAGATTTTACCCTGAACTTTAAGAATGATTGATTTAGACTTTCCGTTTTCAACTTATGTTTTTAACTGGTTTTGAATTCGTTTACGCTATTTAATTATTTACTCGCTTCCGTCATAAATCTCTAATAAATCAATAATTTGATCTTTCCATGATTTAAAAGTTTTAAGAAAAAGGGGTAGTAACGATCGGGGTTAAGAGGCACTCTGATTTAAAATTAAAAGGATTTTAGATAAAGGTTTGACTAGTTTAAAAAATTTAACCGCATCTTTAAATGAAATAAAATATAAGGTGAAACTGAAAAACCCGGGTCGTTACATATAAGCCTTATAAAATCCCCATAAACTTCACCTAACACCCTTTAAAATTTACCATCTACAAAAGGAGAGGACATGGAGAAACAAGGGAGTTCATGCCTTGGGATCATACATTTATCTTCTTGGTTAGCCAAACTACGTAGGAGCTGTCGACATATCCATCGACTACCAATAACCAGTCGATGGAGCTGTAATACCTGAAACTAAGTTGGTATTGATATTTGTTAAATTAAGGAGTAATTTTATTATGGAGTATAATACGGCAAAAATTAGTTTATACGGCATCAACCGAAAGCTTTGCTAGTGGTTATACACATCAATGTACAACAACCGGTTCCAACATCAATTGGGAACGCATTAGCAGCCATGCGCATCAATGCTAATGGCCTCACTTACCATTAGTTGGTCTATTTCAACATCAATCGAGAACAAACTAACAAACTCAAGCTATTCTATTTGTATTCTTTTGCTTAATTTTCTTTTATTGTTATTTAATCCGTGACTCGTTCCCACGTGAGAGCAACCTCTTTAGTCTCTGAACTCACGTAGAAACTATCCCTTTACGTTTACATTTATTTACAATTCAGTTACATTTGTACTTTCGTGTACGTTAGGGATATGATGCAAGCATACAATTTCATCTATCGTGTATATTATTGTAATCTCAAACATGCACCATATCCTAATTAAAGAACTAACTTAAATCTAATAAAAATACAAGCAATCATTCAATGGTACATCTCTAAATATAACTTAAGCTATGCATTTAGTAAACAAGCATCAAACAAACACTCACTAATTCCTGCGATGTAGGCCATTTCAAACAAAACACATGCAATACTATTTACCTGGAGTCCTTAGCTTTAATAAGTTATCACTTAGAGTTATCCTTCTCGAAACCTAATCATGATATATACGTATAGCTATTAATAATTACTTTTCAACAATAAAGTCCCCTAGCTTCAACTAATATGCTTAGTATTTTCCACCTAACCTTTACTTAACATTTCCTAACTATTCCAAAACTAATATTTAACTACATCATTTTCTTCCACCATTCACCAATACACCCAACAACAATTCCAACAAAGTATAATTTTCCAATCATATCTATCTGTTCAACTCAATCATTTTCCAACAACCACCTTATTCCAATAATCTAATTTATTCACGTCAATATACTTCACATGATACAACTAATAACCTAAACCAATAATCATATATTCCCATGAATATTAAATCTTCAATAGTACATGTATTCAATACGTAATAATCATATAGTGACTTTACGAACATTTCCCTCTTTATGCATAATAGGTTCTATGTTATTTCCATATACACAATTAAACAGAGTTAAACCCAGAACATTCATGTCCTATCCAACACTATCGCTTAGAAAAACCATTATCTTATTCAGGAGAACCTTCATACCTGAAACAACCTTGATACATGAACAATTCAGAGGCTTAACTCCATTTTTCCTCACAAACAATTCCATCATAGCCGTAGCATTCCTTTTTAATCAAAACCATGCAACCCATCTGCTTCTCTCTCTCATCCATCAAACTCCAGAACCATCATCTTTCATAAGCATAGAAACCCAACGCCAGCTGTCTCTCTAAATTTTGGCAGAGTAACCCCACAAATTTCCTTTCTTGAAAACTCTCGGCCACACCCCTCTATTTATAGGTTGTGAATATCGACCCTTCATCATCCCCTTGAAGATGGAAGGCCATTAGACGCACACTTAATCATCAAAGCGTTCAGACAACCAAATGTTTCATCTCTAGACATTGATTATCATCAATAGATGGCCATCATAAATGGCAATCAATCGATTCATCAGTTAGTTGATAGACCAGCATGCAGCCAAATGTCCGCCAATTTCTTTAGAAAACATCTGCTTTCATGCGGGTAGATAAAAACCTCTTCGATCTACTGCCGTCTCCAACTAAGCCTTAAACTAAATTTTCTCTAGATTATTCACGTGAAATCCACATACATGCATATACCTTATATATATATTTTAACCATAACCTACGGTCTTAATTGTAATTGTAATATCCTTCATACCACTTTATCTACTCTAAACCATTATGTACTAAATATATATAAATATTTGAACATCAATATCATCCCACACCTAATTATACTATATATTCCACTATTCTTCCTTCACCTTTTCGCAAGTTAAACTCCAATAACTGGTAAGAACATTATTATTATTCTGAAGCTCTTAGTCCTTACAATATCCATTCAATATCCAATTACGTCCAAATATATTTTCTCTTTGGCCAACACTTGAATTATCCAACTATCCATAAATTTATACCTTAATAATCAAAGTATATATATTCCATAACTTCTCTTCCACCTTATTTTTGTTAAATCCAATTTAGTCCAAAATATTATAGACCTTCTAACTTCAACCTTATTATATCCAAGTGCATTTTTCTCTTACTAATTCACTGACTGCCAATCACTAACTCAGTCCTGAGTCATCTTTTCTAAATCAAAGTATCATCACCCATTCTCCAATAACCCTAATCCTTTCCTTAAGCTAATTATGAACATAACGGTGTATCATAATTCACTTATTCCAAATACGTTTCTCTTGACCAATATTTGGAAATCGTCCAATTCTGCTCCTATCATCCCAAAATCATCACATAAGCCTTGTGCTTAGCTCAATGAAAATTCAAGATATTACATGTTCTATGTGTGTTTACAACTTTAATATATAGATTCTGTTAATGGAGTGGGAATGTTATTCTGTTAGTGGAGATATTGAAGAGGTTAATTGTGTATTGTCAGATGATTGTTTGGTTAATAGGGAATTAGGGTATACATAATGTCGAGTTTATTATGTTGGGATTGTTAATTATAAATGTTATGAATTTATGAAGTGGAAAAACGCATTATGGACCCTCACCCCCAAGTAAGTGATATGTATGTGTTTTGGTGTTTGGGCCCTACATTGTAAGAATTAGGGTTGTTTGATGACTGTGTTTATTAGATTATGTTCAGTTATTATTATGTCATTGTTCGAGGATATTACTGTTGATCGAGGATGTATTGCTGCATGATACTGTGTTTATTATAAATAAGTTCTTTTAATGATATGTTTACTAGATTTTAAATGATATTTATAATGATCATGTTTGAGTATTATAGGATGTTTATAATTATCATGCCTCTAGGATTTTATTGATGATATAGAATTGTATCCATTCACGAGCATCATGCATCATGGTTTTCAAAACGATATGAAAATGGGTTTTCATGCATGGTTTTAAAGAATGGTTTAATGGATGCTTATAATACTAAGTGTACAATTTTCTCTAGGGCTGATCACCCGAAGTGGACTACCATTAATTGGGCTGTAGGAATATCCATTTTATCATGGAAAGTGAAACATATAAGAAATGAATTAAGTTGGATAAATGTAGAAGAGATGATAAAACACGACGCAATAGTGTGATGTGAGGCTGTTAAGCCCATGGTGGGCATGACTGTTAGTTGGGCTTTCAAACTATGTCATTGAAACACGACGCAATAGTGTGAAGAGATGATATGAAACACGACGCAATAGTGTGATGTGAGGCTATTAAGCCTATGGTGGGCATGACTGTTAGTTGGGCTTTCAAACTATGTCATTGCCGCTAGTAGAGTTTTCGGATTATGCCATTGTCGCTCAAATCGGTTGCGGGGTCCCTGGATTATGCCGGGATAGACCACCCAATGGTTAACGGGCTTTCAAAATATGCCATTGCCGCTATATCAGAGATGGTGGATATGGTACATTGGATGGACTGGACATCGGCTAGCGAGCTTTCAGATTATGTCATTGCTGCTATGTCGGGGGTGTTGGGGTCGGGTGCATCAATGTAACAAAAAATAGAAAAGAGATTAAAATGTAAAAGATAAAGGAAAACAAAAATAGAAACTGCATATGGATTTTAAAGTTGCATATCATGTGCATTCAGATATTTATTCTATATCGCTTATTGAGCATTAGGCTCATTAGTTTATGTCTTAGGATGTAGGTTCATGCGAGAGAACAGGAGCATAGGGTAAAGAGCAGTTAATCAAGGATTTGCACACGTGGGTCTTGTGGCTGGCTAGGCTAATGGATTTAAAAGGGGAAAAGGTCTTGTAGAGATAATGTAAAAGATTTATTAATTGTATTTTCAAACGATTTGTTCTATTCTTCCACCGCAATTTGTAAACGAGATTGAAGAAAATGATTTTGATTACCCGGTTTTACGAATGAAATGTTTTCCACTATTTTTTATAAAAGAAAAGTTTGAAATTTACACGTTTTTAAATGTAAGAAAAACCAGGTCGTTATAGGAGCGATTAGCCGCTTTAGAGTTTTACCGTGGGAGCGATCAAAAGGAATGTTGACCAGTAATTCCTGGTTGATAGCACTGTCGACCGGTCTAACCCAACTTATGCAATTTATGCTTCTGCCCAAAACGTTGCGTTTCCTTCTTTCCATTTTAATTCCTTTTTTCATTTTAAATTTCTTTCTTCATTGAATCAATTCCCTTCGTTCAACAGTTCTAGCAATGTTAATGATTATATTAAATGGATGGAAAAGGTTGTAAGAATATTTGAGTGTTACAACTTTTCAGAGAAAAAAAAAGATTCAACTAGTATCACTTGAAATCATGGATTATGCGAGTCAATGGTGGAGCAACATTAGTACAAGAGAGAAGGCAAGGGGGAGAAGAAATCCGAACTTGGCAACTCTTGAAGTGGATCATGAGTGAGATGTTTATTCCAAGATATTACAAACAAGAATTGATGACATGATGTGATTTGCAAGAGCCAGATGACCATGCTGCTTGTACTTTTTGTGCTGCTTTTGTCCTCGTGTCATCATGTAGATAAGGAAAAGTTACAATTAGGAGTCACTTTAGCTTTGATAGCAAATAACGCACTAGCGGAAGGAAATGAGAATATAACATGTGAACAATTGATTGTTAAAGAAGGATGAACAATTGGGTGCTAAAGAATACAGGTGAGTAGGTCGATCAAGTCTTTGAATAGGCTAGCGGTGAATGATCGCATATGATCAGCCACAAAATTGGGAGTGAAATAGCGGTCGATCAGCAATGAGAAAAATATTACAAATTTGATTGTCCGGGTTTCAAGCAATCGGTGGTATAAAGAGAAGGGGATCAACGGGTCAACAGAAACCTTCTAAAACATGCCATGAACACAATATGGAAAGTTTGACTTTAGAAACCAATATATCCCTTGATTTTGAAGCTTTCCTTCTAAAATTTGGACCATGACTTCTTTTATGAATATAGAAAGAACTCCTTGAAGAATAATTGAAATAAACACCATGGATTTGGAAATATACACTTGAGAAATAGATTGGCCGGAAAGAGTAAGTATTGCTACTTGTACTCCCATATGGATGTCTTTGCCAATGAAACTCCTATTGAAAGTTAGACACCTCTTCTCACACACTCCGTTCAAGAAGTAAGAGTACGGATGCCAATAAGAGAACACACTCAACTCACAATGTAAGGTCAATCTTGTGATGCTACACACAGAAGACTTTAGATACAACTCACCAAATGATTGAAAAAGGATCACTCCAATTTCAAAAGAAAGCCAAAGCTTTTTAATAATCAAATTTATATGCCTTAAACGCACATACTAGGTGGGTTTATATAGCCAATTACAAAGCATAGAATGGGAAATAACATAATAAGAAACAACTTAGATATTCGGTCACACATGGCCAATTACTATACTAGTAATTAGGTAACTTTCTAAAGTAATTATTTAATCATTGTTATAGGCTTTGGCTCCATGTTTTTTTGTGGCTTTTGGTAGCTACTTTCTCTTCAAGTTTTACCACTTGGATGGTTGTCAAATCCATTCATCAATTGGCCTTCCTTTGTCCACTTGTATTGCCAATTGAGAAGCTCCATAACTGTTTTTCTTTTGCTCTTTCTTACCCTTCAAGCATGTCTTCTTGGGCTTTTTTCAATAGTAGAATGTGTGGGCCTCTCTTGGTTCTTCTCTTGGGTTGGTAGCTCTTTCATTTGGCTCATTGATAAGTTATCTTCCAAGTACTTGGAAAGGAAGATGATGCACCCGACAGAAGCATTGATGAATAAATGAAGCACTGGTGGAGCTCACTTGGAGGTTGGAGTGAAGCCAAGGAAGGCTCGGGTATTTGTAGTGGGGTGGCGGACGCCCTTAGAAAGAGCTGGACGTCAAAGATAGCGTAAACGGACATCCTTTACAAGGCTGGAATGGGCGACATTAGACTTGGAGAGCGGTAGACGACCTTTTTAGAAGAATGGATGTTCCCTGAAGGTTAAGGAATTCACGGACGCTTAATAGGAGCTGACGATGTTGGGAGGACGGACGCTCCTAATAGCTGAAGTGTCGTCGTTTGAGCAAAGGAAAGGCGGGCGTTTAAAACAGGCGAATAACGAATGTCCCTTTTAAAAATCAGACGTCCCTTATAACTTTGAATGGACGGTGTTAACGGAAAGGGCAACACGGACATCCCGATTTGAAGAGCGGACTTCCCTCAAGGCTAATGAACTGACAGACGATTAACACGAGCGGACGCTGCTGGGAGGACGGACGTCCCTTTGCCAAAACGGACATCCCTTAATAGAAATTGACATTGGATTGAAAAGAGCGGACGTCTCTTTACAAGGCTGGACTCCCTGGCTAAGCAGACCTGCCTGCGAGTGACAAAATGGTGAAGCAGGAATCTGAATGAAAGAGCTTGGGAATTTGATCCCTTGCATTCTGAAATGACGGAAACTGAAATTAAAATCTGTTTGAAGGTAAAATATAATTCTCACAGCTGAAATGCTGAAGAAAGGCCGAAGCTTGGAAGCCGGAATCCATCTCTGTGAAATGCGATGGACTTCCTCCTATGGCAATGACAGAGATGAATAAACAGAGAATTAACAAGCTGGTCCGAGAAGACACTACAACTGCGTCTTTCAACTTCACTGGCTGCTTGCAAGAAGACATTACTCCAAGTTGGATCTTTGAAAGTTCTCTACAAACTTTGCCTGCAAATCTTCTTTGACGGAACAAAGAAGGAAATGAGGTAGTAATAAGAGAAATCACCCATAACTTACAAGCTGATGCTCTCAATTTTTGTACACACAAACTAATCGGATATTACTCACCGAAAAGGATGCGGCAGACTGAGAAACTCCAAGTTTGATCAAACGTTCAGTTTTTGTATTCAACTTTCAGCACCTACAAAAATACTTAAAGATGCTTAAATACTAAAGTAATTAGGGTTAAGCCATAATGACCTAATTACAATAATAACTTTAAAGGCAAGACACAAAACACATGGACAACAAAACCCAAACAACAAAATGTTCCAAACTAAACAATTCTAAGAAACAATTAAACTATTAAAAAATTAAAATAAAAATAATAATTAAAATAAAATTGAGGTGGATCCGTGGTGCATCAAAAGGTGTTGCTGAGACCTTGGACCCTTGTCTTTGTGAATGGACCATGTAGTCCATCATCCTCTCTGGGTTTTGAGGATTTGCCCTCTAATCTTCTTTAAGTTCTTGCTTTACTTTATCCTTTTTGTCATCACAAAGAAAAGACAAGTCTTGTAGGTTGCAAGTGGTGGAGTGTCATGGAGATAGGGCATCAGCCACCACATTAGTGTCTCCCTTCTTATACTTGATGAGGTCAAGATGTCTTTTTAGAAATTCAAACCATTTAGCATACCTTTGATTCAACTCTCCTTGACTGCAAATGTGCTTAAGAGCTTCATGATCCGTGTGAATAATAAACACTTTATTAAGGAGGTGGTGTTTCCATACTTCAAGTGCTCTTCTAATGGAGTAGAATTCCTTATCGTATGTAGAATAATAATTTAGGGTAGCTCCTTTCAACTTCTCACTAAAGTAGGCTACAAGTTCGTCCTCTTGTATAAGTACCACTCCAATTCCTACTCCGAATGTGTAACGACTCGTAACTTTTTTCCTTTGAAAACGAGTAAAAGTTTAAAAAAAATTCTTTATAAATACAGCGGAAGACTTTTCGTTATAAAAGTTATATTTCTTAAAACCTTTTGGAAAACGTAGCAGAAGCGTAAAAAATTTCATTTAAAATGCAATAAATAAACCTTTTACTTTATCTTTACAAAATTCTTTTCTCTTTTAATTACTTTATTAGCCTAGCTAGTGACAAGATCCACGCTTGCAAATCCTTCATCAACTAATCCATATCCTGTTCCTCATACGTGTACCTACATCCACAAGATTTAAAGTATGAAACTAATGCTCAGTAAATGATATAAAATAAAATCTACAATGCACTTGCTATGCACTTTTAAAATCCTTTTTCTGTTTTCGGTTTCTATTTTCTTTTCTATCTTTCCTTTATCTTTTCTTTATCTTTTCATTTTCTTAATCTTAACTTTACTTTACCTTGATGGACATTAGAGATGTCTAAACTTGATGAGGAAGAGCGGTCAAGTCAGCCTCATATAACCGAACGCCCCTTTCAATTATCTTGACTTTACGAAATTAGAGATGTCTAAACTTATCGAGGATGAGCAATCAACCCAACCTCACATCTCGTAACACCTATTTACTTTTATTTCTTTCCTCTTCAAGATGCTGGGCTCCAGCCCACTCCATCCCTCAAGGCTGTGTTACCATTTGATTATGTTTCCTTTTTTAAACCATGCATGAAAACCATTTTTGTATAGTTTTGAAAATCATGATGCGTGATGCTTGTGAATGCATACAATCCATATCCTCAAACATGATCATATCAATATCCTATAAGCCTCAAGCATGATCATTATCAATATCATTTAAAATCTAATAAACATATCATTAAAAGAACCTAATTCTAGTAAATACACAGCAAACAACAATACAATCTTTGAAACATAATTTTTATCAAATCTTATAATCCATCAAAGCATAATTTTATCATATTAAATCTATAAAATAAAAGAACCTAAATCTAATAAATAGTCAGCATACAACCCTAATTCTTCCGATGTAGGGACTGAAGACCAAAACACATATATATCACTTACCTAGGGTCCATAACGCATTTAGCACTTTATCCTTCTTCTCCCTTTTCAATACCTTCACAAATCCATAACATTTAATTATCAATAATAAAAACCTTATAATCTTAACATCGTTAATACCACCACTCCAATACCCATTTACAGAGAGTTCCATAAACCATAACATCTAACAGTGCATCCCAACAAAATAGAGGCTAATTCCATCAATAAAACATAACCCCACCATTCATTTCATTTCTTTATTAATTATAAACTAAGCAGTATCAACAAAGAACCACAGAGAGCAACATAATCCAACTTAGCATTTCTCAAGCGTTATAACAACAATTAAACCATCAACAGAGTACACACATGCTCCTCAACGTCCAATAATAATATCTTTAATTACTTCAACCAAAGTAATAATTAACAAAGAACCATTTTAATTAGCAAAGCATAACCATCACCAATTACTTCATTCCTCTATCTCTCACAAACCAAGCAGTAATTAAAACAGGGAACCAACTCCCATGAATCAAAGCACATACATATTCCTTGACATAAACCAATTCCAAAACCAAAGTATACCAACATAGCATACCCATTATCAATACTCATGCAGCAGAACAATTCATCAAAATCTATAGAAGCTCAAAGAATAAATCTTAACATTTTCCTTCTTATTCTTTTAACATAACATAATCCATTTTAACATAACTTAATCCATAACTTAGCCATAAGTAAAAACTAGGAATAACTCCTTCAAAGACCGATATACACCTAAG
>CM039482.1:21487756-21626459 GCA_022433065.1 Begonia loranthoides
GGGGGGGGGGTGTTGGGTTGTTGGGGTTAATTAAGTGTTTTAACTTTTTCGTTTGATATTTGATTTACTATCTCTAATTGATTTATCACATATAAACCATACAATTAAAAGCATAAAGTATAGAGTACGAGATAGAGAATTGCACAAGATTTGTTTACTTGGTTCAGCAACCTGCCTACATCAGCGCTCTAAGATTCCACTTGGAGATCCACTAATCAATTGGGTTATGGGTGCCAATTAACCGGGCGTCACCCAATATTTTACTATTACCGGGGAGTCACCTTTTGATTTAACTTACAGGCGTTCAATCGAGCTGATAACTATTTCAGGGCGTCACCCTTGTATGACTAATTCGTAGGGCATCACCCTTTACAATCTAGCTTAAGTGTTTGGAAATTATAGAACCAAAAACTAACTACTCCAAACTCTCCGAAATTGAATTCTAAACATTGGGATTGGGAGAGTTGGATTACAATGCCCACAAATTGATTGAGAAGCGAGTAGAAATTTTGATAGCACTTTGCTACTTCTCTCGTTCGTTGTATACGGCTTGGAGTGCTTCCTCAATTTATAGACTGATAAAGTCTAAGACTCTAAATTTCACACTCGCGTTTGAACAATCGGTTGAAACAATAAACCCAAGCTCTAGAGTTAAAATAGGGAGAACTCAACTTGCATACGATGGATTGAGCTGAAACTTTCATATTATGTAGCCAACAAACTACACAATAAACATCTCCAAAAATCAGCTTCAAAGGAGATCCATACTGGGAGTTATACTGTAAGGAACAGTAGCTTCATATTAGGGTTTTGGAATCTGGATTTAGTCCACTAATGTTAGAACCAAAAGATCTCCAGTTGCATACTTAATAAGCCCCATAATTAAAGGTCTAGTAGAGAATAAATAAGGCAACAACACTCTCAAATCCTGCCTTCAAAGATCACGCACACACGGAGTTGTGCGTAATGCAATCCATTATTCGGATCTGGAACGCAGCAAAACAGATTTGCGGAAATCACTCCTTTCCTTTTTCCACTTCAATAATCAAACTCTAATCCAATCAAAACCTTTATCAAATCCACTTAGACAGAATACCAGCTTTAGGAAATCAAGAATCAAGAACACCTTTCAAGAAAAATCAAGAACAAGAAAACCAGTTGGGTCCATGGAACCCTCCAATATCTAAGGGGCGGACTGATTCGGCAACTTCGATGAAGTGCACTCCAAACTGGGGTTTGCTGAGGTCTTCTGTCTCCACACATCGATCACAACTTCACTAGGAAGTTGCTAGAAGAGATAGTGATAACCCTTCTTGTAATGACCCGGTTTTTATTTCGTTTCAAAATGCATAAATTTAAAACTTTTCTTTTTATAAAAACGTGAAAATATTTTTCCTTCATAAAACCCGATCGTTAAACCTATTCATTTAAAACATTTATCATTTGCGGCGGAAGTAATAAAATTATTTTATGAAACGCAGCAGAATTTAAAACAAGCATTAAAGAATTTTAGTTAATTTACAACCCTTTTACACATAAATTCTCATTTACGTCTTTAGCCCAGCTAGCCACACAATCCACCCTTCAAATCCTTCATCAACTATCTTTCACTTGTTCTCCTGTTTCTCGTACATACCTACATCACAAGACTTAACTAATGAGCCAATGCTCAGTAAGTGATATAAAATAAAATAAACATGCTATGCATTTTTGAAATCCTTTTTTGTTTTTCGTTTCCGTTTCTTTTCCTTTTCTTTTCGGTTTCATTTCGCATTTCATTTCCTTTCTCTTTCAGTTTTCTTGACCGTAACTTTACTTGATCTTTCTCTTTTAATTTCCGTTTCTCTTTTAAGTTGATTTTTTGAAAAGGAACCTATTCGCTACATATACCGAGAGAATGGGTACATCATATAGTCATGTAGCTATCTGTCACCCTTACGTGGGGATACATCATACGGCCTCACTACCATGACCATCACCATTATCTTTTTGTTGAAGACATTGACGATTTCAGTACAAGAGAAATGATGAACACTAGAGTCCACGTGGTTAACTGTCACCCCGATGAGGAGATACATCATATAGTGTCCCCACTAATGGACAGTCACCAAATCTCCCGAACCCCCACAGGCCCATTTATGTTTGTTAAGTGACACGATGGATATTCCTCAAGATAAGTAATGGTTGTTCACTAGGTTGATCAGCCCTTGAGAACGTCATTCACTTAGTATGTATAAGCATCCATTCTACCACTTTTGGTTTTCCTTTTCAAAACCATGCATGAAAACTATTTTCGTATATTTTGAAAACCATGATGCTCGTGAATGCATACAATTCTATCACATCTTTCCAATAATCTCTAAACATGCTCGTCTACGAAACATATCATTAAAAGAACCTAAATCTAATAAACATCCATCAACAATAGCACAATATACGGAACATGCTCAATTTGTAGTAAAGTAGTAAACAACCTAAATATTATATGAAAGTAGTAAACACATAACATACAACACTAATTCTTGCGATGTAGGGTCTGAAGATTAAAGCACAGTAAGTATCAACTTACCTAGTTCCGCAGGCGGTTAGCACTCCAAGATAGTCTCCACAATACCTTCCAAACCAAATAATACTTATAATTAATAATCACCTTCCATTATCCTCAATATAATCTAAGGCATTACGACCTATTATCAAAACAACAATCCAAACCAAAGAATAGAATTTACATGAACGGATCCACGCTTCCTCAACTCATCCATTAACACCTATTTAATCAAGTACAACCATCCATAACATGCATAGTTTAATCTAACTCCCTCTCTAAACCAAAATAACATAACATAGGTTCATTAATCTTAACAATATATCCAACTCAAATAAACATTCCAACATAATGTAACTCTTCCGTTCAATAATCCATAATAGACTGAAAACATTTGTCCTAACACTACTCACCAAGATCCATCAACGGGGAACCATTTCAAAACATAAACCCAATACGTCAACATTGACAATAGCATGACCAAAATTGAGCAACAATTAACTAGAGATTCAAAACAACTTGTTCAAGGTAATCCAACTTAACAACTTATTCCACTTAACAATAACCTACAGAAACTCACCAACAGAACAAAACTATTGCAACATTAATTCCTTCCCACCTCTAATAACAACAGCAGATAAATAACCCACCAAACAGCAAAGAAACCAAAACCCAACAGTGTAGCAGTACATCCAATATTTCAACATTTCTTGGCAGTACCCATATATAACACTTAACTTCAATCTCAACAGTGTATAATTTATAAAAGCCAAGGAAGGATCATCTCACCTGAACCTAGAAGACCCGAGAGGTAGTAGCTCCACTTCTTACTTCTTTTGTCTTCTTCTTCTTTACCTGACCAACCACGCCCGATAGTAGCCACCCATTCTGCCACCCTATTTGGTAAACTTTGACAGAACTGATTCCTCCCATTAATGCTTGTCGACAGAGCACACCACACTCGGACGGGTACAATGCGAACCCAATAGGAATGAACCGCAGCCAGGCCAGAACCTCCAACCGACCGACTCCTTCGCGAACAAAGCCTTGCCATTTCCAGCTGAAGCAACACACTGAATCGTCCAACCAACAGAATGCCAGGGAGACAAAATCGAAGCAAGAAATTGCCGACTTACCTCAGTCAGGCGTCACGAAGCTCTAGCTCGCGGTTCCACAAACCACACGACGATGACCCACGCACGCCCTAGTTCGACGCACCGCCAAATGCGTCGCCGTACCTCCTCCCCCTGTTCATACCTAGCGACCAAACTACATCCGAGTTCGCATCCATTTCATCCCCCGCGAGACATCAATCTCATGCCCTCTCTTCCCCCTCGCCATCACTCTCTTTGTCTCCCGTCTCCCTCTCTCTTTCTTGATCTCATCTCTCTTCTCAAGTGGCTGCGAGCCATTCAACTAAAAACACAGATTGAACCGGTTCGAATCGAACTGGTTTGACTTTCCCCTAATACTCCGCTAATTTTCATTTTAAACGATTAATTCCAATTACCTTAATTTTAATTTATTAATTTAACACTTAATTCAACTCCATTTTGTCTCAAATAAATCTTTAATAATTATCTTATTATGACCAAATAATTTTTCTAATTATCTCTACTTAATTTTGTTTCGGAAAATTGGGGCATTACACTTCTCCTCAAGACCAAGCAAGAACAAGGAGAAGGGATTTCCAAGTGGAGGAAGCCGTGAACTCTCCACCTGCGAGTCACCATAAAGCAATGAAGCAAAAATAACAATTAGGGTTTTTCGAAAGTCCCTACAAACTTTCATTAGAGATGGTTAAATACACTTTAATGATACTTCAAAAGGAAATTACCTAATTTCCCTTAAAGCACAAAAATTGGGCATGAGGGCTCGGTTTACATGCAAACCGAGCACCACTAAACCTACAAGCATAAATTGAACTAAAAATTCACAAAAAAATTCCCAACCAAGTATCCCGCATCAAAGATCCAAAACTGATAAATCTAACATGGAATGTAAATAAAATTCCTTCAAATAACCTTGTGAGTTTTGCTCCTTGAGAGCTCCTCCAAGCCGGAATCAAATGGATCTAGCCGATTAGGGTTTGCATGGCTCCAAGTGAGAACATGATGTGCAGCTTCTTGATCTTCATGTGTCAGCTCTCCATAAACTCTAATGCATTATTGTTACCTGCAAAATAAGAACGTGTTAGAAAACCAATGAGCCTCTTGGCTCATGAGTGAGTAATCGGTCCATAGGGCATATCATCCTCCCCGGGTGATTGAGCATTTGACCTCAAATCAAAGGCTTGATTCATGACGTCCTACACTGCTTGCTCATCCACCCCAAGTATGGTGACAACACGTACATTGAAGAGAGAGGATACCCCATAATCCTCCGAGAGCTCTAGGCGATAAGCTTTATTGTTGATTCGTTCCAGTATCTTGAAAGGTCTATCGGCCCTTGGTAGTAATTTGCACTTTCGTTGCTTAGGGAATCTATCTTTACGTAAATGCAGCCACACTAAGTCCCCCACTTTGAATATTACTTCTTTACGCCCCCAGTTGGAAAGTCTAGCATACTCCGCATTCTTTGTCTCAATACATTTATGCACTTCTTCATGTAAGGACCTGACTCTTGCGGCCTTGTCAGCTCTAGCTTCACTGACATACTCACTCATAGGAAGGGGAACAAGATCCATTGGAGTAAGAGGATTAAACGCTTACACCACCTCGAAGGGGGTGTGCTCTGTAATACCCCAATTTTCGTAAACAGAATTAATTAAGGATAATCGAGATTTATTTGATAATAAAATTGATTGGGGGAAATATTTGGATAATAATCAAGGATTTATTTAAGTAGAAATTAATTGGGGTATAATTGGATTATTCGGAGAAACTTTATTATGGAATTGTTGGGCCATTATTGGATAATTATTTTGGAAACCGAATTGAAAATTTTAATTGGACCGATAATTATCATCAAGCAATATTCGGAAAAAAGAAAATTAGAATTGAGATGATTAATTATTTAAAAGAGAGAAAAGTGATAAATTAATATATGGAAGATTGAATTAATTATTAAGTGGAGATTAATTATTAAATTGGGGATTAAGTATTAAATTGGAATTTTAATTTAATTAAAGAAGAAAATTAGAGAAAGGAGAAAGGGATGGCCTTCGCAGGTGAAAATGAGAGAGGGCCGAGAGAGAAGTGGGCGATCGGGAATGCGACTGCGGGATGACGGGCGACGGTGAGCGACGGGAGTTGCGGCGACATTCGGCGACGGGGTTCTGTCTGGCTGTGGGCGACGTTTTGTGCGGCGAGTTAGGGCTCGGTGTGCCACGGCTTTGGAGTCGCCATTGGAGCTGCGATTCGCCTGTCGTGGTAAGTCCATGCTCTATGTTTAGTGTTCATCTTCTTGGCTTTCGATTTTGGTAGATTCGGTGTTGATGGAGCGGCATTTTGGCGACTGCAAGGACGAATTGGTGAGGCTGGAGCAGGGCTTCGACACGTGTCTGGGTCTGTGGTTTCCAAATTTAGCTGGTTTATTTCTTCTCCCAAACGATTGAAGCTTTCTAGGTGGTGTGACCTGGTTGGACCTACCTCCTTTAATTGGGAAATTTTCCAGACTTCTCTGCCTATATAGGTTGGCAGTGGTAGTTTCTCTCAGCTATAAGTCATTTGGTGCAGAAGAATTCGCTAAAGAAGGTGGGGGGAAAAGTGACAGTGAAGAATGCAGGAGTTGGAAACGTGAAGGAGTGCAGCAGTGAGGTGAGATGCGAGAATTTGGGGGAAATGTTGTGAAGCTTCTCGGGTTGTGCTCTTGATCTCCTCTTGGTCTTCATGTATTCAGACTCTGAGTGTTTTATGGACTTTGCAAATGAGTTAGACATTAATTATCTTATCATGTTGACATTGATGGTTAGACATTAACGTCCCTGCCAATCGCCACCTCCGATCACCAAGCCATCGCCAATCAGTCGCCGTCGCGCATTGCCAACCATCAATGTAGTACTGGCGACCCAAAGCCCGCACCGAATTAAACTCGTGAAGTCGTACATCTCGAGCCCTAAAATCTCGCATCTTGCGATATCGCTCCGCTCGCAGCTCGCTGGACCCGTCGTCACCGTCTCTTCGTTAGCTCGATCGTCGCACACCGGCGCCATTTGTCACCTCTCGCCCTGATTTTCGATCTGCACTCTCAGTCTCACTCTCTCCTTCTCTTCTCTCTATTTCGCGATTTCAGCAGACCCGATTCCCCCTTCAAATGAAAATGGCGTGAACCAAGCAAGTGAAACGAAACGGTTCTTGTTGAACCGGTTCAGCCTTTACACTAACACCTTAATTTAATTTATTAAATTTAATCCAATTTATCCAATTTTTTCATTAACTTTAAAATACCTCTTTCATCATTTTAAATCCCTAATTAATTCCTTAATGTAAAACAATTAAATTAATTCTTAATATAGAACAATTATAATAAATCCCAGATATTATAATTTAAATTCGTTAAACAAATTTTTATTTTAACTACAGTAAATTCCATTTAATCTCAATAAATGGAATTCTTACGAATATTGATTGGTAATACCCCAATAAAATAGTTATCCAACTTGAAAAAAAGTTGGCGTGTTACAAAAAGGCTAACAATCTCCCCCTTTTTGATGATGACAAAATCCAATAAGTTGGTTATCCTTAAAAACTAAGCATGTGCATATATTATTGTATATTAGATTTCTCCCCCTTAATTCATGCAATATATCAACCTTTAAATTCATGCAAACATGCTATACTAATTCTTATTTCATTATAATTGTCACTCCCCCATAATCAACTTATATATTGCTCTCCCCCTTTTTGTCATAATAAAAAAGCAATTTATGGAGAGGGGAGTAACAAATCAAACAAGATTATCCAAACAAAACTCATTCTCCAAAAAAAATTTATATCAAAAGGAAAATAATGGAGGGAATTTAAACATTCAAATCAAATGTGTGGTAAAAAATATAAGATATCAAATTTATACAACCACAATCAAAGTTCATGGAAATAAAAAAGTATTCTCCACCTTATTGTCACTAAGCATATAAAATTATTTGAGGGAATTTATCATTTAAACCAAATTAAATCTCCAACAAATAGATACCGATTAATGCAACCAAGAATGATAAATAAATTGTCAATTTTTGAGAGTGATACAAATTGAAAAAATAAGAAATTAATAAGGGATACCAATTGATGATTCACAATTAAAACCAAAAACATTTGTCAAAGATTGATACCAATTGTAAATCAAAAATAACATTTGAAGAGAGATACCAAAGATTGATACCAAACGACTACTCCCCCAAAACTTCAGGTAAAGGCAGAGCAGCTGAGGATTAGGAGCTGAAGTGTTCTGTTATTTACATTTGAGCTGTTTATCGTTACTTGGTGAGGATATTTACATTTGGTCTGTAAACCTTAAACACTGTTGGTTGGATATGTTGCACAGTACTTGGATTTCATTTTAATTTATGCACCGTTATTTTCTCGTGATCCCAACTCGGACCTAGGACCATATCATCTTGGGCCGAATTAAATATTTATAAGTCTTCCGCAAAAACACACGCCTTGGGTTGGGTGATCGGGTTCTCTACGAGGATCGGGTCGCCCGACCCGGCGGTTCTGTTAGGCCTGTCTTTGGGTCGTGACAGTTTTAATTGTCGATTAATCGCATGTTAGGAATTCTAGTTGCTCATGTGTTAGTCGGATTAAATGCATGATTAAATGTCCTGACTTTCCAATGTTATATTCCAATTACAAGCATGCTTAGTTGTTCGTATGTCTGTTGTTATGTTGGATTTGAAGCATGTTTACTTGTTCGTAAAATTTCCGCTGTACATAATTATTTAGATTACAAGTTCGCTGCTCTGCCTTAATATCCTCGTTACTGTTTATTTTCCTCTTTAAGAAGCATGTTTAGTTATTTCAGTTTGTGATTCATATTCAATAATCATGCATTGCTCTAAGAAGTTAAAATTCGTCCTGTTGTGATTATGATTCCGTTCATTTATAAGTATTTAAGTTGTCAGTCTCCTTATCATGCTAGAGAAATTATTGTTGAAATGCTTTCAAGAATTCCTTGCTAATTTCGTTATGCGCGCTTCTTCGTTTGCCTTATATTTATATATATATGTATGGACGCTAATTTGGAATTTTCTTGTGTGCCTTAAATTCCGCTTGTCTATTGTTAATTGTTGGACCTTCAATGTATTGTCTTTACTACCCATGCATTCACGTTAATAGAAACCAAGTAGGTAGTACCCCCTCGGGGTGGTACTCACATACAGGAGTGAGGAAAAGAAAAACGATAAGAAAACGAAAGAAAAGGGAGTTGGGGGTGGATGGGTAGACGGGTCTAGTTTGCAATCTAGCCGAAGCCCCTCCCTTATCGAGAACAGGAGTTCTAGATTGCAAGCAAAGGATTAGGCTGATCTGCTACACCATCCCATTTAGGTCTCCCAATCTCTAGCTTGAAGTACGAGTAAAGAACAAACGAAGAAAGAAGGTAAGAAAACACTTCGTTAGGGTGGCCCCCATTCCAAAAGAAACTATAGAGAGACTTATGCATTTGTTTTCCCCCATTTTCTTACTGGGCGAAAGCGCACGTCCTTACTTGTGGTGTACCTACTGAGATGCTTGTACCAGGAGCGGTGTAAGAGGCCATACCTGTGGAGCCTGTGGCGTATCCGGAGGGGACGCAAGCTGAGTAGTAGTGTGGCGTCAATTAAGGATGGAAAGAGTAATTTTGTAAGGGCTAACGTCCGATTGCTTTATGAACGTTAATTACCCTTTACCCTTATTAAGAATTTATTTGGAATATAATGTAGGTTTTACCTTGGATTTAAAAGTTAATATTTATAAGTGATGCTTTTAAATTATGCTTCCACTATATTTCTAAATTAATGTTTTGAAGTGATGATTTTTTTTCTAATTTCGTTTCCACTAAATATATATTGCTCATAGTTTTTCCTTCGATTTAAATCAACCATTTTAAAAGGGTTAGTAACGATCAGATTTGGCACGCTGATATTTTTTTCAAGAAAAGATTTTGAAAAGAAAAACTTAACACCGAAACTCGTTTTAGCAAATTTTAGCATACTTTTAAAACGATTAGAAATCCGGGTCGTTACAAATGCTACTAATTATTATTGGATGTATATGTTCTAAAGATTGAGTTTAGACTTTGTTGTTTAATAAATTGTTAGGGGCGGTGCTCTGTTGCCTTGGAATGTCTCTAATGGTATACTTATTACTTTGATAAAATGGAATTGTTGAGGATTGTTACGTGATGACTTAAGAATAATAATCCATGAATTGTTATTTTGGTTATCGTCATATGTTGGGTGTTAAGTGATTAAGTTGGATTTTGGATTATGGACTTTTAGTAGTCAATGAATGGGAATCTGTGTATGAAGTTGAGTTAATTATAGCCTATAGTTAGAAGTTGGGACTCTATCAATTGTTTGCTAAAGAATTGTTATTGAAGAATATTTACTTGATTTTGAAGGTATTGAGAAGGATAATTTTTAAGTGCTAAACTCTTTAAGAACTACAGGTAAGTGATATTGCATGTTTGTTGCCTTTTTGCCTACATCACAAGAGAATAGAGGTTTGTTGATGATTGTGTTTATTAGATGATGAGGTTCATGATCTTGCTATTGTTCGAGGTTGAATTGCTTGATGTTTGATGTTGTGTTTTTATTAGACTTTAAGTTCTTTAAATTAAGGATTTTGATCATACTTTGAGATTATATTAAGAATATGCTAGAATGTGTTAAGTTGTATGCGTTCATACGCATTCATATATCATGTTTTGATAAAATGTACGAAAATGGTTTTATGTATTATTTTGAAAATGAAACGGACATTATATGGAAATAAACGTAAATAGGTATAATGAGATGTGAGTTTGTGAGTGGTTGCCCCATGTGTGTCATTAGTTGCTACTCTACCTTGTCATGTTGACATCTCTAATTCCTATATAGGTAACTAGAACTAAATGAAAATGAAATACATGTGAATAAACATAAAAAGATGTTGTGAGGTGTGAGTTCTTTAGTTGGCTGCCTCATATGGGTCATTAGGTGCTACTCTACCTTGTCAAGTTGACATCTCCAACATCTGTAAATATAAAAGTAAGGGTAAAGGAAAATGATAACGAAAACTGCATGTGTTTTTATAAAGTTACATAGCATGAGAATTTTTTAATTTATATCGCTTATTGAGCTTTAGGCTCATAGTTTTTGTCTTTTGATGTAGGTAAGAAGCCAATGGTTGGATAAAAGCTTACTGAGGATGCAGCTGATGGAGTATCGCAATGTTGAGGCAGTATTGCAATGTTGAGCCTTTTTGTGCTATTAGCGTATTGACCTTGGGGGTTATGGCTCATGAACTGGAATAAAGGGTGTTAAGTATTTCAAAGACTTTAAATGGTTTTTAGTTGTGACAAATGTTTTAAACAGTTATAAAGTATGTAGTGTTGTTTACTTTAAATAGTTTTAAGTGGTGAATTGTATGTTTTGTGTTACAAAGACTTTCATTTTTGTTTACTCTGCTTTTCCTCCACATGTTTTTAAAGAAAATTTTTTATATGGTTAATGTAAAGATAAAATGATTAATGGGATGTTACAAACCTAGTACTAATGGGAGCATGACAACTATACCTAGCTAATTGCAAAGAAGAAAAGTCTATGGAATAGGGCCCCTATCAATTGAAGCCTCAACAACCACTCATTGCTTATCCAGTTGTATCGTTCATATAAGGTGCTGCTGGAGCTGGGGAATGTTCTACTAGCTTAAGGCACAAAACTTACTCACATGTTCCTTTTGATGCTAAATCCAATAAGTATATAATTTTGAAAATATAAGCTTAATTAAAATAATATATTTTGGTTAATGTATATTTTTTTTATTTTTTGAAGAGTCATCTAGAAGGTTCTCACTCATGTAGATGTAGGTACATTCGTTAATGATGTATTTGTATGGTTCATTGTTGGGTAGATCAAGTAACTTATTGATTCATTATGTACTAATATATGTATTAGATTAAATAAGTAGTTCATGTGTTGTTTTATATATGTACAAAATAATCCTATAAATAGGATGTGACTATGGATATTTTGTATCTAGTAATAGCCAAAAGCAATTTGAAGAAAAAGGTTCTCAAGTTCTCTCCTCTCACTATTTTTCTTTCTCTAAAATCCCTCTATCTAATTCCAACAAATTAGTATCATAGCATTGTTTTTTGATCATGTAAATATGTCAATTATATATTTCCATGTCATTTCCTTCAACTTACCAAAGATAATTACATTATAATAGTTGGTGTAAAAAGTTGTAGCTTAAATCTTTTTTATGCCATTTTTAAAGAAAATCCATTCATATCTTTTGAAAATAAAATGAACACATGATGCCTTTGAAAACAAAACAAACATAAGAAGTATTTCATAAAAAAAAAAATTCTAATTTAAAATTCAAATGTAGTTAAAGCCTAACATAAAATAAACATAAATCATTTAGTGTTATTCAACTGTCCAAAAAACGTTGTAAAACATCTTAACTTAAATCCAAACATTTAAAAGCATAATTAAAATAAAGATACTTCTTTTGACATCATTTTCCTCTAGTATTCACTCACGAGTCAATATCACTCCGATAATGTCACAACCTTTCACATGAGAGTACTCATTCAACTACATCATTCACATATTTCCGTCATAAAGTGTGTCATTAAAGTTTTCCTCGCCTACACTACAAAGTTCATCTACGAGTATGAAGCTCAGTAAGAGATGTATATATGTCATTCGTATGAAATGCAATTTATAAAAACATGTCTTTTTCAGTCATCGTTCTTTATTTTTCTTTCACTTAATAGTCAGTCGTTTGTGGTAATTTAGTCTAGGTGAGAGTGACACCAATTGATCTACCTCATACAGGATAGCTAACTCGAACCCCACCCCACATAGGACTATTAATGTTTATTCAGTCTTTCATTCTTTTTGTCAAAACATATGCATAGAGATTCTTATGTCATTTCTTAAAAAAATATTTTCATGATGCATGTAATACATGTGATCATGCCATATGAATCATAATAACATACAGTCTATCAAACCTCCCTCTACATGCAATTAACAAACCATCACCATAAAGTATCTTATCATCAACAAACTCTAATAATAAAATAAACAATACAAAACACATCCTTGATCCACAATTATAAACTATCACAAGCAAGACAATTATCATAACAATAAAATACTCTTGCACTTTGTGATATGGGCTGAAAGACCAAACACCTGGAATATCATTTACCTCGGGGTCTTAGTAAATTTCGATAGCTTAGGACAATCACCCTTAACTTGGATCAACCTTCAATTCGCTTCGTTTCCAAAATGCTTAGTTTCCTTGAAATTACAAAAGATAACATCAATAGTGAGATAGAAATTCATTAGGCTAGGTTATTTTAAAAAATTCTTAGAACGGGAAAATTTCCCACTTTAACGTAATCTTGTTCTTAGGTGTTTGGTTGTGAATTCCAACAAATTTTCTTCGTCTTTGAATCGTTGATATGTCATTGAGACAAGAATATTTACAGAATTCTCATAAATTTATAGAAGTATGAAATTTTCTCTCAGTAAATCCTAATATCAACTCTTAGGATTCCAATCATTATTCTCACCCTTCACCATATCCCATCACATAAACAATTTTGGGTAAATGACAAATCAACCATCGTGGTTTGTGGTCAATGACAAGTCAACCACTAGGGTATTTTTTTTAACAAATTAACCACTGACGTATGGGAAAATAACAAAGCAAACATCACAGTTACGTTTTTCGTTCTCTGTTAACAAGTTAAAAACGCGGTGTCACCGCATTTTTTCGTGGTGTCACCGCCTTGGAACGCCGTGTCACCGCGTTTTTTCGCGGTGTCACCGCGTTTTTGTGATTAAACGCGGTGCCTGGAAAAACATTTTACGAATGCAATGTTATATTGGTTTTTTGACCTCTGCACCTTCAAACTACCATAACTTTTGCTACGGATGTCGGAATTGGGCGCAGAAGGTATCAAATCGAAGCTCTCTCAGAGCTCTATAAATGTCATTGGGTAAACTCCATGAACGCCTTTCTCAGCCCCAAAATCAATTTAAGCCCTCAAATTTGCGATCAAACATTTGCTTAGTCTAGAGAAAAGGAGAAGGCCGAGTGGAAGGAGAAAAGAGAGAGAAGAAGAACGAAGATGGAAGGAGCCTTTGGAAGACAGGAAATGTAGTGAAGAGAAAGAGAAAGAGGAAGAGAAGGGGGAAGAGAAGAAAGGGTGAGATGCTTTCTGGAGAATGGTGAAGGCCATGAAGGAATGATGATAGAGAGAAATATGAAGGATAGAGGGAAGGTGGAGCTGTTGCGCTCAAGATTTCTAGTGTAACGACCCAGTTTTTCGTAAATCCCTTAAAACACTTAAAATTTTGAAATTTTGCTAAGGCCATTGAATTCTCTTTTAAAACAAATATCGGAGTGCGATGCTAAACCAGACCACTACAAACCTTTCGTTAAACTCGTTATGAAAATCAATTTAATGAAATGCAGAAGCATATGAAATCATTTATTTTAAAACGTTGCGGAAGAGTAAATAATTTAATAAAAGAATTTAATAAAAGGAACGAAACAATTAAATATAAATTCAATTGAAATCGTTTTCTCTTTTCATTGAAGCCTGGCAAGGCCCATTCTCGCTCGTGCAAATCATTTATCCCTGCTTATTATTATCTTTTCACCGTTATCACCGTTTTATCCTAAGTCTGTGCATTAGCTTCATATACAAGTACCTATACTTACACCATAAGTAAACTGTAATCCCAAAGGCTTAGTATGGAAAAAGGTTTAACGCAATGTGATATGCCACTCTTTAGTTCGTTTTGGAATGGGGGCCATCCAAACCAATCTTTTCATTAAGTCATTGGTTTTTTAGTACTTTACCCATACATCGAGCTGGAGATTAGAAGATTTCCTTTGGAATGTTATAGTGATTGGATCTAACCTTTTACTCATAACAAGAACTCTCGTACCCTAAAAGGGAGGGGCTTCTTCTAGTTGTAAACTAGGCCCGCTTCCCAACCGCGCCCAACTCCCGTTTTCATCGTTTTCTTTTTCTCCTGTGTCGGGCTAAGCTATCGGTACCACAGAAGACCTTTATCATCTTAGCATTTTTCCTCAATTTCATCATTTATCCTCACTCGTGCATGTGTGAGTACCACCACCAAGGTGACACTCCGTATTAGTTTCTATTAACATGATGCATGGCTATACATTATCAACCTAACATGATGCATGATGCTTTATAACATAACATTAACAGAAATTAAAGTGCGAACTGAAATAAAAGTAACTGTAATTGAAATTGAGCATATAATGAATAACAATAATTGAAAGCGCACAGCAATACAGGGAGCCATTATGATATCGAATTGAAAGCAGCAAATGAACAAGATGAGATGATAAAGAAACATGCGACGAATTACAATTAACTAAACATGCTCATTGAACTAAACTAGACTAAACATGGAAACATGCTTTAGAAAATGAATAATGGAAACATGCTTATAAATTGATAATTCTTATTCTAGTTGATTAATCATGCTTTTATTTTAATTAATTAAACATGCTATATTTAATAGTCTCGTTATTATCTTATTTAATTACATGCTCAAGAAATGATTTCATTTCATATTCTAGTTACATATCTTGGTTAATATTAATTTATTAAGTAACATCCTATATTATTCTAAGTTATGTCAAATAACATGCTTCTATTATTCCAATAACTCAAATACTAAAGTACAATTATGTTATCCACCATTATTCACTAAGTTAATTGACATGCTCTAGTTAACATACATGCATCAAGAAGTAACCAAGTTAATCAAACATGCTCAATTAGTTAATTTACTTACCAAATTAGTTAGATAATTACATACTCAATATTAGTTATCCATTAAACATGCTTGAGTTGATTAACATGCAAACATGCTCACTAGTTAATTTGTTGTCCTAATTACTTAACATGCTCAAGGAAGTTAATTAAACATGCTCTAATTAATCATGCTTATAAGTCGAGCTAATTGAACATGCTTAAGTGAGTCAATATGCTAATTGATTATGCTAGTTAGTTAATTTAGACCTACTAGTTAATCAATTTAGTCGATTTACATGCTCCACTAATTAGTTGGTTAACATGCTCCACGATTTGTTATTACTTAAACAGCTAGCTAAACATGCTCGACTCAGTTATTTAAAGACTAGTTACCTAATTAGTTAATTAAATGTGCTCAGGTATACTTAGTTAATCAAACAAGCTTATTAACATATTCAGAATAACACTAGACAGTAAATACGGAATGAATGAAATATCAGTTTAGTTAACATAAAGAATCCAAGCTAGACATCCAGAAAATAATGAAGAACAGAATAGTAAATCATCTAAGGAAAAACCAACATTCTAAGCTCATTCGTAGCTCATTCCTACTCCTCATCATTTACATACTCATCATATCCAACCATTGATCATTTATCATAGCAATCCATCACAACAAATAAAGTAAAGCATTTTGCAATAAAAAGAACAATTAACAAGAAAGAATATGTCTACAAGTACTAACAATTCTAACAAGTACTAACAAGAAATGAATGACAGAGCTAGTCATATTCTAACAAGTACTAACAATTCTACACTATCCAACAAAGGAAATATCCATGGCAAGGAATCAACAAATAAAATACAGTAGGAAATTATCTAAGGAATTAGTAGTATGCATTTCAGAAAATGAACATAAAACGCATGCACTCTACTTGTTGTGTAGGGTCTTCTCTGGCCAAGACACCCCAATTTCCTTACCTAAACTGATGAACACAACAAGGAAACCAAGCCTTCACGCAGCTACCAGCTTCATAGTAGCTCACTCACGTACACACTTATCCAAGGAACACTCACTACTCTCAAATTACAGGGAAACCCACTCTCACACATTGGAACCCACAATTAGCTCACCACTCAACCACACAACTCACACACACTAAGAGGCTCACATGCAGGAGCACTCCTCATAGGAAGAGAAGCCTCACGTAGCAGGGAGGGGGAGTTCACACAAGGAGAGGAGCTGAATGTAGAAATGGAAGGGGAGAGAAAGCTTATACCTAGGAAGGGGAACAAACGGTATGTGTAGGGGGTAGGGAGGTTGGCTACGTGTGGTCTGGAGGAGGATTTGCTATCGGGGGTCGCCTTCTAATTGGTTAAGGCTCGTTCTCTTTCTGATTTTAAATCTTTTTTTTTTGTCGCAGATCTGGGCCGCTTCGGATGAGTGCGGATGCAGTGGTCTCATTCGCATTCATCTGCAAGAGTAAAACTCTTAAGGCTAAACCGTGGTCTCGGATGAGAACTAGCGTCCTCGTCCAGGCAATACCATCCGCATACGATGTTCAGACGCGTTATGGCCTCCGCATGAAGCGTCTGGACGCGTTAAGGCTTTCCTTCACTAGCCCCTTCTCTACCAACTCGTCCACTTGTCATTGGATTTCTTTGGTCTCCTCTTGATTTGTTTGATAGGCTGGTCGGTTGGGAATTGTCGATCCTAGAACGAAGTCAATTCGATCTTCGATTCCCCAAAGTGGGGGAACTCCTCATGGTAATTCTTCTGGAATGAAATCCTTGTATTCTTGCAAAAGAGAAGTAACTTCCACTGGTAGAGAATTCGTTAGTTCGTTAGTGTTCAAATAAACATCCTTGCACACTAACAAAATCATCTCATTCTTTTTTTCTCCTTCAAATTTCTTTTCTCCTTCTTTACCTTTTTTTCTTTCTTTTCCTTTGGCTTTTCTCTCTTCAGCCTTTTTATCACACTTGCCTTCTTCACTCTCCTCTCTTGCGCTCAAAATTTTAACTACTCAGATATCTAGACCTCCCTTGTCTTTGTGCAATTTGTTTTGACTCTGGAATTCCTTGGCTATTCTCTCTTGATCAATGCTTGCCTCCCATGGTGGTAAAAGTGTCAGGACCACCACTCTCCCATTTTGGACTAGAGAGTAATCATTCTTGAATCCATCGTGCTTGCCCATCCATATTGTCATGGTCTTGCTAGTAGGATGCATCAGTACTACATCCCACAAAATGTCATCCTTGTACCTTCTGATTGATAACGCAATACTCACTTGCTTTGTCACCTTGACTTAGCCACAATGACTTAGCCATTGTAGTTTGTATGGCTTCGGGTGTTTTTGAATCTTAAAATTCGACTTTTGGACCAACAACATACTTATTACGTTTGTGCAACTGCCACTATCAATAATTAAACTACATACCTTTTTGTCAACATGGCATCCGGTATGGAAAATGTTTTCTCGTTGGGCTTTGTCTGTAATACCTTGAATTTTTATATAAGAATTTATTGAGAATAATTGAAATTGAATTAGGGGTATTTGGATTTATCGGATATTTATTGGAGTATTACCAAGGACGTAACCGTTAAGTTATAATTTAAAAGAAATTCTTAGAGATTTAATTGATGGAAATCCATTTGGGAAATGGAATTAAGAAATTTAAACAGGATTTGTAATAATCCATTAACGACATGTGGAATAAGTCGAGAGTTACAATTTGAGTTGGTTAATATGTGCTACGAATATTTAACACTCAAATATATATATTTTTAAGATTTAAAATGGGAAGCATGAACCAGTTTAACAGAATCGGTTCACGCCACTTAAACTACTTCACCCAAGCGAACCAGTTAAGTGGAGAAAAGTAGAATGGCCTTCGGCCATTCTGCGAGATGGCGATTGCGAGGCAGCGAGGAAGAGGGATTGAGAGAGGGGTGAAGAGGGAGACGGGGTTCACGACGAGGAGATAGCGACGGAGACTGCAAGCAAGGAGGTGTTGTCCCGCGGTGATGAGCAACAGATATTCGTTCGATAGGGTGTTCGCGAGCTAGGGCTCAGTTTTATGGGCGCGAGATGGTCCGGCGACCATGGCTAAGGTCTTCGGTGAGGTGTCGGGCGATCAACGATGCTGGCAGCAAGGGATGGTGACAGCGAAGAGCAACGAATGGCGATGGTGATGGGCGAATGGAGCTGCGGTCTCCATCTTCAAGTTGAGCTCCAAACCGGGTATGATCGGACTAGCTTGGCCAGTTCGAGCAAGATGTTGTCTGCTATGCAGACAACCTTTCCAATGTGGAATCAGCGTGGGGAGCACACTTTGTAAGCTAGACAGAGACGTTGTCGGGAGATTTGTTAGAAGAGGGGCCAAGGAGTGGGAGCTGTGCAGAAGGGGATGCTTCTGAAGATGTTGAGTGCTGAGCAGGGTGAGCTGAGCTGAGAAGGGGGAGTTATCTGGAGTAGATAACAGAACTGTGAAGGGTGAGTGATGCCGAGGAGAAACAAGAGAAAAAGAGGCGATGGAGAAAGAGAAGCGAATTTGCTGGATGGAAAGAAATGGCTGAGAGGTTCAGGTGAGTCTTCTTCCTCGGCTGTTTTGGAATTTGGTGTCTAATTGTAGATGGAGCTTGACAATGTTGTTGGGTTTTGCACCTTGGGTTTTATTTGGATGATAACTAGATATTGTTTTGTTGTCATTTGGTTGTGAGTAGTTAAACCTTGCTGATGAATTGTTTAATACCCTGTGGTGAATGATGCCACGGTTGGGTTTCAGTTTCTTGATTTTGTGAAGGATAGTTTGATTATGTGCTACTTTTTGGTTTTTTGTTTTGTGAAGAATGGAACTGTGAATATAGATAGCACTTTGTTGGTCATTTTCCATAGGCATAATGTGTTGGATTTTACCTTGTTGTGTAATGCCTCTATTGAAGCCTCTGTTGTAGTATTAAGAACTGTTATATGGGTTGAGGAAAAATATTGGAAGTATGTTGCCTTGAAATGTATAAGCTATTGATAGTTTAAGTTGAGATAATTTATGTCCCGTGAAGTCTTAGAATTATTATTATTCAAGTTATGAGTCGTAATCATTGATGGTAATACTTTAATTGTGAAGGTATCAAAAAGAGATAAATGGACAACGATTAAGTGCAAACACACAATAAAGAATTGTGGTAAGGAAATTGGGTGTGTTTTGGCCATTTGGAGGCCCTACACCGCATGTAGTGTGCGTGAGTTTTACTTTTAGTTCACTGTGGATTCCCTGATGTTATGCCATGATTGATAGTTAGATAAATTGATAATGGAAGTGTCTATGTTAGTAGATAGGTTTAGTTGAACCAAAAAAGTAGAAGAGTGGGCCTCTATCAGAATTTCTCGTCGTAGTTCCATAATTTTAAGGACAAACCATTTACCTTTAAACTTAATTGTTCCTCCATTAGAAACAAAATAATATGTGGTTCGGTAGAGTCTTATTTGATTTAAGACTTACACACTTGTGGTTCATAGCTTCTGCTTCTTTGATTTTCTTTAATAATGTAGGCAATAACATGATAGTTGAAAGTGTAGAAGTCACACCTCTAATCCAAACTTTTGAACTTCAAATAGAAGAGTTGTGGGTATTTTTGGTCATAAAGATATACTATTACTACTATTTTACTTAACGCATCTTCCACTATATTAACTTTTCCTGAGTTGTATTTAATCTCGCAAATCATAAGTTCTTTATGAATTTGAACAACCATCTCTATCATTCAATTCCTTCTAACTAAAAATGTACTTCAAGCTCTTGTGGTCTGTGAAAATTTCACATCGCAGTTTATATAAATAGTGTCTTTATATTTTGACTGCAAGGACCACAATTGAAATCTCAAGATCATGAGTTTCGTAACTGCGTCCGTTCTCTTGTAACTGTCTAGAAGCATTGGCTATTATTTTACCTTCATGCATAAGTACACAACCTAATCCATTCTTCAAGATATCGCAATAAATACTATATTTTCCACCTTCTAGCGAAAGTGCTAATATTGGAGCTGTAGTTAATTTATCCTTCCAGTCCTAGAAACTTTCCTCACACTCTTTAGACCACCAAAATATGACACTCTTTCTGATGAAGCTAGTCAATGGTAACACAATCTTTGAGAATCCTTCAATAAATCTCTTGCATTATCATGCCGAGCCAAGGAAACTACATACTTCACCTTCTTTGGTTGTTGCCAATATAGGACTACTTGAAACTTAGCTGGGTCTATAGAAACACTGTACTTAGAAATAACATGACCCAAAAAAGTTGAATCTATCCAGCAAAAGTTAACACTTAGAGAACTTTACGTATAACTGGTGTGCCATTAAAATTGTCAATGTGATCTCTAAATGTTCCATGTGTTCTTCATTCAAAATAGAGTAGATGAATATACCATCAATGAAGATGACTATAAACTTGTCTAAGAAGTCCTTGAAGATGTGATTCATCAAACTCATAAATGTTGCAAGCACATTAGTTAAACCGAAGGACATTACCATAAATTTGTAGCGTCCATATTCAATATGAAATGAAATCTTTGGAATGTCATCAAGCCCTCAATAGTCATCAAGCCTTACATCCTACATCACACGTGTATCAATTATACAAGCTAAGAAACCAATACATCCACCCTTCAATAGTCGTCGTGTTTTAATAGCGAAAATAATTGGTGGCATACTCTTCTCCTTAGTGTCATGAAAAACATATTCTTTATTGTGCGGGGCTAAAAATAAACTACCCTTCTCTTAGAGTTTATGGTCGCAACATGTCAAAAGAACGAATCCATGCCAAGAATGGCATCATATCCCTTCATATCAATCACAATAAAGTCGGTGTGTAGAAATTGATTATCCAAGCTAATAACATACTCTTTCAAGATACCATTTGCTTCTAGACATTCTCTAGATGGTAACATTACTCAATGAACACAATCAATTAGTCCAATCTAGAATAGAATGCAGATGCCACAAACAAGTGTGTAGTTCTTGAGTCAAACAAGGTATAAGCATAAATTCCATTAATGAATATAGAACTAGACACAATAGCATGCTTGATGGGCCATTCACAGTGACAATGGCCCAAGGTTCCAACAACACCTTCCCTTCCAACTACATGGAAGATAACTGATCAATGGGCCAAATTGAAGAGCTATCAACCCAAGAGGACCACAAGAGGCCCCCACATATTTTACCATAAAAAGAAGCACAAGTAGAGAAGCTTGAACGCCAAGATAGATCAAAAGAAGAAGAGTTATGGAAAGCTTCCAAATCAACCATACAAGTCGACAAAGGAAGGCCGATTGATGCATATATTTTGCAACCATCCAAGTTGTAAAACTTGAAGACAAAGTAGCTGCCAAAAGCCACAAAAATCATTGAGCCAAAACAAGCAAGAATGATTAAATAATTACTTTAGAAAGTTACATAATTACTAGTATAGTAATCGGCCAAGCATGATCGAATGTCTAAGTTGTTTCTTATTATGTTATTTCCTATTCTATGATTTGTAATTGGCTATATAAAGCCACCTAGTATATGTATTTAAGACATTGAAGTTTGATTATTAAAAAGCTTTGATTTTGTTTCAAAATTGGATTGATTCCTTTTTCAATCCTTTGATGAGTTGCATCTAAAGTCTTGTGTGTGTTGCATCACAAGATTGAGCTTACTTTGTGAGTTGAGTGAGTTCTCTTATTGGTATCCTAACTCTTACTTCTTGAAGGGAAAGTGTGAGAAGAGGTGTCTAACTTTCAAATGGAATTTCTTTGGGAAAGACATCCATACGGGAGTACAAGTTGCAATACTTAATATTTCTGGCCAATCTATTTCTCAAGTGCATATTTCTAAATCCATGGTGTGTATTGTGATTATTTTTGAAAGAGTTCTTTTTATATTAATCAAGAAAATCGTGGTCCAAATTTCAAAAGGAAAGCTTCTAAATCAAAGGATATGTTAGTTTCTAAAGTCGGACATTCCATATAGTGTTCAACGCAAGTTTTAGAAGGTTTCTGTTCAGACAACTGACCGATCAATCCCCTTCTCTTCAGACAACTGACCGCACCAAACTCGAATTATCAAGTTTGTAATATTTTGCACATTGCTGATCAACCACTTTCACTCCAAATTCTGCGGCTGATCATTGTTGTTGTACACTGCCTAGATATTCCAAGACTTGATTGACCGTCTCGGCTGTATTCTTCAGCAACCAATTGTTCATCCTTCTTCAACAACAATTATTCGCAGGATATATTCTCATTTCCTTCCATTAGTGTGTCATTTGGCATCAAAGCTAAAGTGACTCCTAATTCTATCTTTTACTTATCTTCATGATGACATGAAAGTTACAAAAGTGTCACAAAAAGTTGGGGTAAATCCGACCATTGTTCCCGACACCAAGCCACCATTAACACAAGAAGCAGGATCAAGTATGCAAGGACAAATTGACAAACTTTGGAAAGTATTTCATCAGCAAGTAAAAGTATTCAACAGAGGAGTAGTCCTCAATCAACAAAGCCAAGAGAAAGGTTTTCCCAATTGGATAGTGATGAAGATTTTGTAAAAGATGGAATCGAGTGTGGGGATGTCCCTAATCATAAAAGGAGGTCAACCAAAATGGACAATTTGAATCTTGTCAAGGTATCCATCCCATCGTTCAACAGTTCTAGTAATAGTAATGATTATATTGAATGGATGGAAAAGGTTGAAAGAATATTTGAGTGTTACAACTTTTCAGAGAAAAATAAGATTCAACTAGTATCACTTGAATTCATGGGTTATGCGAGTCTATGGTGGAGCAACACTAGTACAAAGAGAAGGCAAGGGGGAGAAGAAATCCAAACTTTGCAACTCTTGGAGCGGCTCATTAGCAAAAGGTTTATTCCAAGCCATTACAAACAAGAACTTTATCATCAAATGCAAAGCCTCAAGCAAGGGACCTCATCAATAGAAGAATATGTGGCCGAGTTTGATACCTGACAATAAAGTTGTGATTTGCAAGAGCCGGATCACCAAATCATCATAAGGTTCATCCAAGGACATAACTATGATATGGTGATATTGTTGAGCTACCACCCTACACAACCTTAGAGGAGATTATCAAGTTCGCTCTCAAAGTAGAGAGACAAAGAATGAAAAAGGAAAAGGAAAGGGTTAGTTGATTCCCTCAAAGAAACACAAGCTTCTCCAAGCCACCATCCAAACTTGAAGACAAGGACATAAGCATGAAGAGTATCGCAACTAATCCAAGTGACAACAAGAATCTACCAATGGAAGCACCAAAGCCAAGGACAAGGGAGATTAAGTGTTTCAAATTCCTTGGTATGGGACACTATCCCTACCAATGTCCAAATATGAAAGTAATGGTGCTAAGAGAATGCACTAATGAGATCGAAAGGGAGGATGAAAGTGAAACACAAGAGGCACATGAGGAGGAAGCACAAGTGGAAACCTTATATGCTTAAGAGGGCCCCCTCCTTGTGGTCATTCAAAGAGCACTCACTACCAAAACAAGTATTGATGATTATCAAAGAGAAAACATCTTCCATATCCGTTGCAATGTCAAAGATAAAGTTTTCTCTCTAATTATTGATCGAGGGAGTTGTGCTAATGTGATTTCTATAGATCTAGTGAGTAAATTAGGATTGGAAACAACCTCATATCTGATTCCTTACAATCTAATTTGGTTTAATGAACGAGAGGACATCAAGGTTAGTAAGCAAGCTTTGATTGAGTTATTATCTATTAGAAATTTATTGGACAAAGTATTATGCGATGTGGTTCCCTATGAATGCTAGTCATCTACTTTTTGGGGAGACCATGGCAATATGATTGAAAGACTACACATGTGGGTTTCACCAATTGTTATACATTCAAGTTCAATGGGAAGACGGTCAAACAAGCTCCACTCCAACTGGAGCAAGTTGTCAAAGATTATTAAGTGTTAAATGAAAGTAGGTTAAAGACTACATTATTCATATCAAAGAGAGAGTTGCGGATAGTTTTGAAGAGAAAAGATTTGATGGTGTTGATGATGTTCCGCGACAAACTTGTTAGGATGGGAGAGATACCCAAATCAATTCTAACACTTTTAGAAGAGTATCTAGATGTATTCCCCAAAGATCTTCCACCAATTACGGGAATTAAGCAACAAATTGACTTCGTACCTAGTGTAACTTTCCCAAATTGTCCCCCTTATTGACTAAATCCAGTGGAGGCCAAGGAACTACACAAGCAACTGACTGAGCTATTGAAAAAAGAGTTTATAAGAGAATCTCTAAGTCCATGAACCATGACAACACTTCTAGTACCAAAGAAAGATAGAAGCTTGAGGTTGTGTATGGATAACCAAGCTATTAATCAAATCACTATTAAATACCGATTTTCAATCCCTTAGCTCGAAGATATGTTGGATGAATTAAGTGGGGCCTCTTTTTTTACAAGGATCGACTTAAAGAGTGGTTACCATCTGATTATAATGAAAGAAGGAGATGAATAGAAGACAACCTCCAAAATCAAGTATAGACTTTATGACTAGATGGTCATGCCTTTCGGGTTGTCAAATGAACCAAGCACCTTCATGGGGGGATCCATCATATGCTCAAAGAGTTACTGGGAAGGTTCATGGTGGTTTATTTTGATGACATCTTTTTTTATAGTGAGAATCCACCTTCACATATTGAGCACCTTAAAAAACTTTTTGAAGTCCTCTGGTTAACAAAATTCTATGGAAACTTGAAAAAATGCTCTTTTGCACAAGAAAGATTCTATTTCCTTGGCTTCATCATCTCTAAAAATGGAATGGAAGTAGACAACGCAAAGATAAAATCTATCCAAGAATGGCCTACCCCTACAAGCATTATTGAAGTGCGGAGTTTTCATGGCCTAGCCTCTTTTTATAAAAGATTTATTCAAGATTTTAGCACCATAGTGTCCCCCACAACGAATTGCACAAAGAGAGGCAAGAAGGTTTTATTGAATCATGCATGTCAAAGAAGCTTTGAAGAAATCAAGAAAAGATTATGCAATATCTCCATCCTTGCATTGCTTGATTTTAACAAAGTGGTCAAAATTGAATGTGATGCATCATGTAATACCTGAAACTTCTTGGTCGCACTAAGCTTAGAATGCGGATGGTAATAATCATGGATATATTATTTTATAATTATGGAGAATTAATTTAGAAAACGGAATTGGAGAATTTAAATTGGACAGGCAATTATTATCAACTGACGTTCAGAATAAGTCGAGAGTTAGAAGTGTGTCGATCAATATACAATACGTATGTATATATATATATATATAAAAGGGGGGTTTGTTGTGGGTTAAACTGGTCCAACCTTTGAACCGATCGGTTGAAAAGAAGAAGGGGGCAATGAAAAGAAGAGGCCCATGACCACTTTTAAGAAAAGAGAGAGAGGGAATCGGGCTACAGGGGAGAAACTTCTACGGTGCGATCTCTTTCGCTAAGAGAGGGAAGCAGTGAGCGAGGAAGGAGACGACTCCTTTGGTGAGCGCGGATTTGCAAAAGTAATGAATCGTGGAGCTAGGGCTTAGAGTAATTGAAGCCTACAGGATGATTGGAATGAGGCTCTTGCGAGCTGGAGTTTGGAGCGTAAAACCGAGGTATTGGTTGGTGTACAATTCTGCTCTATTGATTTGGTTATGCATTTTCTATTGTCATGGAAATTGATTTTCTGTGGCTGGTGATGGAGGAGAAATGGTAGGGGTGAACACCGTGGGAAAGATCAAGGCTGCGTTCCACGTTGGACCGAACAAGTTCCATTTGGTTTTCCTACCCAAAGAAGAAAATGCATAACCTAAAAAATTGTTATCTGTAAATTCATCCACGTTGTCTTCCCTTTACAGATGGCAATTCCAAATGGGTGTTTGAAGAGATAAATTGGAATGTGGGAGTCCTATATAGGAAGCCTATGTGAAGATTAAAAATAGATAGAGTGTGAGTGAGAGAGGGAATCTGTGAATGGATCTTCTGGAGAGTCTTCTATGAGTTGTATGTGGCTGAGTGATCACAAAGAGTGAGAAAGACAAAGAAAGTGATAGAGAAGAAAAGAAGACAATAAGCCTTTGGAAGAAGAGGAAATACAGAGAAAAGAAATGTGAGAGGGAGTGAGCTACTATCGTTGATGGATTGACCAAGAGGAAATAAAGAGAAAGAGGAAGGTGGAGGTGAAACTCCTGGCTCTCAGTTCTCTTTCAGTTTCTTCACTCAGCTCTCTTGAGATGTTTTTCAGATACGGAGTTCTTCCTTGAGTTACGGCTTAAGTTATGGATTGAGTTATGTTAAAATGGATTATGTTATGTTAAGAGAAGAAGAAGGAAAATGTTAGGATTTATGCTTTGAGCTTATGGAGATTTTCATGAATTGTTCTGCTGCATGCGTATTGATAATGGGTATGCTCTGTTAGTATACTTTGGTTCTAGAATTGGTTTCTGTTGAGGAATATGTATGTGCTTTGATTAATGGGAGTTGGTTCCCTGTTTAAAATACTGCTTGGTTTGTGACAGATGGCAGAATGAAGTAATTCATGATGGTTATGCTCTGTTAATTAAAATGGTTCTTTGTTAATTATTGCTTTCGTTGAAGTAACTAAGGATATTATTATTGGACGTTGAGGAGCATGTGTGTACTCTGTTGATGGTTTAATTGTTGTTATAATGCTTGAGAAATGGTAAGTTGGATTATGTTGCTCTTGGTGGTTTGTTGTTGATACTGCTTAGTTTATAAAATAATGAAGAAATGAAATGAATTGTGGGTTTATGTTCTGTTGTTGGAATTAGTCTCTGTTTGGTTGGGATGCCAAGTTAGGTGTTATGGTTTATGGAACTCGGTAAATGGGTATTAGAGTGGTGGTATTGATGATGTTAAGATTATTAAGTTGTGATTATTGATAATTAAATGTTATGGATTTGTTAAGGTATTGAAAAGGGAGAAGAATGATAAAGTGCTAAAAGCGTTACGGACCCTAGGTAAGTGATACGTTTGTGTTTTGGTCTTGGGACCCTACATCGCAAGAATTAGGGTTGTATGCTAACTGTGTAATCAATTTAGGTTCTTTTATGTTATATATTTAATATTATAAAGTTATGCTTAGATGGATTATAGGATTTGATAGAAATCATGTTTCGAGGATTGTATTGTTGTTTGCTATGTGTTTAGTAGAATTAGTTTCTTTTAATGATATGTTTATTAGATTTTAAATGATATTGATAATGATCATGCTTGAGGATTATAAGATAATGATATGATCATGGATATAGAATTGTATGCATTCACGAACATCATGCATTATGTTTTTCAAAACGATACGAAAATGGTTTTCATGCATGGTTTTAAAAAGGAAACATAATCAAATGGAAACAAAGCCTTGAGGGATGGAGTGGGCTGAAGCCTAGCATCCTGAAGAGGAAAGAAATAATCGTAAATAGGTGTTACAAGATGTGAGGTTGGGTTGGCCGCTCATCCTCGTCAAGTTTATACATCTCTAATGCCGTCAAGTCAGGATAAATGAAAAGGGTCAATTGGTGATGTGAGGCTGAGTTAGCCGCTCTCCTAGTCAAGAAAACAAAAAGATAAAGAAAAGATAAAGGAATAGAAAATAGAAACATAAAACAGAAAATGAATATTGAAAGAGCATAGCATGTGCATTATAGATTTTATTTTATATCACTTATTGAGTGTTAGACTCATAATTAAGTCTTTTGGATGTAGGTACACGTATGAGGTAGAGGATAAAAAGTAGTTGATGAAGGATTTGCATGCACGAATTTTGTGGCTAGCTAGGCTAAAGGATTTAAAAGAAAAAAGAGTTTTGTAAAGATAAAGTAAAAGGTTTATTTATTTTATTTTAAATTAATTGTTTTATGTTTCCGCTATGTTTTCCAAAAGGTTTTAAGAAAAATGAATTTTATAACAAAAAGTCTTCTGCTGTATTTATAAAGAAAAAGTTTTTAAATTTTTACATGTTTTCAAAGGAAAGAAGTTACAAGTCGTTACAGTTGGTATCAGAGCACCTGGGTTTTATAACCGATTTTGTAGACTGTCTACCAACACAAGCTTTGATGCGAAAATACTCCATCGATGTAATTATGTTAATAGATTTGTTTTCTAATCTAAGAGTTTTGTCTTGCGATGAAAAGGATATCATGGCAAGAGGACGAGTTGGGGAAGGAAGAAGAGGACGTGCCCGTGGCAATGTTGGTGGAAGGAATGGACCAGTTGGTTGAGGAAATGTGGATAATAGGTGTTACGAGATGTGAGGTTGGACTGGCCGCTCATCCTCGTCAAGTTTATACAACTCTAATGCTGTCAAGTCAGGATAAATGAAAAGGGTCAATTGGTGATGTGAGGCTGAGTTAGCCGCTCTTCCTAGTCAAGTTTAGACATCTCCAACACCGGTCAATATAAAGTAATGTCAAGATCAAGAAAACGAAAAGATAAAGAAAAGATAAAGGAAAGAATAGAAAATAGAAACATAAAACAGAAACTGGATATTGAAAGAGCATAGCATGTGCATTATAGATTTTACTTTATATCACTTACTGAGTGTTAAGCTCATAATTTAAGTCTTTTGGATGTAGGTACACGTATGATGTAGAGGATAAGAAGTAGTTGATAAAGGATTTGCATGCACGAATTTTGTGGCTGGCTAGTCTAAAGGATTTAAAAGAAAAAAGAGTTTTGTAAAGATAAAGTAAAAGGTTTATTTATTTTATTTTAAATTAATTGTTTTATGCTTCCGCTATGTTTTCCAAAAGGTTTTAAGAAAAATGAATTTTATAACAAAAAGTCTTCTGCTGTATTTAAAAAGAAAAAGTTTTTAAATTTTTACATGTTTTCAAAGGAAAGAAGTTACAAGTCGTTACAGTTGGTATTAGAGCACCTGGGTTTTATAATCGATTTTGTAGACTGCCTACCAACACAAGCTTTGATGCGAAAATACTCCATCGATGTAAGTATGTTAATAGATTTGTTTTCTAATCTAAGTGTTTTGTCTTGCGATGAAAAGGATATCATGGCAAAGGACGAGTTGGGGAAGGAAGAAGAGGACGTGCCCATGGCAATGTTGGTGGAAGGAATGGACCAGTTGGTTGAGGAAATGTGGATAGTCAAGCTGAACGAGGAGTTACAAAAGGCTGCTTGGCTAGCCAAGTGGAGCGCCTATTGAAAAGAAGGGAAGCCATAAACCCTCATCCAGTGGTGGCTCATGAGGAATCCGGTTGGGAAAATTTGAGACATTTGAAACCACCAAGTTTTGATGGAAGTGTCTTAGAACCAAATCGGGCTGAAGAATGGATTACATCCCTCGAGGATATGTTTGAAAATGCGTAGATGAAGGAATTAGAAAGAGTTTTATGCTCAGCCTACTTGTTGGTCCAGGACGCTAGGTTATGATGGGATATAGTTAAAGTGGCCCAAGATGTAAGAGTGATGACTTGGAGGGAATTTAAAGATGTTTTCTATGAGAAGTGCTTCAACCAGACAGTAGGACTAAGAAATTAGTAGAGTTTATACATCTCCGGCATACTACCACCGTCGAAGAATATATAAGGAAGTAAAAGCGCTTTCCTAGTATGCCAGTCATATGGTGGCTACCAATGCCCTTTGAGTATACCAGTTTGTTCAAGAATTGGAAGTAGAAATATATCGAGGCATTATAATTCATGGTACAGAAGACGTGCCACATTCTAAGATTTTGTCTAAAGGCTTGGCAATAGAAGAAGCTGAAGATCGAGTGATTAAGAATAGGGAAGACAATCAAAAATTAAGAAAGAATAATGAGACCCAACATTTAATGGATGGGCAGGTAAATGAAAGAGGAGTAAAAAGGGAGCTTGACAGTGAAGATCAGTATGCAAAGGACAAAAGGGAGTGGTATGCATCAGATACTGCTTTGGTTGGAACTCCTCAAGCTGGACTGTGTCTTAATGTTAGAGAAACCATTACAATGAGTGTAGAGTCAATACCAAGAAATGTTTTAAGTGTAGCAGACAAGGGCATTTTGTAATACCCCGAATTTTTTATAGTGGAATTTGATAAGATTAATTGGAAAGTAATTAAGAGTGTTTGGATTAATTGGATAATCATCGTGGTATTACCAATGACGTGACCATTAAATTATAATTATAAGAAATCATTAAATAATAATTAGGGAGAAATATGGACTGAGCCCGTTCGGTTCAACTCGGTTCGAAAGATTTTGAATGGCTCGGTTTTCTTAGATTAAAAGAAGAAGAGGAATAATTGGATTATTTGGGATTAAATATTTGAAGGGATTAAATGGATTTAATTATTTGGATTTAAGAAAAATTAAGGGGATTATTGTTAGATAACTGAACCGGTTCAGTTGGAGAACTGGTTTAGCTTGTCCTCAGTTTGTCAAATGGTCTTCGGCCAGACAAAATGAGATGGAGGGAATGGAGAGACCCGAAATGAGAAGGATAAAGAGAGAAGAGGGATAAGGTGATAGGAGATTTGGAGATTGGCGAGGCGCGGCGATGGAGCTCAGGCTTGAGCTCAGAGGTGGTGTCCAACGTTGCTGGTACCTCGTTGGGCATTGGGACAACAATGGTTCGAGAGGCAACTTAGCAGATCTGAATGGCAAGCACCAGGTCACAGGATGGAAGCTTGGCGGCGGCTGTCCGGCGAAGACGCAGGCGCAGCGACTTCGGGGTGGCGTCGGCGTCAATGTAATGGCGATGACGATGATGGTTAGGCAGCGGGCAAAGCTGGATGGCGTCGGGAGGTAGGGGATGTTACAGTTCACGCTGGATCGACAAAGGCCATGGTCCAGCTTCTGGTTCGATTCCCTTCCCTAGTTATGGCTCTGGCTCCAAGTGAAAATGACAGTGTGTTTAGGATGGGGAACACTCTGAGAAATCTGCAGTGGCTGATCGGGCATGCTGAGAGAATGTCACTCTCTGCTCCTAGGTATTGGCAGAGAGTGTCTCGTCTTTGGTGGTGATATACAGTGAAGAGACGGAAGGAGATGGGAGGCCGTGAAGGGGAGACAGTGCTGAGGGAGCTTCGAGTGAGCGGGAGAAAGTGGAGGCAGGACCATAGTGCTCTTCTTTGCGTGGTGGAACATAGGGTCTGCCCTCGAGTGTCTACGATCCTCTCTGATGTTTGGGTAAGACATCCCTTCTTTTTTCCTTTGTGGGGAATGTGTTGGTTGTTGGTCTAGTTATTGAATTACTACCATTGCTTGGATAATATTTCTCTGTTAGTTTTTGGTCTAAAATATGTTTATAATAGATGTTACGGATAAATTATCGGATCTAGGAGAATGTTAAAAAAGATGCTCTGATATTGGATTGTACTATGTGAACTCTTTTTCTCTCACTATTGAACATTAGGGATTGTTTACTTGGCTTTGTGAAGGATGATGTCATGTAATGGTATGAAGCTAATAAATGAGAAATTGTGTGGTGCTAGTTGCTGGAGATAAATTATTAACTTGTTCAGGTTGATAATTTAACATTTGGATAAAGAATAAAGAAAGGTTATTGGCTAGAGTACGAATATGTTGGATTTAGTGTGGTTGCGGATCTATACCTTGTTGCGGTTTATGGAACTCTATAAATGTTTGTTGGAGGGATTATTATCAATAAGTAAATGTTTCTAATTTTGAAGGTACAAAAAGGAGAAGAATGATAGCGATTAAGCAACAGCGATAAAGATGTGAGGTAAGGAATTTGGGTGTGTCTTGGTCATTTGGAGGCCCTACATCGCAAGTAGAGTTCATGCGTTTATGCTTGGTCTCTGTTTTGTTTAGTTCCTGCAAATTCGCTTACTTGCCGTTAGCTGATAGATTCTGGATTGATATACTGCAATTATTCCTTGTTCTGTGATTGACATTCTTTGTTAATTGGGTGTGCTTCCATTTCCTGCAATACATGCTTTACTTTGATAATTCCTGGATGAATGATATTTGCCTCGTTGAGAGAGTTAAGGATGTAGATGAGTTAAAATGTTGAGTTGAAGCATAAACGAGTTAAGAGACATGCCTTTTAGGATGATCCTGTTCCTTACTTTTTACTCACTGTTCTATTTAAATCTCTACATATATTATAGGTTGTTATTCCTTTATCTATACATGTATATTGTTCTTGTCATTTCCATTGACCAATGCATAAATTGTTCTTGTTGTTCTCATTAACCAATAGTGTCCTTGCTAGTTCTAGTGTTTGAATGTCTATATGATTAGTCGAAGTCCTTTTTCCCTATTGAGCATGTCCGTCTATCTAACGTAATTCAATGGATCACCTTAATTATCAACACATGTGAACCCATATAGTTAATCTCCACATGTAAACAATTGGATTAACCATATTATGTGAACTAATGTCGACTTAACTAGTTAATGATAATTACTCATTGAACATGTAAATTAACTATTAAATCAAAGCATGTAATTAGCATGTTTATTCGCATGTTTCATTAGTAGTATGTTAGTTAACTAATGCCATGTCTATTTAACTAAATTACGACAACTAGCTAGTTAATGATAACTAGGTATGTTGATTTATTAAATAGAAGCAGGTAACCCGAGCATGTAAATTGACCTAGAACAACTAATTATCACCTTGAGCATGATTAATTGCTAACCAAATAGAACCCTTGCATGTTTAATAAACTAGATTTGAGCAAGCTAATTAACTAGGCTAATCAACTAAATTGGATTAATTGGAGAGCAAGTTAACTCAACTAGAGTAATTAATTAACTTGAGCTTGTTAATTATTACAAAAGCATAACAATTAACTTAAGCATGTTATTTAACTCGAGCATGTTCAATTCTAAGTATGTATAATCAACTATTTAAGCATATTTACTCCCTTAAACTATTATTTTACTTGAGCATGTTAAATTAGTAAATAACCAGCATGTTAATTTACTAAGTCATGTCGTGCTTAAATAGCATGTTTAAGTAACTAACTGGAACAAAAGCATGCTTAAATTATCAAGGATAATAATTGTAATTCTTCATTGAGTATGTAATTAATTAAGTAGTTTAATAATTGTAATTGATAATCTTTGGATTGAACATGTAATTAGTTAGAATAACTAAATAGCTTAATAGTTGAAATTGTCTTCAGCATGTAACCCACCTAGGTTAACTAATCAGAATAATCACCTAGAATAATAAATGTAGGAAGCATGTAAATGGACTAGGAAATTAACTAGGATAATTAGCATATTAATTAATTCGAGCATGTTTCCTTGTTTTAGTTCAATGTATATTGTTCTGACGTTTCTGTATTTCCTTATAATTCGCTATGCAAGTTTCTTAATGTTTGTTTCGTGATTTCCTTATGTGTTTTGTTGTGTTCCGTTCAATATCATAATTGCTTTCATGTGCGTCTTCAATTCCCGTTATTCAATTACTATTGTTTACTTTATTATATGCGCAATTACAATTTCAGTTACTCTAAATATGCGCACTTCAATTTCTAATCATGTTATGTTATAACGCATCATGCATCATGCTAGGTTGAGAATGTATGTTCACGCATCATGTTAATAGAAACCCGTAGGGAGTGCCACCTTGGTGGTGGACAGAAGCATGCACAAGTGAGGAAAAATGTTAAGGAGAGAAAGAAAAGGGAGTTGGGGGCGGATGGGTAGTTGGGTTTAGTTTACAATCTAGCCGAAGCCCCTCCCTTACCGGGTACGGGAGTTCTAGATTGCAAGTAAAAGGCTAGGTCCCGTCAATTATACCATTCCATATAGGTCCTCCAATCTGCAGCTCAATGTACGAGTCATGAACGAAGAATAAAAGTAAAGTAATGAACGAACGGATGATGTAATGAAAGGATTGGTTTGGGTGGCCCCCATTCCAACAAGGACTAAAGAGAGGCATTCCATAATTGCATTAGCCCTTTTCCTTATTGAGCCATTTGGCTCACGTATTACTTGTGGTGTAGGTACAAACGACGAACAAATAATAAAGCAGAGGTGAAGGATTTACACGAACGAGGTTCGGAGCTGGCCAGGCATGAAGAGGGTAAAAGAGAAATAGTTGTAATTAAATTAAGTATTTTAAATTGTATTTAACTGTCTAGCACTTCGGTTTTACTCAATAGTTTAGCTTCCATTTCTCAATGCATTATTTATGCTTCCGCGACGTTTTAAATAAATGATTTCATAACGCTTCCGCATTTCATCAATTAAATTTTATAATGAGTTTTACAAATGGTTGGCAGCGATCCAGTTTTAGCATCGCACTCTGATTCATTTTATAAAATTTCGAATTTTTACTCATTTTCAAGGATTTACGAAAATCCGGGTCATTACACTTTTAGTCAAGAACTATCCAAGGCTAGTAAAGGAGCCAGCATGAGTTGCAACAAGAATATTTTAGCCTTGGAAGGTACAAATGAAGAGTGAATATGTGAGGTTAGTATTTTGTTGTATTGTTTGCTGGATCGGTATTTCGGTGTGTAAAGACATCAATGATGTAAGGTAACTGTTGTTTCTATAAGTTTTCTTTTTAGATTTAATTGTGTGTAGATAAGAATAACACAAGTACAATTTATTTTTATTTTGGATGTATGTATGTATGGATGTTACTGAGTTTCTTTAGGTTAAGTTGAATGATATATAGGATAAAAGATAGATGATACTAGAACTGCTTAGAATTTGATTGCAGGATGTATGGATGTAGCTTTTGGGGAGCCAAGAAACTGAGGAGACTCTACCCAAAATTTAAGAAATTGGGAAGGGTATAGGTAAAAAGCAAATCCTGCATGATTAGGCGAGGTTGCATAATTTACAAAGGATTAGGTAGAGGGTGAGAAGATCATAGAAGAGAAGTTTATAGTGGATGATAGGAACTATTGAGTTTAGAAAATGAGATTGGCATTGTTCTATTCAATTGAGGTTTTGTAATCTTTAAATTGATTACTATTTGGAGGATGTGCATTTTGAGGAATGAGGCTTAGGTTCTGCTTTGCTAATGGCTGAAGTTTTAAGGAAGTATATTAGCTGAGTAAGAACAAAATGGTAGGAGAACCAAGGTGGAATGAGGATTCTAGAGATTAAACAATCTGTGGATTAGTGCAAGTATTGGAACATCAGGATTAATTTATGGAAAGGATTGGGAAATTAGAGGAACAGAGGACCCAGCGGATGACGGTTCCTAAAGGTTTAAGTAAAAAGGGTTTCGACGACTAAAGCTGCCATGTTTTGAAAGGTGGATTCAAGTGATGAAGAGCATATTAGCACGCTAAGGTTTAAGAACAAGAGGAAGTTAAGGGAAAGTTGCGTGTGTCAAGTTCAAGTCATGAAGTTAGGAGAGAAGTTTAAGGAGATCTTCTATGGGAGGTATTCTGGTCATGCCATAAAGACTAGAAAGACGATGGAGTTTCTTGATTTCGCCAAATTGGAACAGTACTGAAAGTGAATCACGAGGAAATGAGGAGCGTATCCAAGGAGGCACATCGTTTGTAAGAGAAAATGCTACATCTTTTAGAGCTAATTAGTGTCAAAGGAGTGAAGAAATAGTTTTTGGGGAGTGTCTTGTTGGCTCAAAGAAGTGTTTAAAATGCAATGAGGGTGTTCATTTGGTCAATGGTTATTCGGTTTTGGATTAAAGGACAGAAAATGGTAGCACTAAAGGTGTTTTCTATCATGCAAGACGCAATACGTAGTGAACGTGCCTTATGGTGTCGTATAAAAAATTGATATTTTGATATGTCCAGGCATTAAGGAAGTGAAATGAGTACAAGTTTCTATGAGTTTTCTCTTCAGATGAGAGAATATGTAGATGATAAAGATGTATGGCTGGGATAAGAGATGTGTTTGGCACAAAAAAGTAGCTTGTGTTGAAATGCTTGCCACTCACTTGTGGATGAAAGGAGAGAGAGCAGACAAAGGTCTCCTTTTGCAATAAACATAGATTTTCTAACTCGTTCTATTTTGGAGCATGGGGAAGTAAAGTAGCCCTTTGGAAATTCTGTGTAGAAGAGTAATACAAAAAGTTGTTCGCATACTTCTATCAGATGAACGCTAACGGTCGTTTTGGTTGTTAGTGCAAGGAAGTGATTACGTTAATCTAGATTTTAAAGATGAAATTTATGTAAGGAGAGAGGAATGTAATACTCAGAACTTCTGGGTCGTACTAAGCTTAGAATGCGGATGGTAATAATCATGGATATATTATTTTATAATTATGGAAAATTAATTTAGGAAACAGAATTGGTGAATTTCAATTGGACCAGCAACTAGTATCAAGCGACGTTTGGAATAAGTCGGGAGTTGGAAGTGGGTCGATCAATATATGATATGTGTATTAGACACACACACACACACAAATGTATATATATATTGATTAAATTAATTAAAGTAAAGTAAATAAAATTAAAATAAAATAAAGAAGATTTGATTAAAATAAAAGGGCATTAGTTATGGATTAAACATGTTCAGCCTTTGAACCGGTCTGTTTGAAAAGAAGAAAGGGGAGATGAAAAGAAGTGGCTTGTGACCATTTTTTTAGAAAAGAGAGGGAGGGACTCGAGCGATAGGGGAGAAGCTCCTGCGGTGCAATCTCCTTTGTAAAGAGAGGGAAGCGGTGAGCGAGGAAGGAGATGACTCCCCTGGCGAGCACGTATTGGCGAGAGCAACGAATCGCGAGGCTAGGGATCGTAGCAACTGAGCCTCCGGGACGATTGGAACAAGGCTACTACGAGCTGGAGTTTGCAGTGCAAACCCGAGGTACGTATTTGCGGTAGAATTCTTCTCTGTTGATTTGGTTCTGCACTTTCTGTTATCGTGGAAATAAAACTGGTTGACTTAACTTGGTATTACCCAAATATTTGAAGTTGTGTTTACTGATAGGGTGATAGGATCCAAGAATCACTAAGAATGCGAAACTTGAATCTGTCCAGAAAACTCTGAAATGTCGACAAGTGAAACTAAAACAGCAATAACTCCCAATTCCCACGCGAGCTTTAGCTGGAATTTGGACGATATCAATTTAACACTTTCAGCTAACTTGTATCAAAATATCGTCGTAAAAACCACTCTGGATTAGTAGATATGACGAAATCAATATTAACCCGAAACTAGGGTTTCAGCAGGACAGAAAAACCTTTCAGTAATCAAACGCCAATAACTCGTAATGTATACAGCGAAATAACCCGAAATTTGGAGGGTAGTCAATTAACTCAGAAATAAACAACTTTCTAGAAGAAACAATATTGATCCAAGTAGCTTAAGGTTCCCAAAACAGCGCTGCAACTCAGACTTCCAGCAACCCGCAGATAAAAACAGATTCAGCGGCTTAGGAGATTTAGCAATAAAAAAAATACTCAACTAACACTTCGTGAATGAGCAACCAAACACCACACTAATACTCACATAATTGAACTTGTAAATGCCCAAAATAACCAGAAAACAGCAAATAGGACCTTCAAGAATTGAGAAGAACAGCAAGGAGTCCGTGCACCTCCTAGTAAGAGGGACGACTTGTGGTTTGCTTGGAAGCAAACACTCTCCAAGGATGGAAACTTTCTTTTACCTCCACAACACAATCTTCACCGCAAGGATAAAGGATTGGAAGAGATAATAACCCTGGATTTGCAAGGAAAAGAAGCTTCAAGAACTCCTTGCAAGGGGGATGGGAGAATCGGCTAAATGGACGGGGGAGGCCGTGGGTAGCTTTTCAAAGAAAAGCAATCTTCTATTCAATCATCAACTGCTTCTTCCATTCGAAAATAGAGTATATAAAACCCTAAGGTTTTACAACAAAATCGTAAAAGGACTAAAATATCCCTAGGTAGCAAAAGACTAAACAAACCCTTAATTAAAACAACAACAATAAAATCCGAGTCTGAGTTTTTCTCTCTGAAACAAAGACAATTGACATACCAACTGGAGCCCAAATACAACGCTCAATAGCTCGTTCGAAACCTCTGGATGCTGGATACATTTGGTATGAAGGACTGAAGTTGAAACGACGTCATCCCGATTGTCAAAAATCCACTTGAACTGTCGGAGGTCAGAATCTAGGCGGAAAAACAGCTCACAATTTTTCCCCAAAGATTGTAAAATCTCCATAAGCCCAAATGCCAACTCCAATGATGTTTATTTGATTCAAAAACCTACAAAATAAATAAAAAAGATTATAGAATAAAAGAACCCCAAGCTCGGGCTCAAGTGATGGGAACTTGGGGCACATCATAACCACAAGTTCCCACGCGTGCAAATCTTCATCCTTGCGTTTGATTTGTGCATTGCTTTCGTCTTGACTCTTAATTCTTTAAATTTGTTTTTGCATACACGTACCTATATACCTACACCACAAGTAAACTATAAGCCCAAAGGCTTAGTAAGGAAGAAGGGTTTAATGCAACTTGATATGCCTCTCTTTAGTCATTTTTGGAATGGGGGCCTCCCAAACCAATCATTTCATTAAGTCATTCGTTTGGTCATTATTTTACATTCGTTCATTCATTCATTATTCGTATATCGAGCTGGAGATTTGGATTTTTCCTTTGAAATGGCATAGTCTGCTCAGCTTCTAACCTCTTGTGTGCACGTTAGTTCATTTCCCGACAAGGTAGGGGTATATCCTAGCTGCCAGACTAGATTCATACTACACATTTACCCCAACTCCCCTTTTCTTCTTTTTCTTAACACTTTACCTCACATAATGCATGTGTGAGTACCACCACCAAGGTGACACTCCCTATTGGTTTCTATTAACATAATGCATAATCATACATTCTCAACCTAACATGATGCATGATGCATTATAACGTATCATTAAGAGTAATTGAAATGCGCATTGAAATCAAAGTAACTGTAATTGAAATTGCGCACACAATTGAAAGTGAACAATCATTGAATAATGCATTGAAGGAAGGTAAGCAATAATTGAAGATGACGATGATTATAGTAAAGCATATAAAAGAACAACTATGGTGATAATAATTGCATGCATGAACATATAGATCACAACAATGAACGAAATGGAAATCGAACATACAATTGACGGTTATCCTAGTAAATTTCCTAGCCAATTTACGTGCTTGAGTTAACATGCTTAAGTAAAGACTTCCATTATAATTCTAATTAATTATTCTAACGAATTATCATGCTCAATTAAGTTAACTAGTCTAGTCGATTAACATGTTCAATTTCTAGTTAATTAATTATGCTAGTTAATTAGCATGCTAAAGTGCTGCTAATTGATTTACACCTACTAACTAAACCTGCTAGTTAGCTAATTGAATGTGCCAGTTAGTTAATTAAACATGCTCAAAGAAAGATTACGCTTGCTATTCTAGTTAATTATTAGTCAATTTATATGCTTAAGGAATAATTACAACTATTAATTCTAATCAGTTATTCTAATCAATTAACATGCTCAAGTCTAGTTAATTACTCTAGTTAATTAACATGCTAATAAGTAATTACGATTATTAGTTATCCTAATCGATTAACATGCTCAAGAGGTAGTTACCCTAGTGCTCAAGTTCTAGTTGATTAAACATTGCTTTCATCCTAGTTAACTAACAAATTACTGATTATGGTTATAATGTTATTCTAGTTCGATCTTGCAAGTTAAACATGCTCAGATTAATTATCACAGTTAATTAAGTATGCTAGAATTAAGAGTGTAAGTATTTCTAATTATCACTATCGCTAAACAAGCTTAGATTCAATTATTATTCTATCACTACAGCAAGTAATCACTATAGTAAATAAGAAAATGAAATAACAGGGCAAAATTATCATGAAGGAAATTATTAGTTCATTCATACTTATCATATCATTCATCGTTCTTCATTCATCATGTGTAACATCCAGTAACCTTTTTCCATACAAAATTTTTCTTTTCTTTAAAACCATTGAAAAACCGTTGCGTAAATAAACACCAAAGTCATAAACATATAGCAGAAGTCTTACATATAAAACACACAGAGGAAGTGTTTTACATTTTCAACATCATAAACTCATTGTTTAAATAAGCAATTTAAAACATTTATTTAAAATCATAAAATACTTAAAAGCCCTTTTTAAAACATTTTTTCCTTCCCGTGAGCCATAACCACAAGTCAATGTCGCCAATAGCACAAACATCCACACAGCAACACTCCATCAGCTACGTCCATCAACAACTTTATCCATTCATCTTATCCTTACCCACATCAACGTTATTTAACTATAAGCCTAACGCTCAGTATGTGATATAAACACAAAACATAGAATTCACATACAATTACTATACATTGCATAAGGTTTTCTATTTTTTTCTCTTCATGTCTTATATCGTTATTTCGTTTTACTATTTCTGTTTTTTAGTATTTATGTCTTTTATCGTTATTTCATTTTACTGTTTCTCTCTTTTACTGTTTATGTCTTTTATCGTTATTTCATTTGCTTATATGTTAAGCGCATCAAATTGGACCATATAAACATCTGTTTACTGTTTATATGCCCAAACATCTGTTTACTGGTTATATGTCGGGCATATCAAACTGGACCATATAAACAACCCTGCCGGGAGTATCCAATAGGACCACAGTTGACATATGTGTCGGCCGTATCAAACTGGTCCACAGTCGTTTACTTGATATATGTGCTGGGCGAATCTAACCGGTCCACAATTACTTTCTTAGCTTGATTTTTGTGCTGGGCATATCAAACAAGTCCACAGTTATTTACGTATATTCCATTTTCATGTACTTTAGGATTCTTAGTCTTAACATTAACGTGAGCATATAATCCTATCTAATGTGTTCCTTAATCGTATCGTTAACATACAATTCATAACAAGCAATTAAACAACAATAAACACCCCCTAATTCCAGAGATGTAGGCCCTTTCGGACAAAACACATGCAGTAGCACGTACCTAAAGTCCTTAGCTTTATGGTTTATCACTTTAAGATTCTTCACAAAAGCCTTAAACTTGAGAGTAGAGAACGCTAAAAACAGCCTTGAACTTCTCCCTTGTTTACCCGATTCTCATCTCTGATAACCATTTCTCCAAGATTCTTTGTACCCAATCACACTTCAGAACACTTCCACGATTTCACCAAAACATTCACAAATCTTCACTACTTCTTCTTTCTCAACTTCTTTGACAACAGAGAACTTCCACTCATACTCTCAGCACTATCACCCTTTCAAACTCATGCTGCCATTCCCCTATTTATAGATAACCTCACAACTCAACAGCACACTCAATATTAACCAACGTAACAACTTCTCTCTTCTAGAAGCAAAGCAAAATTCCTCTCAACAAATCGACAGAGCTTCCGCTATGATTTTCTTCTTTTCAATAATGCTCTCCTCCCTCTCTATTTATAGGCTACAGATTATCGACTCATCAATGCCCATCCATTAAGACAGAAGGCCATTGGACGCTCCATTCATAATGATCACTAACTCACTCAACCCATAGACATTCTAACGTTCCTTTAATTATCCATACATTCAGACACTGAAGCGCTTCGTCTCTAGACGTTCCAGACTCTCCATAATATCCTTCAATAAATGGCGGTTGATCATTTTTAATGAAGGACGATCGACCGCCCTTCAGCCAACAGCCCGCACAATTGTTCAGAAAACTTTCATTTCTCACGCCGGTCGATGACGTCGACTCCAACCATTGACGCAACATGTATTACTTCTCCAGACCATGCATGCATGCATGTACATGTTATTTTCTTACATGACACACACACATATATATAGGCCCATTTTATTCCCTATCTATAAATAGATATATACCCTTAATTAACTTTAATTCACTCTTCTCTTCTCAATTATCTAAACCTTATCGTATACCAAAATGTTTCACCATTCCTTCTTTACATTATTTTTCACTAAATCCAATATGTCCTATAATAATATATATCCTATACTTTCAACATTCTAATGTCGAAACGTGTCCAAATATATTTTCTCTTAATATTCCCACTAACCATCAATCCATTAGATATCATCCAACAATAAGTTTCACTAAAGAATTCTCCAATTGACTTCAATCTTTCTCTTAATCAACTACGAACATAACGAGGTATCATAATTCACTTATTCTAAATACATTTCTCTTCACCAATATCTTTACTTGTCCAACTTAGCTCCTAATATCCTAAAATTATCATTTAAGTTATACTTTCAGCTCAACGAAGATTTGGGATATTACATTATTCACTATCTAAGCATTCATGGCATTGGTTTCTGTTAAGCAAAATAGTTACAGTAAAGAGAATAAATTAACAGTAAAGGAAATATCTACAGAACATCAACAAAGTAAAGCATTTGATCACAATCACATAAACGACTATAAAAGCAAAACTAACAATAAAGGAAATGAATCACGGAACTAGTCATATTCTACCAAGTGTTAACAATTCTACACTATCAACAACAAGGAATGCAACTCACGCACCCCTACTTGTGTTGTAGGACCTCCAAAGGCCAAGACAGCTCTATTTCCTTACCTCGAAACTTTAATGCGTTTAGCACTTAAGAGTTATTGTCCTTCCTTTGTCAACACCTACATAATCAAAATGTCTATCATTAATGATTATGACTTCATAAATTTCATTGTTTTCCTATCCTAATTGCATAGTATATTCATACATCAACGTTGAGCATATAATTCATAGCAACAATCATCCAACCATTTGATTCAGATTATCAAATTAACGTTTTCCACCTCCTATGATTCATTCACACTTTTACTCGATCCTAGCTTAACCAACATATCCTTCATTACAACTAACAGATACTCATATTCATCCATTAACAGAGTGTAACCTGCAGTAATGACTAATTTCTAACATGTTTATGCTTTCGGAATAACAACCAACAGCGCATATCACGTTTAATAGAAATCCATTTAGAACCAACGACTACAAAATCACAAGAGAGTATTCCAAAATCAATAGATTATTGCCTCTGACAAATCGTCCAGCAAACCACAAGTCACAACAATTAGCAGAAACATTTCTAAACCAACTAATTGTTTCACAAGGTAGTATATAAATACATATCCCAAAGCAGATAGATAATCCACAATACTAAATCAAGGAAAGCAGTTTACTAAACACAAATCCAACGACAGAGCACATTATTTTAGCATCTTGTAACAACAGCAAAAGACTCTCTTTTACCTTGAGGAACACTCGAGAGATAATTGCATAGGAGACCCGAGAGCAACTCCTTCTTCTTCCTTCTCCATTGATTTTCTCTCAGCCATTCACTTCCATCTAGCAGCCCCCTCTTCTCTCTCTATCTCTCCTATGTATATCAACACCAAAGAGCACACTCTCTACCAATACCCAGGAGGCAGAGATTGACATTCTCCAACACTCCCGACTAGCCACTGCCTTCTTCTAAACAAATCACCAGACATTATCCCGTGTTTCTTCCAACTTTTCCTGAAGGTGTCGTGCCAACCAAGTGTGATGCCAATTGGAAAGAATGGGTGGAAGATTTGTCGTGACGGACCGCGGTTCAACCCAAACCGGGATCAAACCACCTTCTGTTGCAACCGAGTGGGAGCACCCGAGTCGCGGGTCACCTCAGCAATGTACCCTGCCAACACACAATCACTAGAATGCCACGAAGAAGGAAGGAATTGACTGGACATACCTTGAATCGTCACCAGAAACTACGCCCGCAGGAGCTTCTATTCTAAGCCCTAGCCGCGACTGGCCACTCCTCCTAATTTTTCGCATAGATGTTGTGCACGCCGTCAAACAGCGTCACCCAAGCACGCCGACGCAGAAGAGCCATCCTGAGCGTGCTCCCGTTCGTCGTCACTCGTGATTTCCTAATCGCCATCTCGGATCCCCTCTCCCTCTTTCTCCCTTCGGTTTCACGGTCCATCCCGTCTCCCTCTCAATATTTCCCATTTTAATTCTTTCTTCTTTAAATTCCAAACCAATCCTCACTTATCTCCAGCATGAACCGAACCGGTTATGTTTCCCTTCCCCTTTAATTAATTTCTTCCTTCATTTTATAAATTCGACTTTCCTGGAATTCTTTAATTAATATTAAATATATATTTAAGTGTTAAATGTTCATATCACATATTAACCAACCCAAATTCTAACTCCCGACTGATTCCAAATATCGTTAAAAGATTATTAAAGGTTCAATTTAAAATTTTTAATTCCATTTACTAAATTGATTAACATCAATTAAACCTCCAATAAATTCTCTTAGATTATAACTGAACGGTTTCATCCTTGGTAATACCCCCGTAATTATCCAGTAATTCAAAATATCCCCAATTACTTTCCAATTATACTTACTAAATTTTGATATAAAAAGTTAGGGTATTACATGAGCCCTCGGGTGAGCTGAAATTGGAGAAAAATTGAGAGTTGTGAGAGGAGAAACTGAGGATGTGAGATAGACCAGAGGAGCTCTCCGATGCTGAGCTAGGAGTTGCTGCTCTCGGGTCTTCATGGTGAGTATGATTCCTTCTCTTTATTCTGGATTTTTTGATGCTCCTGTTTTTTTAGTTGATGAATAATGTTAGGATTATATTCTGTAGGTAGTGATGCCTCCTGTTGATTTTTTTTTGGAATGCTCTTTAGTGGTTTTGTAGTCATTGGTTTTGAAGCTATGATTTGTGTTAAATAATATACTCTGTTACTGCTAGATTAGTATTTTGGTAAAGAATAATGTTTTGTGATTTACTGCCTCAATGATTTAGAAATTTTAGATTTTTCCAAAAGTGAAAATCTATTTTTGAATGGTTATAGAATCTGAAAGAATAAGCTTATTATGTTCCTAATGTGTGCTTGAAGTTGGAGATAATAAATTGGTTGTATAAATAGTTGTTAAATATGGATAAGGATTTGTAAAGATTAAGTTGGAATATGATAACTCTTTGGATAATGATAAGTCTATATGTTGGCTGAGTCTGGTTGAGGAAAATATTGGATGTAATCTGTGGATAGTTCAAGTTGGGATATGTTATGTTCCGTTTAGCTGTAAATAGGGGTTTCTAGAATTTTTTATATAAATTAGAATACGAAAAGACAATGAAATTAATAGTTGTCAATGTTTTCAATTATGAATGTATTGAAAAGAAAAAGAAGGATAACGATTAAGTGCTAATGCATGATAAGGTTTCGAGGTAAGAAATTGAGTAGAGTCTTTGGCCTGTGGAGGCCCTACAACATTAGCAGTGTCTTTCATTAAATTGTTTGTTTGCATTTCTATTATGTTGCCATATTATGCCTATGTTGTTTGCACGTTATTAGTTTAATCCATAGGCATGTTTAGGACATTAGCATATCATTTATGTTGTTCGCTCGTTGTCACTTTAACCTTTGAGCGTGTTTAGGATATTGGCATATCATTTCGTTTCCTTTAGTTTCCTTTAAATTTCTAAGCACGTTTACATTATCACTGCTCTACCTTGAACTACTGAGCATGTTTACTTTCTTATTATTTCCTCTTAACTTGCCAAGCATGACCATATATCATTATTGTTCCTTCTAAATTGCTGAGTCTGCCTAGATTAGTATTGTTTCTTTTGAATTGCCAAACATGCTTACATTATTTCCTTTTAATTGCTAAGCACACCTATGTTATTATTATAGCTTTTGAATTGTTAAGCATGCCTTTATTATTGTTTCTTTTAAATTGTCAAGCATGTCTATATCATTATCGCTTTCTCTAAATTGCCAAGCATGCATATATTTATTGTTTCCTTTAAATTGCCTATCTATCTTGTTAGCATATCTATACCATCATTATTTCCTATTTTGCTATCGTTTTCTCGATAAATAGATTGAATGACTTATAGTTGTAATGTTAGCAATTGCATTGACATGCATCATATTAGTAGAAACAAGTAGGAAGTGCCACATTAGGGTTGGTACTCATATGCATTAAGTGAGGAAAAAGAATTGAAGAAAAAGAATGGGGAGTTAGGGAATGAAAGGATAAGTACGGATCAGCCAAGTAGATAGAATTATTTATACCCTTCATGGGTCACCCTTTCATGGGTTATGAGAAGAAGAAAAAAATGTTACATTTCCCTTGTCGGGACTGCGAGACTGTCTACCCTAGGTGGTTGAAGTCGACAAAGACTACCATCCCCTTAAAGATTTCCCAATCTCCCGCTCAACGAGTTATACAAAATAAGTAAAGAAAATATTGATTTGAAGCAGTACCCATTCCAAAAGAATTAAAGAGAGGCATACATACTGCATATCTCATTTCTTACTGGGCGTCGACTTACAATTTGCTAATAGAGTAGGTACACGCACGAGAAAAAAATGAACAGTTGGATGAAGGATTTGCACGGGCGAGATTTGTGGCTGGCTAGGCTAAGGAAAGTAAAACATAAAAGTGTTTTGTAATTAACATGTAATACTTGTCTAGTATTTCTCAAATAAGTTATTTATGCTTCCGCTATATTTTGATAAATGATTTTATAACTATAGTTTTCTACCGCTTATAACGATTTTCATAACAAGTTTTAAGTAAGACATTTTAACGATCCAGTTTTTAAGAAAAGAATTTTTATTTCAATTGAAGGTTTTAATAGTGATTCAGATATTTTATAAAAGTTTTAAATTTAACGCATTTTTAAAAAGTTATAAAAATCAGATCATCACAAATATCCTTCATATTCAAGTTTTTAAGCTTGAATATAAGGCTAATAAATTTTTGAATTTCAAACACTTAAATAAGAGAGAAAATCTTATATATTCGAGAACCGCTTTCATAAATGTTGGTCACCAACCTCCTACGAACTCAAATCCGTTATCAATCTCCACGTCTCTCATATTTGATCTCACCTCTTTGCGCGCATTTGCCCTCCTCTAGGCCTCATTGTTCATTCCCTCTTATTCTTTTTCAACTTTTTGGTATTTTATTATTTTCTTTTCTTTTTTATTTATTTAATAATAAAATATATTTTTATAAATTAAAAAAACCCTATCCAAATTCCGTTTCTAATTTTGATCGAATCCTATTTTAATCCAAATGCTAACCGTCAATGATTCTTTAATAAAAAATAATTCATTAGTTTTATTTGCTCAATTAATTTACTGTTCCATAATACCCAATTTTATTGTTTTTGAAATTTTGACCGAAATTTCACACATGGCCCTTATGCGACAAATCATGATCAACCTTTCAACACCTTGACCGATTTTTATGGGAAAAATTAACATGTATAATTTATTTTTATAAAATTCACGGGTTTACAGGTTGCGAGGTCGTTACAAAGAAGAAAAGAAAGTAAGAAGAAAGAACAAAAAGATATATTTTTACGAAAGTGCATTGAATGCTCGTATAATGTTGTTTATCTCTTACTAAGCGTTAAACTCACAGTTTGAACTTTATGATATAAATAATGAGGAAAATACTAAGGAACTAAATGATGAAAACAATTGAAAGTATGGTTGAAAGGAAACTCTCATGGGCGAAGCCAAAATGTTATTGAAGCGAAGTTGACAATGAGAATTTGATGAAAAAGAGAAGAAAATGTGATTTACTACGTTGAATTTGAAATAAATTTATTTTAAAGTCTTCCTCTGTATATAGTTTAAAGACACAATTTTTTATGTATGATGTAATTTAAAAAGAAGAAAAAAATAGCATTAAAAAGATTTTAATGTCACGGCACATTAACTTGTTTTTTTTTTTTCTTTCCTTTTATTATTTGGTATGTAAAATATTAACCAACGTGTGGATGTTTATTTAAATCCTCCACAGAATTTATTTTAATTTCTTGTTGTTTTGTATGTTGACTTAGATCCATAGATCGCGCAATATAATGTTTATCACTTATTTTAATTGATTTCGAACTCTTCTGATGCTATCAAAATTTAAGTGAGGGTCAGGCGCCCGGTAGTCCCTCAGGAGTTCTGTCTGCCTTCCCAGCCTCAGATTGTGATACATCAATGCATAAACAAATTACCAAATAAAGATGTACTTTTTTCAATGTGCTTACGGTCTTATTTCACTGAGAGCGTATGAACTCGCTACAAAAATATAACAAGTAATTAAATAATTGACCTGATATGTGTTGAGAAAAGCCCATGATCTCAAATACCGAATGAAAGTTACGGCAGAATAAAGGCAATAATTTCTTTTTTACTCTTTCTGCAGAAAAACACTGTTTGATATAGACGGAAAATATCAACAAAATCATACGAGTTTTACATTCAACTATAACGAGAGGAACTGATGACAAAAACAACATCTGGGTTTAACTGAAAAGGGATAAAAACAAAAAGAGGAAAGATAAGTATTACGGATTCTTATTCAGCTGGAGAAGATAAAGGAATCCACACGAGATTATCAGCTGGATAAAAATGGCAAACCGGCATAGCTCCAGGCTCAGTTTTCATAACTCTAAAAACCACATGATCACGATCCCACTGTGAAGTATTCATATGGCAAATAGCAGCTGCTTCAATTCTTAATCCATTTTCACCAACCAAAGAAATCTCGTACACTACGTTGTCGCTCTCTTGGCCGTGACAGTAAAACACTGTATATGGATAAGGCATTGTATGGCAAGAAACTATTTTTGGAGTTCTAATCTCTCTGGGTTTTTCAACAATACTGTAGTTTTGCAGAGTCGTTGAAAAATTCCCAGGATATGTGGTTGTAATTACTTTCAACTTTACGTTAAATCCGAAGACACCCCTTGTTAGGTCAAGCATGGATTCTAAGGAGGTAGCACAGAACTTGGTCTCCCCTTTCATAGGGTCTAGTTCGCATTGCTTGAGTGTATACTCCATGGCCTTAGCCTGCTGAGAGTCTTCGGAGTAAGAGAAGTATTCGAGAAGGTAGGGGAGATGTTGTGAAGAAAAAGGAATGGAGTCTACCAAGTTTCTTGGCAAAAGCTTGGGAGTTGTAATGGAGTTTTTTATGGTGAAAAAAATGGGCATCGTCTTCTCAACTCTTAGATCATTTACAGTGAAGAAAACATTGAGTGAAGGCTCCTCCAATGATGAAAGAACTTTCCATTTTCTTCTTTTCCATGTGCAATAGTTATCTTCCCGAAAGTACTGTTTTGTGTATCTAACTGTACAAAAATAAAACGAGATTATACAGCATATTTTGTGTTCATCATTATAGCTTGATTTCGAGTAGTATTACTTGAACTGATTGACAAGTCCTTTTCCTTTATTTCCGATTGCGTAAAGCGAAAGATAGAGTTGGGAGAGAGAGATTACCAGAAAAACAGTGAGGGTAGTAAAGATGAGGTAACGAGAGAGAGAATTACGTCCCATTTCTTCTTAATCTCTATAAAAGTTCTCCTGATCTTCTTCTTTTGTTCACTGGAGAATCATGGAAGGTGGATAAACTTATAGTTGTGAAGAAGATTTTACAAAACCGAAGAAACTTTCTTCCTTAAATAAAACAAATTAGGGTAAATGACAAATCAACCATCGTGGTTTGTGATCAATGATAAGTCAACCACTATGGTATTTTTTTTAACAACTTAACCACTGACGTATGAGAAAATGACAAACCCAACATCGCAGTCACGTTCTCCGTTAACAAGTTGACGTGAGACATGCGGTGTCTAAAGAGACAGCCTCAAGACACCGCGAGACATGGGGTGTCTTGAGACTGCAAAGACACCGATAATACGCGTTGTCTGAAAACAAAGCCAAAACAGAAAACACAAGCACGTAAGAGAAAACATTGTCGCAGCGTTCATCGGCGTCTGAGAAGAAAAATGCTACAGCGTCTGGGAAGAAAGACAATCAAATCTCAAGACACCGCAGTTTCATGCTGTTGCGGTGTCTTGCTTCAAGACACCTCAAATGAGGTGTCTTCAACCCAAGACACCTCATGAAGCAAGACACCGCAACAGATGCATATCTTGATCAAGACACCGCAAGAAACTATAGTGTCTTGATCAAGACACCGCAAGAAACCGCAATGTCTCACGTCAACTTGTTAATGGAGAACATGACCGCAATGTTGGATTTGTCATTTTCCCATACGTCAGTGGTTAAGTTGTTAAAAAAAATAACATAGTGGTTGACTTGTCATTGACCACAAACCACGATAGTTGATTTGTCCTTTACCCAACAAATTATTACAACAAATTACAGTTAACCAATAAAAAAACTTTTTCAATACTGATGATCAAAGCATCATTATTATTAGGGAAAATGAAAAACCAACCATGGTAATTTATGATGAATGCTAAGTTAATCACTAAATTATTTTTGTTAACAAATTAACCATTAAACTAAGGAAAAAAGTCACCACTAATGTCGCTGTCACATTTACTGTTAAATGTTTTGGTTTCGATCTCGATCCGCGGCGGATTGGCCACGATACTCTCGGATTGACGAGAATCTACGGTGGATAAACCACGATCTGCCGCGGATCATTGTGCATTGTCCTAGAGAAACGGCAAATCTTTGCAGATCAATAATTCTCCACATTTTTAACAATTTTGGACGCTTAAGGACTCATTTTCCATTTTTTTTTTTACGATGTACAGATAGGAGAGATCTGTTTTGTCATTTGGTGCATATTAGAGTATATTCGGGTGGGAAAAAATGAGATTGTTTGCTCGAAAACATCAGAATGACATAACTTTGTGCTCAGTTAACCTATTTGGACAAGCTTTTATTGATTTCGCATAACTTTTTGATATCTATCTGCTGGCAAGTTTCCAAAGGCAACTTGTGTAACGTCCCTCTATTTTTAAATACGTAAAAATTTAAAAACTAACGTTGAAGTCTTTTTCTTTAAAAAATGATTTGATTGATAAAACTTATCTCCATTTCTTTTATCCTCTTTTACTATTCTCTTACTTTCATTTTGTTATAACAACAAAATACTACATGAAAATATGGCACGATTTCAAAAACATTCGTATTATACCAAAACATCGTTTAGACATTACATTAGTGTAACTTACTAGTAAAATACGTTAGCAAAAAAGTCATTCAACCCTTAGTTCATATGTTCCATTCCAAAATACTAAATTCAAGGTGATAAAATGCTATTGTATCATAGGTCCTATAATATAATACCAAATCATAGTGATGAAGCACCACAACCGACAGGTCAGTGTCGCTGATAATCCAAAACGTCATCATGGAGTACCTCCTCCACAAAGTGATCGTCATCCAATCCATTACCTACATCACGGGGGAAAACAATGAGCCTAACGCCCAGTAAGAATTTAAATGCAATGCAATGCATGCAATGCATTAGCATACGATGCAATTTAGTCCAGAGTACATACATGACAAACACCGTGGGACATGAGGAAGACGTGGCCAAAACATTTCATATAACATCTCATAAGCTTCCTCATGCCGTATGTACTTTTTGTTCCGAGGACGCTGGGGATTTCAAAACAGGAGACAATGAACACTAGACCCCATGTCTTTAATCTCTTTTCTATCTCATTGTTTCATTTATCTTTTCATTTCCATTTCATTGTAACTCATGGGGTGTCATTGCCATCCCGAACCCCCACACGCCCTTTAATCATTTAAGTATGACATGCGAAATGAATAATTCATAATTCCTATATGTGATGCATGTATGGCAAGGAATTAATAATGACAAAGCATAAATATCATAATAACATGAAGAAAAGTACACTACGTGCTTATCATCATATTATGACAGGAGACATAAGCAATCTTAATCCTTTTTACAAGAATAGTAGGTTTAGTATGTTAAATAACGTAAACAGTTCTAATGATCACTACTAGCTTAAGACAGTGCATAAGTTGAACAAGTGTATAAGTGTAAAGTAGTATTTCCTTGAAATTTAACCTTATTCAGAAATTAATTCTTCTCCTTTTATTCTTTTATCTATCACTAGTCCACGATATTTCTAGTTATTGAAGTGTAGCTCCTACCCTGGTGAATTCCAACTCAGAATTTTAATTGTATAACCATGCTGCACACGTATCTCACAAGCACAAGGAACTAGCAACACAGAAACTTCCAGTTCACCTAAGGAACCTCACAAGCATATCATTCCTAAATTACAGTTAACAGAATCTCAGGATCCATAGAACTCCATAATTCACAGTTAGTCATAATTTCATGCTTAACAGAATAAACCATACGTCTGCCATTTTATAACTTCATAATTTCTTCACAGTTAACTTTTCTTTCTTCAACATTGTAAACAAAACAAAACAATCAAGGTATCACAGTAAGAGCAGTCAACACACAAACCCCGTGATGTAGCCTCCTTTGGCCATACATCATTTAAATTCTTACTTCCTTATTCTGTAGTTGACGTTTGGACAAGTCTTCACCCAGCTATGCACACTCTTTACTCTCTTCTTGTCGTACACCAGCTTGTCGTTTTTAAACACCACCACACTATCACCCACTGCATATAGGCATTCGGGTGAAACAAGAGAAAACAGTGGAGAAATCTGCACTACGTGGCCACACCCACTTCATCCACCGATGGAAGTCTTTCACGCTGGCAACCATCCAGACATCCATCACCACCCACCGCTCCTCGTGTCACCAGCCTAAATTTGGAGAAATTTTTGGTTTAAATGAATGAAAATCCCTAAATTTAAATGGGTTTTTCTGTTAAATTCGATGTAGCGAACGCTGTTTGTCGTCCGCGTCGTTCGTCCGCAGCGTCCACATCAGTACAAAAAATATTACAGAGTCAAATCGGACGACATTACCGCCGTCTACGTCGTCCGCACCCTGCCCTTCCAGCGTCCGCACATAGACTAATTCAGGGTTGAGGACGCCAACTAGGCGTCCTACGCGTCCTCAAGCTCCAAATTTGCATGTAAATGAACCTTTTGGACATTTGTTTGCATGCACCACATAATATAACCAATTCCATTACTTTTGTTTGAAGCTATTTCAACGTAAGTTTACACGAATTTATAATTTGGGACATTACAACTTGTCCTACTTTCGAGGGCTAAAAACGCTTTTAAGTCCTCCAATTTCCCTTACACAATTAAACAGCGTGAAACTCCGCACATTTAGAGGACAGTTTCTCCCTACTGCGACGAGCATTTTTTGCACAAGTCACGTTGATCTTTTCCTAATACATATGTGCGTCATGTCTCCAAAAATGGCGATGTATCATGGTATCTACGAATATCATTTTCATGGTGAAGCAAGTTGTTGCGAAATCTGGGCAAATGAGAGAGGAAAGCAAAAAGATGAAACGATCTCATTTTTTTCTTAATTAAATATGATCTGATAAGCACTGAATGACAAAGCAAATGTTTCATACCTGTGCATCAAAAAAAGATGATGGAAAACAAGTCTTCGAGCATCCAAAACCGTTGAAAATGGAGAGAATTATCGATCTGCAAAGATTCCCCATTTCTTTGGGTGAAAGAAAAGAATTTCTTTCTTATCAATCTACGGCGGATCGTGGTCCATCCTCTGCGGATCGTGGTCCATCCTCTGCGGATCGTGGTCAATCCTCCGCGGACCATGGTCAATCCGTGGTGGATTACTACATGATCTATCAAAGCGTTTAACGATAAACGTGACAGTGATGTTAGCGGCAACTTTTCCCACAGTTCAGTAGCTAATTTGTTAGTAAAAATAGTTTAGTAATTGACTTATTATTTATCGCAAAGTACGATGGTTGGTTTGTCATTTTCCCTTATTATTATAATATTGCCTTTACGTGTGCCACGCTCATTTGCATCACATGCAATAAAATTTCAATATAATTATACAATATATTGTAATATCTGGCAAAAAATATTTTATTTAATTTGGGGGAAAACTATTTTGGAAAAACGTCCCTTGGTCTGCAGATCTTCAAGGACTGGGAAGGAAACTCTTCCTCAATCCTTTCCTTCTTCATCATGGCGAGCACTATTTCTCTACCATTCACTCTCCTCTTCTTTTCATGCTGCCTCTCACCTCTCATCACCCTCTCTCTCTCTCTCTCTCGGTAAACCGCGTAAGGATTGGGAGACAATTCTATCTTTCCCTGTAACAAAGAAGTTTGCCACGGTAAGTTAGGTTCTTTGACCCTATAATTCCAAATTCCTAGTTGGATTTCTATTTATTTTATGTTACGATGTTGAAAAGGAATCGTGTGAACTCAATAAGGAAAAATTTGGAATTTCGCAGTCGTAGCAGGGGCTTCCGTGGTTGGAAACAGGGAAGGCAAAGGTAAAAATTTGAACTCTTTCCTCTTCAATACTTCCTTTTTTTTATGGCATATTCCTGGACTATTGAACTATATATGGTTGTGATTTTGAAATTTTGGTTTAATGGAAAATTCATGTTTATGCCCAATTGGTTGTAAGAAATTCTGTGATTTAAATCGTACAGGTTTCGTCGGTAATGGAATGCCAAAACGCGACTCAGCAAAGGTTGAGTTTGCGTTGTGTGAAGCAATTATCTTCGACTAGCTGAACAATTGGCCGAGATAGGAAGTCTCGGCCAGAGTCAGAGTCATCCGAACGAGAGAGAAAATCGGCAACTTGGTATTTTACGTTGGTTGTGGTCTAGATTTGCGTGGGCTAAGGTCTGGGTTGCACGATTTAGACCTCAGTTCCGTCCCCTTTTAGGCTGCGTTCTAGAGCCTATTTTGGGTTTTTTTTAGCCAAATTTCGATATTTTCCACCGAATTAAATTTGAATTTTTTTTCTTGTGAAAATTGGGAATTTTAGTGGATAAACATTTAACCCAAAATTTGATTACTTTATTTTTGGATGGATAACCAAAAATTAAATTAAAAATCGTGGGCTTTAAGAATTGTACTTTTGAGATAATTGAGTTTGGGTCGGTGATAAGCCCACTTCAAGGTAAAGAATTTATTTTATGCACAGCATTGCATAAAAATTTTTAAAAATAATATTTTGAGACATGTCCCATATAAAATGACATGTCAATTTTATTACTCGTCTGATTTTTATATTATATATAGTTTTTTTTTTCAATATATACGTTTTATTAAAGCATGCATATAAAAATTTCTAGTTCAACTTGGTCGTGTGAACCGAGTTTCATTGACCTGGTTTGTGGCCTGTCTTACGCACATTTGACCATGAGGGGATGTGTTTGTTTGTTGTTATCTAGAGTAATGAGACAAGTGTATGTGTCATGTCTTTGAGCCCAGAACCCCAAACCTAATTAGGGTCTTTATATGGCTTTTGCTGTCGCCAAACATCATTTTTATTGTGTGATATGTCTATGTCATGGTGTGCTCGAAGATCGTTAGTAGCTCTATTTTCACTGATGTTTTTATTTTGTCCAATAAATGTCTATTTTAATTACTTACCATATTATATTGGGTTGTTTTAAACACATACCTTTCTGTACAATTTTTATAAAAATGAATTTATGAAACAAAATTTTTATGATCATGCATGTTTAATCATTATTCTAAAATAATTGTTGAATATAAAAATTTGATCTCTATTGAGTTCAGTTAACTCACCTCAATGACAGCATTTCAGGACTTTATCTGCAAGACTTCTAGTTACTGAATCAAGAATAATTTCACTGGGTTTTATTTATTCTACAATTTTTTTTATAATTTTCCCTTAGAGAATTATATTGTGAGGTATATTTTGTTATGGATGATTGTAACTCCTAATTTTTACGTTCTTATTCCAAACAGTTATTTTTGGTTTATATTGATATACTAGCTGGATATCTTTTGTTGGACCTATTTAACCCATGTTTTATTGGGCCCTAACTTAAAAAAAATATTGTTAAGACTTTCACTGTTAATTATTAAAAATTAAAGTAAAAATTGTCAGAAGATTTAGTACTTTCGAGTCGGGTCGTTCCTTATTTTATCTTAAGTCCCTTGCAAGTCGTAACATAGATAGAGAGAGAGAAGAGAGAATGAGATTGAGATTGAAAATATGTTTAACTTGATTGAGTAATAGTCATAGTTTTATGAGTCTCATTTCAAGCACCTCAATAAACATTTAGTTGCTAGTTTGTAGAGGTCGACCATTATATAATATTGATTTTACAAAAATATTGGTATAAAGCCACTTGGTCGATGAACTATGGTTAAATGTTTTAAGGAAAAGACAAATTAACTATCGTATTTTGTGATCAATGACAAGTCAACTACTAAAGTATTTTCGTTAGTAACTTAACCACTAAACTATGAAAAATGGATGGAGCAAACACCGCAGTTATGTTTTTCGTTAAAAAGCATTGACGTTCCACTACAGAACGTTATCCTTCCACGGCAAAACTTTGTCCTGTCACTGTGGAACATTATCTTTCCACTATTCGTTAGAAATACTTGTCGTTCCACGACGGAACGTTGTTGTTTCACTGTAGAAAGACAACATTCCAATCGGAACGATCACTTTTCCCTGTGGAATGATAATGTTCTGATTGCGAAAAAATTACTGTTCGCTACAGAACGATCACTTTTTTGTTGTGGACTTATCACTTTCCACCGTGGAACAATCACTTTTTGCGACAGAAAGATTGATTTTCTCTGCAAAAAGTGAGACATTTGTGATAAACACTAGACGACGACGATGGACCAAGAAGAAAAAGGAGAAGATGGTGATGAAAACTGAATGGTGAAATTGAGAAGAGAGAATTGTTTTCAACGATGAGAAGATGTTCAAAAAACTATAAGTATGGAAATTATTATTGACGATGGTTCGAACCATGCTGGAGCTTCTTGATATCGTCTTTTTGTTAATATTGCTTCACTTATTGTAATTTTAGCATAAAAATTAGAATTTACAGAAACTAAACATAGAATTAGTAGTGTCTTCATAATATTTCTTAATAGATAACGATAATATTTATATTGTCAATTTTTTATAATTTAGTATTTAAATTATTAATAAAAATTATTAAGTGATTAATTAGTCATTATTCTTAATAGATAATTTGTCATTTTTCCAATGTTTTGTTATAAGAAAATTTGGAAATGATAACAAGTCAACAATTATTGATTGTGATGTGATGTTCATTTGGGAGTAAGGAAATGTATATTTTTAATCAAAACTAATATTAAAATATTTCATCGGCTTCGTTGGCTTTGATTGGAATTAGACTTTTTCATAATATAATATTTTATTTCTTTATTGGTCATGCAAGCTATGAAAACATCACAGTAATTTCAACTTAGTGGTTCAGTAAATGTACTAAGTTGTGTCCACTCATCTTTTAAGATAATTCTATATAATTTGACAAAAAAAAAAAGAAATATTTTGAAAAACATTTTGAAATATTTTGAAAAAAGAAATATATTTTTGAAATATTTTTTGTTTAAAATTTTATATCTAAACTAAAGAAAAATATTTTGAAATATAAGTAAAAAATAAATGTTTACTGGCTTGGTGCAAAGGTTATAATAACTTGTTAGCACGAATAGGCTTTCACAATTTTTGTTATGGTTATGTGAAAAACAGATGTTTAGGGTATTTTGTGGTCGTCCTTAGATTAGTTGAATTTGTTCTTATTTCGTGTGTGTAAGTTGAATTGAGATGTTATAAATTGTATAAGGATTGATATATTATAGGGCTTCTAACATGTGGTAATGAAGGAAAATTAGAAGTAGAAAATAAGAAGAATGAATTTTGATGAGAAACTTCAATCTCTATTTTGATTGATTATAGTGTTTTTACATTTTTCTTCTATAAAACATTCTCTTATAGAGAGAACTTCTCATCTTCTAATACATAAAAATATGACAGGCTTTCTAAGAATATAAAACATCTTTTAGGAAATAAAATTAAGGGAAAATGAAAAATCAACTATCGTGGTTTCTGGTCAATGACAAGTCAACCACTGTGCTATATTTGCTAACAAATTAACCACTAACATATGAGAAATTGACAAATCCAACATCACACTCAAGTTAACCCAAGCAAAACTGACAGGACGCCGGCGTCCAGGCAAAGAAAGAAGCCTGGACGCCGCGGTGTCCAGGCATTTGTTTCTTCATTGCCTGGACGCCGTGTTTCTTCTTTGCCTGGATGCTTCTTTGCCTGGATGCCGCGGCGTCATAGGGTAAACCCCATCACCGCCTTTCTTAGCCCCTTCTGTGCCCAATTCCGACATCCGTAGCAAAAGTTATGCTAGTTTGAAGGTGCAGAGGTCAAAAAACCAATAAAAATATTGCATTCGTAAAACATATACATAACGAATTCGAAGTAACCATGAAACACAATTGATCGAGAATGCCATGCATGACAAATAGAGAGTTCTGCCTGGACGCCGCGTTTCTTCTTTGCCGGGATGTCGCGTGTCTTCTTTTCCTTGACGCCGCGGCGTCCAGGCAAGTTTCTCCTTTGCCTAGACGCCGCGACGTCCAGGCATTTATTTCTTCTTTGCCTGGACGCAGTGTTTCTTCTTTGCCTGGACACCTCAGCGTCCAGGCTTCTTTCTTCTTTGCTTGGACGCTGCGGCGTCCAGGCTTCTTTCTTCTTTGCCCGGACTCCGCGTCGTCCAGGCACTTGTTTCTTCTTTGCCTGGACGCCTTCTTTCTTTGCCTGGACGCCGGCGTCCAGTCAGTTTTGCCTGGGTTAACTTAAGTGGGATGTTGGATTTGTCAATTTCTCATACGTTAGTGGTTAATTTGTTAGCAAATATACCACAGTGGTTGACTTGTCATTGACCAGAAACCACGATGGTTGATTTGTCATTTTCTCTAAAATGAAAAAGTAACATCACAAAAAGTAACATGACATAAACAAAACGCTTTTTTAATAGTCCTCCTTGATGTAATTTCTGGTGACACCAAGTTGGGATCTAAGAATCTAAAACTTGTCTCGAGAGAGTGCTTTAGTAAATATATCAGCAAGTTGATCTTCTGATTTGCAAAACTTTAGAGCAATCTCACCTCTTGATTCAACCTCACGAAGAAGATGATATTTGATTGCAATATGTTCGGTTATGCAATGGTGGACTAGATTTTTATCAATTGCTATGGAAGATTGATTATCGCAAAAGATTTCGATAGGCTCTGTTTGTTTTTCTCCAATATCTTCAAGTATTCTTTTCAACCATATGGCTTGATTTGCACCACCTGTAGCTGCTATATACTCGGCTTTAACTGTTGATTGCGCCACATTGTCTTACTTTTTCGAACTCCAAGAAAACATAGCAGATCCTAAACTAAAATAATAACTGAAAGTACTTCTCAAATCATCACAAGAGCCTGCCCAATCACTATCAGTAAATCTGACAAGTATCACATAAGATGTTTTCATATACCACATACCAAAATCGATAGTTTCCTGTAAGTATCTCAATATTCTTTTGGCTCTACCAAAATAAATTTGTCTAGGACTTTGTATAAATCTTGAGAGTAAACTAGTAGCATACAAGATGTTAGGTCTTGTATTGCACAAATACAACAAACTTCCCACAAGATTTCTGTAGATACATGCATCTGCTTTCTTTTCTCCATCATCCTTTTGCAATTTCTCATTTGGAATTAATGGAGTTGCTATTGATTTATAACCCGACATATTGAAACTTTTCAATAGATCTTCAATGTATTTCTTCTGAGAACAAAAAATTCCACCAACTTCTTGACTAACTTCAATGCCAAGGAAATAATGTAAATTTCCCAAATCAGTCATCTCAAAGCTCGCCATCATCTCACTTTTAAAATTTTCAATCATATTGGTATTACCTCCAGTAAAAATCAAATCATCTACATAGAGAGATATGATTATAAAATCATTATGATTTTGAGACTTGATGTATAATGTAGGCTCACTTTGGCTCCTCTTGAAACCTTACTCAATAAAATATTGATCTATTCTCCCATACCAAGCCCTTGGTGCTTGTTTTAATCCATACAATGCCTTGTTCAGTTTGTAAACTTTGCATTCATCATTTTTAAATCCCTCTAGTTGATCGACAAATACCTCTTCTTCCAACAGTCCATTTAGACATGTTGACTTCACATCTAATTGCAAAATCTTCCAACCATTTTGATCAGCGGGAGAGACTAAAACTCTAATGGTATCCATTCTTGCAACCGGAGCAAAAGTTTTATTATAATCTATTCCATGTCGTTGTGCATATCCCTTTGCAACCAATCTTACTTTATGCTTCAAAATAGAGCCATCTAGATTTAACTTTGTTTTGTAAATCTATTTTAATCCAATGACTTCTTTATTAGCATGCAAATGAACCAACTCCCAAGTGTCATGTTTTTCTATCATTCTGATTTCTTCGTTCATTGCTTTCTGCCAAACTTTCTCCTTTGAAGCTGTTGCATAATTATTTGGCTCAAGTGTTGCTTAATTACAATTCTCATAGACTTTGCTAAGAAGTCTTGTTTTTCTTACTGGGGATTCTTTTGTTGACTCCTCTTCATTGTCTTCATCAACCAATCGAGAGGATGAGGGAGTTTCTGCTGGAATATGTTGATTTCCTTCAACTTTATATTCAACTTCCTCTTCAATGAATGGCTCAACTGATACTTAACCATCTTGTTGAAATACTTTCTCTGCATCCCAATCTCAAGATGCATTCTCATTGAATTTTACATCTCTGCTCACAACAAGTTTTCTTGTCTTTAAGTTGAAAATTTTAAAACCTTTTGAAACATTGCTCTATCCAACAAATATTCCCTTTTCAGCCTTCTCTTCAAGTTTGGTCCTCTTTTGAGATAGAACATGAATATAACAAATGCATCCAAAAACCCTTAAAAAACTTGCAGAGGCTTTAAATCCATACCAAGCTTCGAAAGGAGTTTTGTTTTCAACTACTTTTTGTAGGCAAACGATTGAGCAAGAACACAACAGTATTCACTGCCTCACCTCAAAATTCTTGATGCATTTCTTTCTCTAGCAACATGCATCTCGCTATTTTCATGACAGTTCTGTTATTTCTTTCAGAGACTCCATTTTGCTATGGAGAATAAGTGCTAGAAAGTTGATTTTCAATTCCCACAGCATCACAAAAATTTTCAAAATCTTTGGAATTATATTCAGTCCCCTGATAACTTCTTAAACACTTAATTTTGCAATCAGACTGATTTTCAACAAGACATTTGAATTTCTTGAAGATGTCAAAAACATCAGATTTTGCATGTAGAAAATAGACCCAAATTATTCTTGTTAAATCATCAACAAAAAGAATAAAATACCTGCTTTGATTGCAAGTTGGAGTCTTCCTTGGTCCACACACATCCGTATGAACGAGTTGTAATTTTTTTGTAGCTCACCAATTGCTTTCTGAAGGAAATGGTAATTTGTGTCAACCATACACCTTCCCATACTTGAAGTTCTTTCTCTAGAAGAGGAAAATCTTTCATCATCTCTTTTTGATGGAAAAGTCTCAAAGAATTAAAATTTTAATGCCCAAATTTTTGATGCCATAACATAGACTCATCCACCGTTGCAACCATAGCTTTAGTATAGCTTCATTGAATAAAGAAATTTCTGCTTCTTCCAATTTTTACTTCAAATAATTCCAATTTGTTATTGTAATCATATATTTTACAGAAATCATTCTCAAAACACAAAGAATAACTATTTTCCATCATCTATCCAACACTCAAGAAATTTTGATCAAGCGAAGGAACAAGTAACACATATTTAATAAATTTGGTACCTTTACTTGAGATTGCTACTGTGCATTTTCCTTTATATTCAACAAGTTCTCCATTTCCCATCTTGATTATGGCTTGAATAGAAGTGTCAAGTTCTGTGAAAATTGATTCATGAGAAGCCATATGGTTATTACAACCACTGTCAATAAACCAGATTTTTTCTTCTAGAGCGAGTGCTTGACATGCAAAGAACAAATGCTCATTCTCCTCATTTTCTTCAGAATAATGAGCTTGATGGTTATTTTTAAATCTGCAATCTTTATGCCCAAACTTCTTGCAATTTCTGCATTGTGGCCTTCCAACATGATAGCAATTTTTCTCCAAGTGATTTGTTTTTTTTGCAAATACCACAAGGTGGAAATTCTGTCGATTTTTTATTCCCCTTGGCCTCTTTAAAATCAGAATTTTTCTGACATTTTGAGGCTTTTTCTTAAAATGTTTGCTCTTGTTCTTTAGATACACTTTGGATTGAAAAGCATGCTCCAAATAATTTTCACCACTTCTCGCTAGTCTTTGTTCATGAGCTTGAAGGGAACCCATCAACTCAATAACTGAAAGTTGTTGCAAGTTCTTTTGACTCTTTGATTGCATCTACTATATGATCATACTTTTCAGGTAGACTAATTAAAATCTTTTGAACAATCCTTTGATCAGCCACCTCTTCACTAAGACCCCTCATTTGATTAAGAACTTCAATTATTCTCAAACAATATACTTTCACTTCTTCAGAGTCTTTCATCTTCAAATTCTCAAACTCCCTTCTAAAACCTTGAAGTTTGATAATCTTTACCTTTCCATTTCCTTGAAATTCAATCTACAGAATCTCCCAGGTTGCCTTTGAAGATTAAGCTCTCATCAACATTGGAACGATTGATTCAGACACAGATTGTTGAAGGATGAACAATACTTTTGCATATTTGGTGATCTCTTGCTTTCTATCGTTTGAAAACTAAAATGGGAGAAACCTGTTCGCGTTAAGGTAAGTTCTCCATCTTTGATTTAGGGTTAAGTTTCTAAAATTTGTTAGCTTTGAATTCAAGCCTCAAAAACTCGAATCTGAGGGAGCCCTTTGATTTTTCTTAATGCATTTGAAGTCTAGGAAGATTTATTGACCAATTGGTGGAAAAACTGTGTGTATCCGGTGGAGAAATCATGTCAGAGACGGACCAAGTCGATTACAGATCAACCAGGGGGGGTGGTTGATCAACCGCAAAATTTGTAGTAGATCGATCGAATGCAATAGTTGATCGACCGGGAAATCGCGGTCGTCTACCAAAGGCAGTGGTTGATCAACCGGAGAAGGACCGGTCGTTGACCAACAGTCCAAGGGTGACTCTGGCCGATCAACCAGTCGGTCACTCTACCAATTGATCAACCGGGGTCAAGCGGGTGATCGACCGCACCTGACCTAAAATGGACATATTGCCCAACAATCTCTTCCGAGTTGCCCATGTTATGTGGGCACGTGGGTTATTGAGCTGTTTTTGCTTTGGTTGGGTTCCTAAAGTTGGCATAGGGCCCTTCCACCTAATTTGTGACTAATTGCTTGACATTCTTATCCGTTGACAAGGTTGAGGCTCGGTTTGGTTTATGGTTTACGAGGCAACTTTCCACTAAAGTCAGACTTGATTGACTTTAGATGAATCTTCACAATTATTGAGTCTTAGATGGTCGTAAGCATGTTGTATCGACCGCAATGAGGTATCGATTGACCCTCGACGTGTCTCAACGATGGTGGATGGTCTCGATTGACTATTGTTAAGCTTGGTTGAGGATGTGAGGTCCTGGTTGACGTTCACATTGTCTCAACAACTGTTGACTGGTCTCGGTTGACCATTGTGATGCCTTGTCGACCATGGATGGTTCGAATGGTTTCGATTATGTCTACTTGACTGTTGAGTGGATTAGGTCGAGTGTGTTGTATTTCGTCTCCCGTCACCGTGTCTCATCGATTGGTGGGACTTCTTGGTTGTCTGCTGAGTGTCAAGTTGACCGTGGTTGTCTGTTGATGGCGTTTCCATTTCCATCAACCTCAGGATCACCGGTTGATCGAAACTATCAGGGGACGATCGACGGCCATTTAATCGATCAACCACTGAATTCTTTGTTCCAGATTGTCGTTCGATCGCGTCGGTCGATCGATACAATTGTCCAAACGACCGCCACTTCAAAACCAATCGTCCGTTGTATTTTCTTCTTCAATTATATATTTTCAATACATCAATATATATATACTTATATCCATAATATAACATAACCAATTAAACTAAGTCCGAAATATTATCCAACCATGCAGCTACTTCACGATCAACTGAATTGTTACTCCTTGTATATATATATATATATATATATATTTCTTTTAATAAAACAGACACCACCCACTTCCAAATTACCAAACTATTCTTAATTTATCCTTTCATACATAAGGATATTTTGTCCAAAATGTCTCCTTCACCGCATTCTATCCAATATATCCATAAATGTTATTAACCGTATTATTCTCAACCTTTCTATATCTAATTATATTCAATAATATTTTCACTTACTAAAAGCTTTCATCCATCATCTCCAATTTCACTGACTATCACTCACTAATTCTATTGTCATCCTATCTAATTTAGAATGTCCCCGAATAATTCTCCAATAACCTTAATCTTTTTCCCCAAAGCCAAATAATCCGGGTATCATGGTTCACTTCATCCAAACATATTTTACCTGAAACAATATCTTAAATTGTGTAATTCAGCTCCTATCATCCCAAAATTATCATTTTAGCCTCGTGCTTAGCTCTATGAGAATTTGGGATATTACACACAAGCAGAGAGTAAAAATCCTAAACTAACAAGGTGATGTTATAGCAGAAAATATAATTATGCAAAGACTCTAAATTTAACAAAGAGAAATATCGACAAGTCTACAAAGTTAAGCAGTGGGCATGAGCTTGTTCAAGCAGGAGCAACACTAAATACTTCATAGAAGGTATGTTCAATCAATGATATTGGTTGCAGAGAGTTAATGAACAATAATGATAGGGAGTTAGAAAACCAGAGAGTATCCAAGAATTCAAGTACTATCAAATCATCCAGAAAACATTTATTCAAGCAACAATCAGAAAAGACCTTGCTTTGTGGTGTAGGCCTCCACTGGTAACGACTCAATCTCATTTCTTACCTCACTGGAGATTTCAAGTAGTAGAAGATTGTGTGCATTGGACGAACACCCCACAGCAACCCACATGTTTCCCCTAAATCCAAACCACAACAGCTAAATCCCATGCCTTCCCACCTATAATTCACCCACAAACGGCACAGTGCACACTCCTTTCTCAAACACTTTCTCTTCCTCACACTCAAACTCTCACCTCACAGCAAAGAAGAATGACCTGAGACCATCACGCCCCACTATTAACCAGAGAGGAACTGCTAGCAGAAGTGAGGGTTGATGGACAATCACCCAGATAAACGGAGGAGATTTACTATGACGATGCCACAAGGAAAGCTCCATATCCTCTCAAGAGAAAAGGAAAACATTGAGAGAAACACAAAGAAAAATGGCAGCAACAAAAGTAGCGTTTATGTTAAAATCAGACTTTTTGGTCGAGAAAGTCGACCTAACCGTCAATTGCAACATCGATCATTTATTCTAATTTCACCTCAGTTTTATAATTCGATTGAGAAATTTGACCGAATCATCGAGTGAATGATCCGACCAAAAACCAAAATGCAATCTATAATGCATTCACGACCGTGGCCAAGACTACCATCCAACCAAAAACTAGAAATGCAATCTGTAATGCATTTCAGTCATGATATGCAACCGCGACCATGACTGCCAATTGACCAAAACCAGAAATGCATTCTGTAATGCATTTTGGTCAACACTTTCAACCACGACCCTAACTGCCAGTCGACAAAAAATGCCAATTACACTTTAATTAATCCAATAATATTTCTTCTCTAATTCCTCATTGTATTATATCATTCCTATCACATTATAGAAAGTGTACAATAGAAAATTTGGAAACGCATCAATTGTTCATTCCAAAATATCTTTTACATCGTACATAGAGGATTTATCTGTGTATTATATTCTAGCCACCTTAACAAACTTTTGTCCTCAAAATTTAGCTAACTAAACAGGTACGGATACTTGGCTCTCATATTGTCTTCTCTCTCCCACATGGCTTGATGCACCCACGGAAGCATTGAGGATGAACAGAGGTAGTGGTGGAAGCTCAATCGGAGGTTGGAGTGAAGGCCAGGAGGGGTCAGGCATTTGGAGAAGGATGGATGCCTTTAGAAAGAAGCTGGAGGCTCAAAATAAGGACAACAGACTTCTTTTGTGTAAGACGGACGTCCCTTATAATTGGAGCGGCGTCGTTTGGAGAGAAAAAGAGTTTGGCGCTAAAGATATGAACAATGGACATTCCTTGTGTAATATCAGACGTCCCTTGTATCGAGAAGATGTCATTTTGCATGAAGGATGACAGATAAAGGTGGTAGACATCGCATATAGCTGAAGCATTGTCACTTGAGCAAAGGTAGAATCGAGCGCTTTAAAATAGGGCAATAATGAATGTCCCTTTTAAAGGAACAGACGTCATTTTATAGCACTGGATAGATGGCATTAACGGAAAGGGCAAGATGGACGTCCCGACTACAAGAACGCACGTCCCTCAAGGCTAATGAATTGACGGATGCTTAACGAGAGCTGATGATTATAGGAGGACGGACGTCCCTTAACAAAAAATTGACTTCAATTAAAATGAATGGACATCCCTTGGTGAAGTAAACTTCCAGCGAGCTACAAAATGGTGAAGAAGAAAATTGACGAGTGGGTTCTGGACTTTCAATTATTTGCATGCAGAAATGACGGAATATGAATTTTGAATCTGTCTGAAGTTGAATGATAAGTCTCACATCATAAATGCTGAGAAAGGCCGAAACTTGAAACCTTGGAGTCCTTTTGTTAATGGCGGCTGATTTCCTCCGATGAAAATGAATGAAATGATTAAACAGAAATGTAACAAGTTGGTCCGAACAACACTACGACAGTGTCTCTAACTTCAACGGCTGCTTCGGAAGAAGAAGCACTCCAACTTAGATCTTTGAAAGTTTTCTTCTCCTTTACTAGATAAATTCTTCTTTGACGGCACATAGAAGAGAAAGAAGAAGCACTAAGAGAAATCTCCCAAAACTTTTAAGCAGATGATTTCAATTTTTACACACAAACTGTCCACATATTACTCATCGAAAGAATGCGTCAGACTGGATAAACTACAAAGATGAACAAACATTCAGTTTTTCTATTCAAAATTCTTCCCTTATACAAAAGACGCTTAACAAAGATTAAATACTAAGCTAATTAGGGCTAAGCCCTAATCATCTAATTACATAATTGACCCTACTTATAAGCAACCCAATCGATAGACAACACAAGTAACAACAAAAAACAAACTAACAATCCCAAATATTAATGAAACTATTGCAAATTAAAATACTTAATTTAAATTTTAAAAAATAAAATAAAAAGGATATTGATCCAGATCCAGGGTGCATCATGGCTTCTTCCACAGAGAGATTCTACCACAATACCTTGACCAATGGGTTTTGCTTACGTCGAAGCTCATTGACTCTGGAGTCCAGAATTTGAACCGGCCTTTCCTCGTCTCTCAAGTTTGCTTGAACTTCAATGTTTTCTTGAGGTTCCATTTGAATTGTATTCCTAAGGCATTTCTTCAACATTGATACATGGAATACATTGTGTACATCCTCCATGGCAGCTGGTAATTGCAACTGGTACGCCACTTTCCCGACCCTTTTTGTGATCGCAAAGGGGCCCATATATCGTGAACTTAGCTTCCCCTTTTTCCCAAATTGCATAACACCTTTGTAAGGTGATATTTTTTGAATTCTAAGCCCATGGCCTTGTTCAAGCTCTTCCAAAATACAGATGTTAATCGTGGATCCCGATCAGATACGATGGAGACCAGAACACCGTGCAGTCGTACAATTTCCTTAACATACATGTTGACAAATTGATTAATCTTATAGGTCATTTTTACTGGCAAGAATTGAGTACTTTGGTCAATCTGTCAACAATTACTTAGATCGCTTCATGTCTATTAGCAGTCTTCGGCAATTCTGTAACAAAATCCATCATGTTGTGCTCCCACTTCCATTCAGGTATCGGCATAGACTAAAGCATCCCACAAGGCCTCTGATATTCTGCTTTCACTTGCTAACATACTTGGGACGATGCCATGTACTCGGCAATATCATATTTCATCACCGGCCAACAATAGTGCATTTTGAGGTCTTTATACATCTTGTTACACCTTGGATGGATGGACAAGCTTGAAGAATGAGCCTCTCGCAAGATTACTATTCGCAATAGTGAGTCACTAAGCACATATCATCTACCTTTATACTTTATTACTCCATCAGCAGAAAGGGAATAGTCTCTATATTCTGCTAGACTTAGATTTAACTTAAAATCTTCACATATGCCATCTCTTTGTTGGAATTCTTTAATCTATATTATTATGGAAGGTTTTAAGGTTAATTTTGATAAAACAATATCTAACTGAGTAGGGACAATTTGCACGTCCAACTCCCAAACGTCTTTCTGAAGTAGCACTGGTATTTCATCGCATAGTATGCTCAAGATGACAACCTTTCGACTGAGAGCATCGGCTACTATGTTGGCTTTGCTGGGACGATACTTAATCTCATAATCATAGTCCTTTACAAACTGTAACCATCGATGTTGTCTCATTTAAGCTCCTTTTGCTTGAAGATATATTTGAGACTTTTATGATCCGAATAAATCTCGCAATGCTGCCCATATAAATAGTGTGTCCTGATTTTAAGTGTGAACACAATAGCAGCAAGCTCTAGATCATGTGTGGGATAATTAGCTTCATGATGTTTAAGCTGCCTTGAAGCATATGTAATCACATTTCCATTCTACATAAGTACCCCACTAAGTCCATTCTTGGATGCATCACAATGGATATAGAAATAGCCCTCATCCACATGCAAAGCCAATATAGGTGCTGATGTCAACCTGTGTTTTAGTTCCTGGAAGCTCTCCTCATATTTACTAGACAACAAAAATCGTGCATTCTTCTTCGTTGGGCTGGTGAGAGGTATGAAAATCTTGGAGAATCCATCAAGGAAGTGTCTGTAATATCTAGCCAGTCCAAGGAAGATCCTTACATTGCTCACATTCTTTAGTTGCACCCAATCCACAATTGACTATATTTTTGCCGAATCAATAGCAATAACATTCCTAGAAATCACATGGCCAAGGAAGCTGACTTCACTTAGCCAAAATTTGAACTTAGAAAATTTGGCATACTACTGGTGTTGATCAAGAACAAACAATGCAATCCTGAGGTGTTCACAGTGCTCTTCCTCCGTCTGAGAATAGACCAAAATATCGTCAATGAAGACAATAATAAACTTGTTTAAATAATCTTTAAAAATTAGGTTCATTAGTTCCATAAAAGCTACGAAGGTGTTGGTCAGCCAAAATTACATCACTAGAAATTCATAATGTCCGTACCTCATGTGAAATGCCATTTTTGGTACATCGTCCGGCTTAACCTTAAGTTGATCATATCCCGAGCGAATGCCAATCTTTGAGAACACTTTGGCACCACACAACTGGTCGAATAAATTATCAATTTGCAGAAAAGGGTATTTATTCTTGATCGTTTCCTTATTCAATTTCCGATAGTCAAAGCACATTCTTAACGATCCATCTTTCTTCTTTACAAACATTACAGGTGCTCCCCAAGGTCAGAAGCTTAGACAGATGAATCCCTTGCTAATCAATTCCTCTAGTTGAATCTTTAATTCTCATAGTTCTATTGGCGCCATTCTATATGGGTTCTTTGAAATGGGTTCAGTACCGGGGTGTAGATCGATCACGAATTCAATCTCTTGGTAAGGTGGTAAACATGGAAGATCATCGAGAAAGACACTAGGAAAGTACCAGACAATTGCAACATCTTCCAATGTTGCACCAAATGTCGCTATGGTATCCATTACATTTATTAAGAATCCATCACATCTACTATTCAGTAATCTATCTGCCTTATGCACATAAATAACTATGAGTTTATCCTTCCCCTTGGTCCCTTGGAAAATATGTGATTCACCGTTAGGAGGGCAGAAGCGGACCTCTCTTCTTTTGTAATTGATAATTGCCAGGTGATGCGATAAGCAGTCCATGCCCAGAATGATATCATATCCCTTCATGTCAATGATAATCAGATCGGCATGAAATAAATGGTCATTTCTCTTAACTATACATATGCCTTCAGAATTCCATTGGCGGACAAGCAGTCGCCAGGAGACAATAACACTCTATGTGCACAATTTATAAGATTAGAGAAGCAATTCACTTTTGTATAAAACTCAGTTGAGATAAATGAGTGCATAGCACCCGGATCGAGTAAGATATATACGACAATATTCTTAATATAGACAGTACCTATTAGGATTAGGCAACTTGTATTTTCTGAAGATAAGATCTTCTAATACGACTAGGGAGCACTTTAATACACATATATAATTATCACATAAAGTTATGTATCCCTGACACCACTGCCGACTGCTTCTCCTCTTCCTGGTTGTGCCCGTACATAGTGAAGACTCGTGGAGCCACTCCTTCTTGTCCTCTAGATCTGGCAGGGCAGTGTCTGGCAAAGTGCCCAAGCCCTCCACAAACGAAGTACTATTTAGAGCCCACCAAACATTCACTGCGATCGATCTTCTTGCACTTCGGACATGCATTGGGCTGATATGTTGTAACGTCCTGAGGGGCATTGGCCGTCTCCATCATTAGGCTCTTATCTCTCCTTTGCTGCGCATCATTGTCAAATGGTCTTTTAATTCCCCAGCTTATAGGTGGACCACCCCGTGGTTGCTAACTTTGATTGTTCTTCCACAATCCCTTATTCACCTCTCTCTGCCATGCCACCATTGCCTTCACATTCTCTACTACCAAGGCCTTTGCAAAAATCTTAGAGTAGGGCACGTCATTTGTACTAGATACCATGACCCCCTCAAGGATCTCAATCTTGAGCCCTTAAACAAAATGGTGAACCTTGTGCTCCTCAGTGGCCACCAAATGTAAAGCAAAATGCCATAGTGCTTCAAACTTTTGAACATATTTTGGTATCGTTTCCGTTCGGCGTAGGTGTATGAATTCCACTAGCTTTTGTGTTTGGATGGTGTGATTAAAGTATTTATCATAGAATCGTTCTTTCAAGCTGACCCAAGTGAGGGTTCTAACATCTCTTGTGGCTTTAATTGAGTCCTAACAGAAGTAGACATCCTAGATCAACAACTAGGCAACACACTTTACCCTCTAGGCCTCCATTAAGCTCGCGTACTCAAACATATCCTCTTGGGAGTGGATCCACTCTTCAGCTCCCGCAACATCAGAGATATTTCCATAGAAATTTGGAAGCTTGAGACGTATAAACTTCTCCCAGCCTGCTTCCTCTAGAATCACCATCGCGCGATGATTCCTGTTTCTATTCCCGTTCTCTCTTCCCATGAATCGTTCCACATATTGAAAGTTTTGTTCCATGTATTGGGACTGCCGCTCCACTACAACGGCAAACCGCTTGAGGGCTTCATCCCTCCCATTATAAGTTCTGGCAACCCCATGGCCATTTGTATCCTCTTGTCAACTGGGTGGCTCGTTCCTTTCGTCGTTAACCGGTATGTTGACTTTCGGTCGTCTAGCAATTTTATAATCCTATATGTTTTCATATTATAAAATAATAAGTTAAAGTAAATAGTTCAAAAAACAAAGCTTAACTTACAATTGGAGGAGTATTCCCTTATGAGACTTGCGTTACCAGCGTTCTATAGAATTATGTTCGACCCTGCGTTAAATTCTGAAACCTTTTTCCTTTTAATTTTTTGGGTAAATTTTTTTTCTTTTTATTTATTTAGAATGTACGAGAGGAAATAAATTAAAGTGAGCAAAATAAATTAGAGTGCGTAAAAAAAAATCAGTGTAAAAAGTGGAAAGCATTAATAAATTGAAAACACAGTTTGATAATTAAACATGAGTTCATAGTTCACAAAATGTTTATCGTTTCTCAAACCATTTCAAATAACATTTTTGCTTGTTTGCGAGCCATAACCCCTCAGGTTTATTCAGTTGGGTAACCCAAGTGCTCAATAGGTAATGCCTGCTCCTCTACATCGAGAACGCTAAGATCTTGACAGTTACCTACACCACAAGCAAATTGTGAGCATAATGTCTAGCAAGAAATGAGATGCAATATGATGCTTGCCTGTAACTGATTATGTTTAGAATGGAATCCACCCAATCTCTTCTTTACTCACAGTCATATACATTTAACTCATACATTAAGTTGAGACATTGGAGGTCTCTCTCTCATAGGGAGAATAGCCGCTACTTGGAATCTAACCCTTGGGTAGACAGGTTCTCACGACTCGACAAGGGAAGTGCATAATCTCGAGTCTACGCAGTTAGATTCGAAACTACTTTCCCAACTTCCAATTCCCTTACATTCATTTACATTATCTGTTTTTCTCCCATGCAATGCATGTGAATACCAATCCAAACATGGCATTCCTAATTGTTTCTGTTATCATGATGCATATCAATGCGGTGCAATTAGAACAACAATATATATATATATCAGTATCATTTAAACAAGGAATGAAACAAATCTAATTAGATGAAGTTCAAGCCAACAACTAAAAGTAAGTCAACCACCTATATTACCGGGCAACATAATATAATACAATGGTGATGAGTAATAATCCAATTAACTAAGATTAGCAAATTAAACGAAGTAATATAATGTGATTGCAATTAGCATGACATAATTTTAAATAGAAAGATAATAATAAAGCATAAAACACGGTATGAACTAACAACATGCTAAAACATGGAGTAATATTCTAAAACGGGATATTCAAAGCTATCTATATATAAGCTAATCAATTTATTCAATTAACAACAAAGTAAGCATTATTAAGCAGCGAGGTAGCTTTTGGCATCCAAGTGATTACAATTAACAAAGTGAATAAATCGTTCTCAGAGTAATGTTTCCAGTTAATTAAACCGAATAGGAGCCAATACATATCATTATCATTAATCTCATCATGATGAAATCATAATTCAACAGTGGCCATTAAATAACAAGTCATCGGACTACCCAAAAGCAACGTACATTTTGACAGTTTCAACATCCCAAGCAATTAACAATATAAGTCCTATACTGGAAACTTAGTTTTCTACACAACAAACATAACATATTGGGAGTTGATTTCATTGTGAATAATCGGGAGTTAACAACGCCAGGAAGTAACCAAAATCCAAATAGCCAATGTAACCAAGAAGAGAGTAAAAATTTTAAACTAACAAGGGGATGTTATAGCAGAAAATATAATTATTCAAAGACTATGAATTTAACAGAGAGCAATAAAGACAAGTTTACACAGTTAGGCAGTGGGTAGCATGAACTTGTACAAGCAGGAGCAACACTAAATACTTCATAGAATGTATGTTCAATCAACGATATCACTAGCATAGAGTTATTTATCAACATTGATAGGGAGTTAACAAACAAGAGACTATTGAATAATTCAAGCACTATCAAATCATCCAGAAAACATATATTAAAGCAACAATCAGGAAAGACCCTGCTTTGTGGTGTAGGCTCCCACTGGCCACGACTCAATCTCATTTCTTACCTCACTAGACATTTCAAGTAGTAGAAGATTTTATGCACTAGACGAACACCCCAAACAACCCATGGTTTTCCCCTAAATCCAAACCACAACAGCTAAATCCCATGTCTTCACATCCATAATCCACCAAAAATCGCAGAGTGCACACATCTCACACACTTTCTCTTCCTCACACTAAAACTCTCAGCTCACAGCAAAAGAGAATGATCCGAGATGGTCATGCCCTACCATTTAAGCAAAGAGGAACTACCAGTAGAAGTGAGTGTTGATGGACAATCACCCAAATCCAGTGAGGAGGTCCAGCATGATGACGTAACGTGGAAAGCTCCTTGTCCTCTCTAGAGAAAAGGAAAACATTAGGTGAAAATAAAGAAAAATGGCAGCAACAGAAACAACGTTTACATTAAAACTAGACTTTTTTGGTCGAGGAAGTCGACCAAACCATCAACCTCAACATCAACTAATTATTCTAATTTTGCCTTAGTTTTACATTTCAGTCGAGCGAATGATCCGACCAAAAAATAAAATGGAATATGTAAATGCATTTCAGTCACAATATGCGACCGCGACGAAGACCACCATCGTACTGAAAACAACAAATGAAATCTATAATGCATATCTGTCACGATATTAGAACTGCGACCAAGACCGCAAGTCTACCAAAACAATGCCAATTACACTTTAATTAATCCAATAATTTTTCTTCTCTAATTTCTCATTACATTATATCCTTCCCACCGCATTATGTAAAGTGTACAATAGAAAATTTTGAAAGGCATCCAATTGTTCATTCCGTAAAATCTTTTACATCGTACATAGAAGATTTATCCAGGTATTACAGAACCCTACTTATAAACCATACATTTTTTACTCTCCCAAGCAATATGGGATTGTGCACCCCTATTGATATGGGCTGAATGCACACCTGGGATTTTTTTGGCCTTCACATGGTTGGCTGCCACACTAGTGATTATCCCTAGAGACCGTCTTGAATCTTGAGTTTTGATTGAAACTTCTCTGTTATCACTTGTATAATTGTTTGGGATTTTCACATCGACCTTGTTATAGGTTTCGAAGATGTCAGTCATGCGACCTATCTTCCTATAACTCTTGGATTTGGCTTGTCGGTAAACATGTCGTGGTCATCATCGAGGTAAGGATCTTTTTACTTTTTGCACTGCATTACATCATGTTTTCAAAACTAATATTTTAAGGGATACCACGCTTAGAAAACTTGACGAGGACTGTTTCGAAAGCTCGTATGTTTTTATGTATATGTATATTTTCTCATGTTTACATTATTGTACATTATATACTATTTACTATTTTGCGAATATGTGATGGTTTGATATTTGTGCATATATATGCTGAAGGGATGAATCCTCTTGATGCTATAGGCACTTTGGTGCTAAAGCAACACGAGGCTATCCCATGGAATCTTCTATTGCAAGAGGATTGACTGTTTGTATGTGTGAAATGGTGAAAGGACATTGGTGACATATCCTTGGTTTTCAAGCGACAAAATTTGAAATGGAGATGGGGTGGTGGTGACGCATCCCTGGGTTTTGAGCCCCATAACTTGGACAAAGTATTTAGTCACATAGATTGAAGGTTATCGGTCGCTCAGATTCACCTATCCAAGTACCGTTCCATTTGACGAGTGGCGTGATGGCTCGTAGCTTTGTTCGTCGGTAACCCTCATCAATTTAGAACATATGGGTATTTTTGTTGAGAAGAAATCTATCGGAAGCAACCTTATCTATTACTTATATTATATGGATTGTATCGGCGCTGTGCTATAGCTCACCGGCACATTTGAGTGACGTGCTAGATCTTCATATCATAATCATTTGTTTCTCTCTGTCTCATGAGGTGTAGCTCTTGACAGATGGGCACCTTTATGTGGTGTGTGCTGGATGGATCCTTGTGTGGCCATCCATTTTCACTGATGACGTTTTCACATGGAAAAAGATGTTTTCATATTTTGCGATATAACTGTCTATGTATACAATGATTTTTGATGAAACTAAATCGAATGTCATGCGCCGATTTAATACAATGATAAGAGATTTTAATGATTTAAATCCATGTACGGTAAATGAGGAGCATGAAATTGTTTTAAGAAAGATGAGAAAAACAATTTTTAGCATGCATTGCATTTAGTATCGACTTCCCTACAAAGTTTGTGAGTCATCCACTTAGACTATATTTGTCTAGGTTAAGGTATAGGCTCAGTGATTGGGATATGCATGTGTCGTTGAGTGGTGTTCCTAGTACCCCTCTGGTGGTATTGATCTTCCTATGGAAGGGTGGATGTTTGTTAGTTCAGTCCCTTCGTATTGGGTACGTTCGGGTTTGTACTTTCGGTGTTGTCTGATTTAATTCTAGCACAATATGTTTCTTTATTTATAATATCATGTCTTTAGCTGATCACTCTATGGATCCCAACCCATGTGATTTTGGGTTTTACTTAATTTTCGTATTAAGACTTTCTCCTCTTTTACACCTTGGGCTAGGTAAGAGGGTCCTCTATGAGGATCGGGTTATCTGACCTGACAGTTCTGTTAAGCCCGCCTTCGGGTCTTGAAACTATTTGTTTTTGTTCTACTCTAGTCATATACATTTTCAGTTGATGAGATTGACATTCTATTAGTTAAATTAGTCTTATAATAACTTCATCTTCACGGTTATCTTCTATCCTCTGTGCTCTTACCAATGTATAGCACTGGAAATTCACATAAATCAAATTGTCAATTAATAAATTCCTAAGATAGATCATACTTACAGTTGATGAGGCATACTCATGCTGAGGCTTGAGTTTTTACATAGTCTACAGAACGGATTTCTCTGATACCATATTATAGTGCCCCGATTTCTTTTCTTTTATTTTTAGACATTTTGGTCCTTTTTTCCCCTTTCTTTATTATCTATCAAACTTTCATTTCTTTTTCTTTTAGCTTAGCGGAAGTCTTTTCTCTTTAAAAAATTAATGACAATCAAATCATTCATCAATTATTATAAATCATTTTCTTTTACAAAACGTGTCCCATCCCACAAGTCTGGTTTGCCGTAACAACTTCAACCACTTCTCATCAGTATGCTCCATCAATAGAGTAGTCCTTCATTATTAGTCTCTTTGTACAATTTTACCTACATCACAAGATTCTTCTAGGAGCTTAATATGCTCATTAAGTAATGATAAACAAATACATAAAAACATTTAATTATAAATTTTATTTCTTTACTTTCTTTTCTTTATTATCGTTCTTTCCTTAAAGTCAGTTTTGACATCAATCGAAGACTCACTAGTGCTTTTCTGTCCTGATATTAATCGAACACCCACTAATGATTTTTCATCTTGACATTAATCAGTGCTCTATTAGTCATTGTCTATACTGTCATCAATCACCAACCCTCTAATGAAATCATCTTGATATCAATCGAAGACTAAGTAATAATTTTCCATGTCGATATCAATCGAAGACTCATTGGTGATTTTCTATCCCGATCTTAATAGAAGACTCACTTGGTCTTTCTTACTTGTTCATTTGATTCTTTTTCTTTAAAATATGTTGCATCCATAACTTTAAATAATAAATCACAATATAATATCAAAACATACAACATCGAACAACATATTATCAAAATCATTAATACTATCAATACATCATTCACAACTACGTAAGTCCTAACATCTTGTGATGTAGGTTCTTAGATCAAGCACATGCTGTCATTATTTGATGCAGCAAGCGGTGCAACCTTTGACAAGCACTTGGAATTGGTGATTATCAGGTATCAAAACAGAACACCAGATTTGTCAACAATGTATCTCTCTCTCCAGAACTCCAATCGGCACTAAATTTGTTACACAATCAATATATTTAGAATAGAAAGTGGCCACCAAATTTCATGTAATAGTTTTGAAAGGGGAGAAAGATATACATTTGCAATACTACACCCTTGAAAGGGTACCATTAGAAAACAATTTATAGTTCGAAAAGAAACAATAACAACTTTTGAGTCCTAAACCAAATGGCACAAAATTTTAACCACACTCTCTTTCTTGTACGTACAAAAGCCCCTCCAAAAAGTAGGCCCAAATTAAGAATGGAATGGAAGTTATGCGAATGTAAAGTATCCTGCCCGGAATAGCACCAATAAAAATAGTTTCGAGCAAAAAAATGGAGAATGCACAACTATCATAGCTCTAAACAAAATAATGCGAAAATGAAACCATGCAATCGTCAAAGTGTTACAAGAAAAGACTCCAAATAATAGAGACAAATTCATCCAGGAAGAGATATAAAAATAGAAACTTACAAGCTGGTTCAAAGGATTCTAATGACATCCATTCACTTCAATGGATTCTAAATAACTGCCCCAACTTGTTTACACAGCAAGTCTTCTAAACTTACTTTCTCAATGCTCACCTCAAGACAAAGATGATAGGAAGATTAGTATGAGAAATCAACTCCAAAAAAAGAAAGAACAAGTGCATTAATTTGTTGGCACAAACTCTTCTCGGGTTTAACCTAGAAGAAAGTGGCCAATTGTAGTGGAGGCAACTCCAACACAATAACAAACTCAAGCTCAAAATTTGAAAACTAATCTTCAGACATTCCTTAGTGAGGTTATAAATACCCCACAAGGTCTTCCTTAATATAATAATTACAAAAATAACCCCAAAAGAAAGTAACATAATAGATGGTGCTCGGCTAACACACATAGCGGAGACAACCCTACAAGTCATTAACCGATTCTCCAATAAATCAATCCAAAAAGATAACACATGTATTCATACCCTCTACAAATGAATTATATTGCCTTGAAACATGTTCACTTGCCACATCTTCAGTTGTCCTCTTAAGTAGCCACAATATTGTAAAGGCAAGCTTGTCCTCAAGTGTATGTGGGAACCGTGAGTTGCATGGACTTTCCAAGTGGTCAAGTGCACTGGTCTTTCTTTGTTTTCAAGGTTACGTTCATCTTCTAGTCTATCCAATAGTTCTTCCTGCAAAGTAAGAAATAGTGAAGAGAATAATAAGATTCTTCACCCAAGTTCTAGTAACCGGGACTTGTGGTGCATTATTATTTACGTTGGACTCTAGTTTATCTCCTTGAGTTGAGGGAACTTCAAAGAGTACTTCACACTTTGAGAAAAGTTAGAAACTTGTGGCTCTCTTATGTCTCATTTCAAGAGCCGAAACCTCTATATTTATTGAGGTTTAAGTCAGTCCCAAACTCGTGAGTCTTTCTTTCCACAAATCACAATCGACCACCACACCACTTAATTAATTGCAAGAACTATAGCCATCCTAATCCTTTGTGATTAGGTGGATCGGAGGTGTCTATTTAATGTCCAATTAATCCCAAAAGAAGTTTCCTTTATCATTTGCTACAGTTTTCTTCACATTTTGCAAACACATGTGCATCCGCGGACGCGAACTGAGCATCTTTCCTAGTGAATATTCCCTATATCCACCAATCAACGATCACCACATCACACCATAGTTACTTGCATCCCACTCAAATACTGTTTACTATGGATTCATTTCTATTTGCAAATGTTTATGCATTTGAGGGTCCACTATATGATGCATACCACTTCCTATTGCAAATCATAATATATGTGGACACCTTTGCTTCTGTGAGTCCACTGTTTAAAGGCGCTACTTATCCAAAACGGTGAATTTTGATCCTTTAATCTCCTTCTATGGACGCTTAGATTCCTGCGACTCTACTGTTCAATGTTGCTATTTATCCAAAACAATGACATTTTAACTTATACGCGGTTCTTCACTCTCCCGCAAGAAATCTTTGTTGTTTGCAGGAGCATATTTATACAAATCTAACGATCTTTATTAAATCCAATAACTTGACCTAACGAATATCTATTCTTTCACACGACATCTTGTTTTCCAGCAAAGCATCTTTCCGTGGAAGCATCTTGCTACTCCGCCTTCTAATCTAACGGCTAAAATTCATTCATTTATCTAATATGACGGTTATATTTCTTCCCACACAGCTTTTCTCTTTTGCAAATCATCTATTTGCTGAAGAATATTTCTTATTCCTTCTTAATCTAACAGCTACAATTTCTTTCATCCATTAATCCGACGACCACTTGATCTCCCGACAATCCTTCTAATTACGACCTTCACCACCACAAATCTTTTAATCTTAACAATTCTTTTCTTTTATTCAATGATTGACATTTCTCCCTTTTCTAAAAACATTCCTTTCGTCCAAAACACCTTTCTCCGACTATACTTTTCTTCCAACAGGATTTTCTCTCCTAATTAAAATGGCATTTTATTATTTAATCAGCCATAAGTATTTTTCAAATCTTTTTATATTTTTATTTTATTTATCTTTTAATGTTTCAACTTGTTCTACTAAAAATACTTATTTTCTTGGGTATTAACGAAGGCACCAGAACGAACTCTTCCTCTCTATTAATCACCGAGTCTTCTCCTCTTNGAAGAGAAGACTTTGTCTTCAAAGAATAGAGGTAAGAAATTAATTATTGTGTTTTCCCTTTTGGCCTATATTACAAGGGGTAGGGGTTTATTGTTTTATGATAGATGTTAAAGTTTTGATCATATTATGGCTTGAGGATGTATTGTTCTTTGTGTGTTGCTTGATAGAGGTAAAGTTTTTGAGATGTTGTTTGATGTTTTGTTTAATAGAGTTTAAGTTAAATGATTAATACAATGTTTTGAGGATATGTTCTGTTGATGATATGCTAGGCTATGATAAATTATGTGTATCCATGCTCATGCATCATAGTTTTCCAGAAATGTTACGAAAATGATTTATCATGCATATGGTTTTCAAGTAAAGAAATATAAAGATGATTAAGAACTTAATGACATTTAGAGGCTTTGGGCATATTTTTCCCCAATGAAATAGAGGTGTTAGTGAACGATGTCCCCAATGAGAGGAGAGACATTAGCGGACAATGTCCCCAATGAGAGTAGAGGCATTGGCGGATAATGTCCCCAATGAAAGGAGAGGTATTGGCGGACGATATTCCTAATGATGGAGACTGAATGGACATGGCCCCCATAGTTAGAGGCGTTGGTGGGTTTCCCCAAATGATTGAGGCTTTGAGTTGAGTTCCAATGATAAAATAAGAATAGAAATGTAATGAGAGGAAACTAAAATGAAAATGTTTTATGGAAAGTGCATTTCATGTTTCATTATGAATATCATTTCTTACCAAGCATTAGGTTTATAATTTAAGTATTGTGATGTAGGTAAGTATGATAATAAGGAAAAGAGCAGCTAATGGAGGATTTACGCATTGCGGATCTTGTGGCTAGCTAGGCTAAATGAAGAAAGAAAGTGTAAATGGTTATTAATTTGTAAAATGTATGCTTCAAGGATTTGAAGAAAGTAATTTGGTTTATGATATTTATTACATGTTTCTCAACTGTTTTTATTTACAAAAAGTCTTCCGCTACACCATGTTTTATGAAATGAAAAACTATTCAAAATCCATACGTTTTACGTGTATGAAAAATTGATTCGTTACAGCCAATGCTGGTGGGACTATCTTGGCAGAGTGGTTAACTACTTCAAGTAGGAGAAACATTTGATTCTTTTGTGGTAAGATTTTCTATTCATACTGGATTGTTGGTTTCACTTATAAATTGCTAGTATAAAGTTTCAGTTTTTTGTTGTTCTATTGATATGTGAGGCAAGCCGCTGGGGGGGGGGTTGGGAGGTGGGTGGGGGTGTTGGTAAATTGGTTGGAAGGGAAGGAAAGTTGTAACGACCCAAATTTTTTGTTTCTCTTAAAAATACGTTAAATTTTGAAAATTCTGGGTAAATGACAAAATTCGTTATTTAAAAATCCTTAAAATAGTATCAGATTCTTTTCTCAAGAAAATCCGATCGTTACCAAAAACTCATCTCAACATTCATTAAATAGTGGAAGGTTATCATTTTAAAATTACCGGAAGTGTAAAGCCCCATATTTTTTTTAAAAAATTTATTTGCTTACATATAAAATACGTCATAAACATTTTCAATTATGTCTGACAATCAATGTAAGTTTAAAAAAACACCATATCATAGTAAATTGAGCGGAATGGAATAGAAGCAGTTTTCAAACTCCAGTTAAATATTGACACAAAAGTTCATTTAAAACAGTCCAATTATACATTTCAAACCAAACAGGATAGTTTAACAAAACACCAAAATACCAACTCTGATGAACCACAACCAATAGATCAAAGCGGCTGATAACCCAAGGTATCATCTTGAAATACCTCTTCCTCGATTTGTTCATTATCAGCAAACACGTCACCTACATCACGGGGGAAAACAATGAGGCTAAAGGCCAGTAAGAATCATAATGAAATGCAATGCAATGTGCTATGCTATACATGACCATACAATGTCTTACAGAAAGGAGTCGTATCCCTTCTGAAAGCTAGGAGTGAAATACGTCCTAGGGTCATGTGGCCTAACTAGTCACTCCGTGAAGAAGATATTTACCCAGAATGTTAACATATGTATAATAGGACTTTAGCATACCAACAATGAACTGAGTAAACACAACACATAATATGAAGAGCTTACATAACAAGTAAGTAAACAACACTTGATCTGTTGGTGAAACACTTAAACCACTGATCTATGTAAACAATATCCATACATAAAGAAATCAATTAGTAACAGGAAGCATCTTCTCTTAATAGGACTAAATTTTCCAATAGAGATATTATAACCTATATTATCTCTTGCAACAATATTCCTCTTTACGCATGGATAATTCTGCTTAATTTCAATACCAATGACATAACATGTTCAACAGTCCACTGCCTTCTCTTCACATATTGTGAAAGCGAAATCTAATAGTTTGATTAGAGAATTAAAAAGTAACTGAAAACAAAGTCATTCCCAATAGTTCATCATTTACATAGTAAGATTAGAACATACTAGAAGTCAAATAATTCAAACAAACTAAGAATCAACCAAGTCAATCAAACCCCGCGATGTAGGGCCTCCTCTGGCCTATTAGATCATTCAAAATTCATACCTTGAGTTGGAGTGTCAAAATCCTCACACAAACAGGGCAAAGTAATCACACCTAGGAGTTTCTTTGCAGCAACAACACACTTCTACTACACTCTAAAACACACTTGCAGAAAGAAAACAAAGTCTCTCATCAAAATGTACTAGTCCCACACATCAATGTTTTGCAGGAATCCAATATCAAGTTGTAACACTTCAACTCCTACTCACTCAACCTGAATGCTTCCCGTTACAGCTACCACCCAACTCCCTTAAGCACTTATAAACCAAGAATGGAAAAGGGAGATATCACCAAGTGTGCAGTAGACTACATGAAGACACGTGGAGTTGATTCCACTTTCAAGGAAGAAGGGTCCAGCCTCCTAGAGCCAGGTGGAACTCCACCACGTCCTCAAAGACGTTGTCGCCATGGAAAAATCGAAGAAAGAATGGAGAAATAAGGGAGAGAGACATCATATTTAAATGGTTTCTCGGACATTTTTGACCTTTTAGACGCGAGAAAGCGTCCGCGTCTCATCCGTACTCGTCTGAATGTGTCCAAAAATTGAACAGATTCAAATCGGACGCGTCTATTGTCGTCCACATCGTCCGCGTGTCGTCCAAAAGTCTGTTTTAGACAAGAAAACACGTCCTCATCCTTCGTCCACAGCATCCGAAATGAGTTTGGGATGTAAAATATCATCCCATGTCGTCCCAAAGTAGAAGGGCGAAGTTCAATATGGTTGCGGATGAAATTCCACGTCAGCATATCGTCCGAAACTCCCCTGTTATGCATTATTCTTTAACTTTTCACCCTTACTTTATTTTCCCAACATTAACCCTATATTTTCCAAGCATAAATGAACACATAACATTACATAACATTCATATATATTACTTATCCAGATTCACTACATCCACAAAATGAGAAATATTTTCGGGGTATTATAGGAAGCGTAACTAAAAATAAATACTTCTCAAGATATATCAGATTCGGAAGTAGAAAATTTACTTGAAACATGAGTTAGAGGTTAAGGTTAAAAACATAGCCTACTAAATACTTAGAACAAGAGTGAGGGCAATAATTAACTTCTTACAAAACACGTTTGTCGTTAAACCCTTACAAAATAGATACTTCTACTTTATCCTTGATCCATGCCTCTACTCTGGTCGTGTCTCCTTCAGATATGCCACAGACTCCATGGGTAAGGCCTCCTCCGCTCTTGGTAAGATCAACTCATCACCTACACCACAAGTAAGGACGTGAGCATGAAGCCCAGTAAGAAAATGAGGTTTATGCATTTTGCTTATGTTTCTCTTTTTCCAGAGTGGGTGCCGGCCCAAACCATTCTTTTCATATGTTCTGTTTGTTCATTACTCATACATCGAGTGGTAAATTTGAGCAATCTGTGGCGGTAGGTAGTCCTTGTCGGGCTCAGCCACCTAGGGTAAACAGTCTCACAGTCCCGATCAGGGAAAGGTAACATTCTATTTTAAATCCTATCTATCTGACTGATTCGTACTTACTCTTCCATCCCCCAACCCCCATTAATCTTCTTTACTTCTTTCTTCCTCACTCAATGCATGTGAGTACCATCCCAAGGAGGCACTCCCTAATTTGTTTCTATTAACATGATGCATGATGACATAACAATTAATTAATACATATTTAGTTTCGCATTTACATGATTAGTTCTTTCATTAAGTTTCTTTATCAAGGATTTATGCTTCCACAACATTTTAAACAAATGGTTTTATTATTTGAGCTTCCGCAAAGTTTTGATAAACCCGCAATGTTTCCAAATAAAGATTTTTATAATGTTTCTGCACTTTGTAATTGGTTTTCTAAACAAGTTTACCGAAAGGTCAGTAGCGGTCTAGTTTTAGTATCACACTTTGATTTTATTTAAAAAGAAAATTTCAAAATTTCCCCTCATTTTACGGAATTCCAAAAAACCTGGTCGTTACAGTTGGTATCAGACCAGGATTTTTGAAAATGATTTTGTGGACTTCTCTGATCGTTTTTAAAACAAAGTTCGTAACTCACTTGTTTTGTTCTACTAGTGTTTTAAACGAGCTCTGGTACAACTTATTGAGTAAAACGATTTTGTAAAAGTCAGACTAAGAAAAAAGCCTGCGTACTAGCATGAACCTCGACGTGGAAATCCTTCATCACTATAAGTAACTTCCTAACACTTTACTAATACATGATTCCCTTATTTTTTTCTTGATAACGTATTGTTAGGAGATATGTAGTGACTAGTGAACTTGGCGATGACGAGTAACTTTGTTTTGTGTCTTGGGTTAGTAGATTCGTGAGTGTACTCGATATCGTTGGATATTGTATTTTGGATTTAAGATTTTGAATTTTGGATATTGGATGAATGAATGGTGAATATTCTGGAACTGTTTGGGATTTTATACAAGATTTATAGCTTTGGGGGAGTGTAAACACAGGGGAGACTCTGTCCAAATTTTTTGGAAATAAGAAAGGGAAATAAATGGAAAAAAAAATCCTGCATAACTTAGATCAACTAGATAGGTAAAAAAGATGACGGGGTACACCCACTGGATAGAGGAAAGAGGTTCCCAAGGTTACAATAGATTAGATGAATGACAGATTAATTTTAAAAAAAATATTTATTTTTAAGGACTAAGGCGACCAAAAGGAATAAGATCTAACTAGTCAAGTAGTTGCCTACTTGGAATTAACTTGGAGTAAGAATTAAAGGAATAAGGGTTGGACTATTATGAAGGGCAGTTGAATGAGGAATCAGTTGGATTCTGAGTGAAGCTGATTTCCTATATAGACTAGATTTGAGAAGTTTTGAGGAAGTCTAATCTATTGATACGACCAACTCGGATTTGACGGCATTTTTCGACATGAGGTACTCCCTGTTCGTTAATAGGACTTGGATTAAGTACTTACCTAGAGTATTGGATTAAGTGTAGACTTGGAGGAGTCAAATATGTCAGGCTTGGATTATGTTCTCCATCTCGGTTCGAACCAAATGATGGTAATCAAGAACATGATTGCACAACTGTATGGCAACAGTAGATTCAATCAATTGAGCTTCTCTTGGAACGAGTACAGAAACAAAGACGTGAGCGGGAATTGGAGCAGTAACGGAAACCAAAACAGAGACGGAAATAGATATGGAAACAGAAATGGAAACAGAGATGGGAACGGAGATAGAGACGGGAACGAGAATGGAAACAGAAACAGAAACAGAAACAAAGTTTCCAGAGTGAATTCTAGAAATGGATATGGGAACGGAAACGGGAAGGAAAATAGAAACGGAAACGGAAATGATAACGAAAATGGGAATGAGAACAGAGACAGAGACAAGAATGGAAATGGGAACGAGAACGAGAACGGAGACAAAAACGGGAAATGGATACGGGAACAAAAACCTTACCCTGACCAGAAACAAGTACAGATACAAAAAAGAGAAGTAAGACGGAATGCGTTTGACACAGCTAAGATGTGATGTTGTAACACCCTGACTTTTTATTGAAATTTAATAAATATAATTAGAGTATAAATTGAGAATTTTGGATTAAGTTGGATAATTATCGGTGTGTTACCAATGACACAATTGTTAGGTTATAATTTAAGAGAATTTATTAGGGAATTAATCGATGGAAATCAATTTACGAAATGAAAATGAGAAATTTAAATTAGACCTCTAATAATTTTTAAATGATATTTGGAATAAGTCAGAATTTAGAAATTGGGTCGGTTAATATTCGATGTAAAAGAGAAATTAAGAAATGGAGAGGAGGGAAAGCTGAACCGGTTCAACTAAACTGGTTTGGTTCAGCAAAACTGGTCCAAGAAGTAATTTAAAAAGAAGAAGAAAATTAGGTTAAAGGGGATGTTTTTTTTTGTTGAGGAAATAGAGAGAGAGAGAGAGAGAAAGAGAGAGAGAGTGAGTGAGAGAGAGGTGATGTGGGAGATAACTGATCGGGAAACGAGCGATGAACGCGATCGGGCTCGAGCTCGAGTGCTTTCCGATCAAGCGAACGGCGAGCGTGGCTATGGCTCAGACCATCAAAGATGCGTTGGCTTCGCGGGTTGGAGCTCGAGTTGTCGACTTTGTCGTCGGGTGAAGGCAGACTCCGACGTTCTGTTGTTCCTGGTGGCTGGTGATGGCGACGAATGGCTATGGCTCAATGAGCTGGTGGTGATCAGCAGAGGAGGGTCGGCGAAGGTGAGGCTGCGGGTTCCAACTAGGTTGGATTGCTGGAGCTCGGGTTGCTATTCTTGGATTTCTTCGGGTAACGAAATCCTTCTCTAATTGTTATTAATCTGCTATTACACTGAGATGGATATTCTGAATGGATTTCGGATGATTACAATCTGCCTCTGAATAATGCCCATTTGATGTTAGATTTGGTTACTGTTGTTTTGGATTTATGCTTGCTGTGAGGAGTTTATGCCTTGTGTGATTAGTTTGCTGGATATACACTCTGCTAGTTATTATTATGATTATGCAGAAATTGTTCTAAGTTGTTTGATATTCCAATTGTTAAATAAGAATGGATTAGAATGGATTGATGCTCCTGATGTGTGGATTTATGTTGACTATGTTTGTTGGTTGATGATATAGCAGTTAAGATAGTGTTGTGATGTTGTGTTTTAATCTACAAGTGGAGTATACACTAGAAAAATGGTTGTTATGTATAAGATTGTTTTGGTTGAATGTTGGATCACTTGTTGGAAGCAATAATGTGCTAGTGTTGAAAATGGATATTGATTGCTCAATGTTAATAGGTTGCTTAGTAATTGGAAGCTCATCTGTTAGTTGGAATTTAATTAGCGATTTTATTGGTTTTCGAAACTGTATAGAGTTAACTATTGCTCTGTGTAATACCCTTGCTTTGTTGGTTTGGCTATTACGATAATTGGTGAAGCATGTTGTTGACATGCACGATAGGACAAATTATCAATTGCACTATTATTTGGATAAAAGGATAAATAAATTATAACTTTTGTTGGCTTGGATTCGATGTATGTTCAGTTTGGGTTACACAACTCAGGAACGTGTAGGGATTAAGTATAGGGAAGAGACGTTGTAATTATAAGTTGATTTTTCGATTAGATTAGTAATTAAATGTTATTAATTTGTGAAGGTGTTGAAGAGAAGAAGAAGAACAACAAATAAGTGTTATTGCGCATTAAAGCTCGAGGTAAGGGATTTGGGTTGTTTTGGCAATTGAAGCCCTACACTACAAGTATGGGTGTGCGAGTTAGTGTTGATGTTAGCTTAATATTAGTGAAATGTATGTTAGCTTAATGTTAGTGAAGTTTATTGCGAGTTTTATGTTTTGTTAGTATGTTGTTGCCTTGATAATGTTGCTAATGATCTGTAGAGTTAGAATGTTTTGCGATTCTTTGTTAATTGTGTGATTTCCTTTACTGCTTAGTGGTATTGTTAGTTATGATGGGTATTGTTAGTTATGATGAGAAATAGAGAATGAGAAAGTGCAAAGAGAAATGGGTGAGGATGAGATAAGCATGAACGAACTGAAATTTCCTTTACAACTGTTGTTTATTTTCTTACCTATTGTTTGGTGTGAGTACGTCGATTAATTAGTTTAATCACTTAATTAGTTATTAAATAACGAAGCCAAGCATGTTCAACCTAACCAGTAATTTATTTAACTAGGGTAAATAACTTACGTAAGCATGTTTGCTAGAGGTTCGATTCATAGTTGTTAATTACTTCGATAAGCATGTTGATTCTGATAATTACTTGTTGAGCATGTAAATTGACTAGTGAATTACTGTGTAATTAGCATGTTGAATTTCATGTTTAATTGGTAGCATGTTAGTTAACTAGGTTAATTTAACTAAACGTGATTACTAGTTAAGCATGTTAAATAATTAGTATGTAAATTATAGTTAATATGTTTACTTTACTAGTTTGCATGTATGACTAATTAACTAGATGTAAGTAATACTCAACCCTTGAATACGTTAACAATAGCACATTAATTAATTAACATTAAGCAACATGTTATAAATAATTAACTGAGTATGTTAATTAATCTAGCAAACACATTTAGGATAATTTAACTAATCCTGTAATCCAAGCATGCAAGTAGGCTAATAACGTAATGATAATTAATAACGTTAGCATGTTAATTAACTAGTCTAATTAACTGAATGTGAATACTAGAGAACATGTTAATCATAATTAGCAAGTATGTTAATTAACTAGGATTAAGTAGTGAATATGTTTAATTACTAAGCATGTTAGATTTAATGAATTCCTTGCATGTTTGACGTACTTGTATGCATTCACTGTTTCGATTCAATGCTGCTTTACTTTCAATGCAAGCATTATTTACCTTTCTTCATATGCGCTTTCACTTTCATTCAATGCGCACTTCAAATACATGATCGATGTTTTACTTTTCTAAAGAACATAATGATAAAGAGGATGAAAAGAGAACGAAGTAAACGTGAATGAGTTAAGGGTTCAATGACTAAGTGAATGAATGTTTTGTAATTGTTTTGATATTGTCTTCTTGGTATTGTTTACGATCTCAATTACGACTTTGTGTCTTTAGTATGTTATTTCTCGATTAACCAAAGCATGATTAGTTAAACCAAAGCATGACTAGTTAAGTAGAATAAAAACATGAAATCAACTCAGGAACATGTCAATCGCCTAGGATAACTAAGTAGGATAATCACTGAGAAGGGTAAATGTAAGGAGCATGTAAATGGACTAGGATGTTAAGTAGGATAATTAGCATGATAATTCCTGTAGTTAATATTATGAATGTCTTTTGTTGTGCATTGTTCTATTATTGATAGTCTTCATTGTATTGCGTTTCAATTCCTGCTATTCATTTACTTCCTTTATATGCGCACTTCCCTTTCTGTTAATGTTATGTTAGAAGCATCATGCATCATGATAGACTAAGAATGTTTGTTCATGCACCATGTCAATAGAAAGAATAGGATGCACGCATGAGTGAGGAAAATGTAAGAACGAATGGTAGGATAATAGGACGATGGGTCTAATCTAGCAGTAAGGTGCCCACAGGAGACTAGTGACTAGCCTGGCAGCAGTATGCCCAAAGGAGGTTAGTTGTAGTCTAGCAGTAAGGTACCCATAGGAGACTAGTAACTAGCCTGGTAGTAGTATGCCCAAAGGAGGTTAGTTGTAGTCTGGCAGAAAGGTGCCACAGGAGACTACCCCAATGAAAGAACAAACGACTAATAGGACATATTAATAACAAAATGAAGGGCTTAACAAAAAGGACTTAAGAGTGGCATTCATGTTGCATTTCCCTTTTTTTCTTATTAAGCCTTTGGGCTTACAGTTGCTTGTAGTGTAGACGTAAGCACTATTACGCTATGTGGAATGCACGGACTAGGAAGGAATAGTGAAAGGTGATAATCAGATAATAAAGGCAGTGGATGATGGTTTGCACGTGCGAGGGATACGTGGCTGGCTAGGCGTAAAGAGGGTAAAAGATAGTCAGTTGAGATTTAATTAAGTTTTCTAAATTGTAAATAAAGAGTGTTTAATTTTCGTTTAACGCAGTATTTCAATAGTTTATTATTTCTTTCTTAAATGATTTTAATTATGCTTCCGCAACATTTTACATAAATGGTTTTATTATAACGCTTCCGCACATTTTATAATTTGATTTTCATAACGAGTTTAAAGAAAGAGTAAGTAGCGATCCGGTTAGACGCACTCTGATAAGTTTTGTTTTAAAAAGAAAAATTTCAAATTTTTATACATTTTAACGATTTACGAAAATTCAGGTCGTTACAGATGTAGTTCATAACTCGAAAAGCTTGGATGGACGGATTTGACGATGGAGAGTACGTTCAAGTATGCCAAGTTGTGAGTGGAGTATAAGTACGAGGTTTCAAGTCATGAGGTGTAATGGATGTGAAGGGTGAGTTCGATGTCAAATTGGGAGTCTTTTGGTGTAAAAAGGTCGTGGAGACTCTCTCTTGGTGTTGAATTACTTAGAATAAGTGGAAAATTTGATGTGGAACATCAGATTTAGGAGATAAGCATTGCCAAAACAAGAGTTGAATGACAATGATGGGGTTGAATTGAAGTGACGTCTAGATATAAGAAAGTCGCCATTTTGCTCTTGATGTTGAAGAATGACTTCGGTTGAGGCATTTCTTTCATTGGAATTTATGTAATCAGAGTTGCGCAGCGGAAGTGTGCTGCATGAACGCGAGGGTTTAAGTGACTTGTGGATACAAGAGACGTGGTTGGATGAGGCCAAGCGAATATTTATAGGTACAAGAGAGGGTTAGTAGCCTAGATAAAGCATGGTCGTAGGATAACATGGAGAACAACGTCACCAAATGGAGCAGTTGAGAAGAGATTTGATGCATAGGTCATCGTTAGTGAGAATACTACTCTAAGCAAATTTTGAGGACAAAATTTATATAAGGAGGGAGGAATGTAATACCTCGAATTTTTATATCAGAATTTAATAAGAATAATTGGAAAGTAAATTGGGATAGTTGGAATTATTGGGTAATTATCGGGATATTACCAAGGTCGTATTCGCGAGTTTTTAATTTTAGGAATTTGTTAGGATTAAATGGAAATTACCGTAATTAAAATAAATATATTAATTTGATGAATTAAATTATAATGTTTTGAATTACTTATAATCATTTTTAAATTAAGGATTTATCGTTTTAAATTAAGGATTCATTGAATAAAAATGGAGAGGGTTAAACTATTTGGGATTAAACAACAAAAGAGATTAATTAGATTAAATTAATTTGGGTTAATAATTTGGAGAGGGGAAGAACCGGTTCACTCATTGAACTGGTTTAATCAGTTTAATGAATGGCGTTCGACCATTCACTAAGAGAGAACAGCGAGAGATGGAGAACCGAGAGAAGGGAGATAAGAGAGAGGGCTTTTCATTGTAGCACAAGTTGGACTGTACCTCGATATTATCATAAGCGCTTAAAACTGCTTCCTCGCTCAAGCACTTCATGGGCATAGATATGTGGAAGACATTGTGTATGCCCGCCATAGAGTCAGGCAACTGTAGTTGATAAGCGACCTGTCCTATCTTCTTTATGATTACATAGGGTCCCACGTATCTCGGGTTGAGTTTTCCCCTCCTTCTGAACCGAACAACACCTTGGAAAGGAGATATCTTCAAGAACACGCTGTCTTCTTCGTTGAATTCTAGGGCTCTTCATCGATTTCTGCATAGCTCTTTTAACGACTCTGGGCTGCCAACATCCTCCGCTTAATTAGAGCCACAGCCTCTTTCATTTTCAGCACTACCTCAGGACCATAAAATGTAGCTTTACCTGCTTCATCCCACTATAAGGGGGATCTGCACTTTATTCCATATAGAACTTCATAGGGTGTCATGCCTATAGTAGCTTGGAAGCTGTTATTGTATGCAAACTTGACCAATAGTAGAATTTTACCCTATCCAACCTGGAATTCGAGAACGCAAGCACGTAGCATATCCTCAAGTGTTTGGATTGTTCTTTCACTTTGACCATCATTCTGAGGGTGGAATGCCATGTTGAATTTCAGTTTAGTGCACATGGCTTTGCTCAAACTCTTCTAGAACGTCGATGTGAACGTAGAGAAATCCTGATATTTCGGTAGTGTTAGGTTCAATCTGAAATCCTTACATACCCCATCATTTTGCTGAGCCTCCTTTATTTGCTCGATAATAGATCACATCAAGGTCATGTTTGCTAATACCACGTCCAACTGTGCTGGAATCATCAGCACATCAAACTCCTGAAGGTCTTTCTAAAGTCCAGAAGACATTTCTTCACATATCATGCTCATCACTACCTCCTTGCAGGTAAGAGCATCCGCGACAACATTGGCTTTCCCTGGATGATACTTGATTTCACGGTCGCAGTCTTTAACAAACTCAAGTCATCGCCGTTGATGCATATTTAATTCCTTCTGGGTGAAAATATACTTGAGAATCTTATGATCTGAATAGATCTCACAATGCTGTCCACACAAATAGTGCCTCCACACTTTGAGAGTTAAGACAACAGCTGCGAGCTCTCAATCATGAGTGAGGTAGTTCTGATTATGGATCTTAAGCTGCTGCGATGCGTAGGCGATAACTCTTCCGTGCTGCATAAGAACTCCACCGAGTCCCCTCTTTGAGGCATCACAGTAAATACTAAAGTCACCATCCTCTATGGGCAATGTTAACACTAGGGCAGTAGTCAATTTGCACTTAAATTCTTGGAAACTGTTCTCACAATCGCTGGACCACAAGAATCAGACTAGTAAGTGGTGGAGCCATCTTCAAAAATTCATAAATAAAACGCCTATAATAATCGGCCAAGCGCAGAAAACTCCTCACTTCTCCTACATTTTTTGACTGTGTCCAGTTCACCACTGCCTATATCATTGCCGGGTCTATTGATATTCCATCTTCAGAAATTATGTGGCCAAGAAAACCAACCCTGCTCAGCCAGAACTCACTCATAGAAAGTTTTGCGTATAACTGGTGGTGGTAAAGAACGGATAAGGCCACCCGTAAATGCTTGTAGAGCTCCACTTCCGATCGGGAACAGATCAAGATGTTGTCAATGAAGACGATAATAAATTTGTCCAGATAATCTCAGAAGACTCAATTCATAAAGTCCATGAAGGCTTCTGGGGCATTGGTCAGCCCGAAAGACATCACCAAGAATTTATAATGCCCATTCCTGGTGCGAAATGCAGTCTTTGGTACATCGTCAAGTCTCACCTTCAACTAATAATAGCCTGATCGAAGATCAATTTTTGAGAAACTCGAGCACCGCTCAACTGGTTGAAAAAAACATCGATTCTTGGCAGTAGATTCTTATTCTTAATGGTCACTTTGTTCAGTTCCTTGTAGTCGATGAACATTCTCAGGGTTCCGTCCTTCTTGACGAATAACACTAGTACGCCCTAGGGAGAAAAACTTGGTCGAATAAATCCCTTGGTCACCAATTCCTCCAATTATACTTTCAACTCCCGTAGTTTAGTAGGTATCATACGATATAGGTGTTTAGAGATAGGATCCGTACTGGGCTACAAGTTGATTTCGAATTCAATTTTGCGATCAGGGGGTAGACCAGGAAGATCGTTGAGAAAAATAGTTGGGAAATCTCGTACCACCACAACATCCTCCAACTTAGCCTCGGTGATTGTGATAGTATCCACTACATTGACTAGGAACTCGTCACATCCATTCTTTAGCAGTTTGTCTGCCTTAAGTCCAGAGCTAATAGCGAATTTCCCTTTCTCCTTGGTTCCTTGGAAGGTGTACAATTCACCACCCAGAGTACAAAAACAAGCTTCCTTTTTCTTGCAATTGATGATTGCATGATGTGCAGACAACCAATCCATTCCAATTATGACATCGTAGACTTTTAAAGCCATGATGATTCGATAGGCCCAAAATAAATGGCCGTTAATATCCACTGCATAAGCCTTGAGCATTCGGTCGCTAATTAGACTATCGCCAGAAGGTAGTAGCACGCAATGCTTATAGTTCACGCTATTGGAGAAGAAATTTGCTCGTTCACAGAACTTGGTAGAAATAAATGAGTGCGTAACACCCGAATCGAATAGAACATATACAATGCACTTATTAATATAGATTGTCTCTGCTAGGGTTAGGTAAGTTGCTTATTCTTAGGTAAAATTTCCTACTTTATCTAGGGAAGGAAGAGTTCATAATCATATGCACAATTATTACAAAAAAAAAAAAGATGAAGTGCACCTACCACCACTGCTGGCTGATCCACGTCTAGATCGCATCCATACATCGTGAAAATTCGTGGGGCCACTCACCCTTGTCCGGCGGGTCTCACCGTACATTGTCTGGCAATGTGGTAAGGCTTCCCACACACATAACACTTTTCGGAGCTAGCTAAACATTCACCACGATGTACCTTTTTGCACTCTGGACACGTGTTAGGTTGAGGGGCATTGGATGCTTCTGACATCGGATTCTTGTCTGGCCTCTACTTGCTACGGTCTCGCCTGGGCGTATGATTCCCTGGCCCGTGGGAGTTCACATTGTGGTTGGTGGCCAGAGTTAGCCTTCCATGCTCTCTAGCTAGCTTCTCTTTGTCTCTTCAATCCTTCCACACTCAATGCCATTTATACCATTTTTAAGTAAGTGACACCCTCGATGTCGGCCCTGATAACTCCTTCGTGGATCTTCATTTTAAACCCTTGAACAAAATTTACACCTTATGCTCCTCAGTTGCCACCAGATGTGGAGCATAATGGGATAGGGCCTCAAATCACTGAGCATACTCTGTCACGATTCCCAATTGGCGCACACGCATAAAGTCCATCACTTTTTGAGTATGGACAGTGTGATTGAAATATTTCTCATTAAATAGCTCCTTAAAATCCTTCCAAGTGAGGGCCGCCACATCACGGGAGATCTTGATTGTGTCCCACCAGAAACAGGCCTCGTGGGTCAGATAATACGCAGCACACTGAACCTTTTCCTCCTCACCAATCTCTGCGTAAGTAAACTTGTCTTCCATAGAGCATATCAACTCCTCGGCCCCCGTAATGTCGGAGACGTCCTCGTTGAAGCAGGGCAGCTTCATCTTTTGAAAATTTTCCCACCCGGCTTCCCTCTAAACCGATTGAATAGGTAAAGGCCGCTGTTGATTCCCATCACCATTTTTGTGGTTTTGCCTTATAAATCTCTCCATGTAGCGAAAGTGCTGCTCCATAAACTGAGAAAGACTCTCCATCTTTTGTGATTGTTGCTCTACAACTGCTGCTATGCGCTTGAGGGCCTTGTCTCGGCCGGGATCCTCCTGCTGATCGGGTGCCCGGGGCCCATCCTTATTAACTGGCATGTTACCTCGTCTTCTTCTAGCCATCTAAAAATCTCCTTACGAGTCCAGGTTATAAGGTAGAGTAATGAGTTTTTTGGAAAAATTTGTAAGTTTCAGGGAAGAAAAATTTGTAATACGTGTAAGGGAAATTTTAAGGGAAGTATTTTTCGCAATTCTATACATTTCTATGCCATAGTACAATTTATTAAAGCAAGCAAATCGTGCAATTAATTTAGCTGAGTAGTTCAATAATTAGAAGGGATAAACTTACAATCAAAGGGGTATTGCCTAATGAGTCTGGGTTATCCACGTTGAAACGCACGAGAGTGGCATAGCTCTGATACCAACTGTAACAACCCGAATTTTTCGTTTCTCTTAAAAATAAGTTAAATTTTTAAAATTCTGGGTAAATGAAAAAATTTGTTATTTAAAAATCCTTAAAATAAGAGTCTTTTCTCAAGGAAATCCGATCATTACCAAAAACTCATCTCAACATTCATTAAATAGTGGAAAGTTATCGCTTTAAAATTAGCAGAAGCGTAACTAAAAATAAATACATCTCAAGATATATCGGAAACGGAAGTAGAAAATTTACTTAAAACATGAGTTAGAGTTTAAGGTTAAAAACTTATCCTACTAAATACTTAAAACAAGAGTTAGGCCAATAATTAACGACTTACGAAACATGTGTTGTTAAACCCTTACCAAATAGATACTTCCTCTTTCTCCTTAAACCATGCCTCTACTCTCGTCTCGTCTCCTCCGAATACACCACAGGCTCCACGGGTAAGGCCTACGCTGCTCCTGGTAAGATCATCTCATTACCTACACCAGAACTAAGGACGTGAGCATGAAGCCCAGCTAGGAAATTGGGTTTATGCATTATGTTTATGCCTCTCTTTAGTTCCTTCTGGAGTGGGTGCTGGAACAAACCATTCTTTTCTTATGTTCTTTTTCTTCAATACTCATACATCGAGCGGAAAATTGGAGGAATCCATGGTGGGGGGGTAGTCTTTTTCGGCTTCAGGCACCTAGGGTAATCAATCTCGCAGTCCTAATTAGGGAAAGGTATTATTCTATTTTAAATCCTGTCTACCTAACTGATCCATACTTACCCTTCCATCCCCCTACCACCATTAATCTTCTTTACTTCCTTCTTCCACACTCAATGAATGTGAGTACCATTCCAAGGAGGCACTCCTTAATTTGTTTCTCTTAACATAATGCATGATGACATAACCATTAATTAACGCATGTATGGAAAGTGATTGACGACAACTTAAGGAAATGACAATAAAAAATTAAACGGGCGAATTTTAAACACGTAAGGGGAACGAAGGCATATTTGGCAAATATCGGACAACTATAAAGGAAATACATGGAATGGAAATCAAAACATGCTCCAACATAGGGAACATCGTAGAACATAACAACGAATTTGATTGCGATTAAACTATGCTAGCATACTTTGAAATCGACAAAAATTAACTACGCGACAGCAGCAAGTCGACAACGAATATACAGTAAGTAAAACATGCTAACAAGCTGGACTTTTTAATATAACATAACAGTGTATAACATCAAGTTTATAACGACATATAACAGTTTATCGTGCTTTACTTAGAGTCATAAATAACGACGAGTAATAGCGAACGAAACATGCATAATAAGTCTTCAAATTTCACATTAAAATGACGAGCTAAGGCAACGGATTAACAATGCTTGCACAATCATCATAAATTGACAGTAAGTAAAAACATTCATACGTCATATATACATTTACAGCAAGCAAACTAAGAAATATTACAGTGGCAACGGGCAACAAGACATGCTTTTCAACAACTAGTATAGCAGCAGTAACGACCAACTAAACATGCTTTTAAATGACAAATATAGTAGCAGAAACGAACAGCTAAACATGCTTTCAAACGACTAATATAGTAGTAGAAACGCACAGCTAAACATGCTTTTAAATGACTAATATAGCAGCAGAAATGAATCGCTAAACATGTTTTTAAACAACTAATATAGCAGTAGAAACGAGCAGCTAAACATGGTTTTAAACGACTAAAATAGCAGCAGAAACGAATAGCTTAACATGCTTTTAAATGACTAATATAGCAACAGAAACAGATAGCTAAACATGTTTTTAAATAAATAATATAGCAGCAGAAATGAATGGCTAAATGTGTTTTTAAATGACTAATATAGCAGCAGAAACGAACAGCTAAACATGCTTTTAAACGACTAATATAGCAGCAGAAATGAACAGCTAATCATGCTTTTAAACGACTAATATAGCAGTTGAAACAAACAGCTAAACTTGCTTTTGGACGACTAATATAGCAGCAGAAACGAATAGCAAAATATGTTTTTAAACGACTAATATAGCAGTAGAAACAAACATCTTAACATACTTTTAAACGACTAATATATTAGCATAAATAAACAGCTAAACATGCTTTTAAACGACTAATATAGCAGCAACATATAACAACAAAATAGATCTACAGAATATGCCTTTAAACAACGAATAAAGCAGTTGTGTAACAAATGAGAAATGAAACTATAGATCATGCTTTTCAAAGGAAAATAACAGCAAGGAACTACTTGCAGCATGCTTTGTATAGAAAACAAGCAATGGATGACATACTCTATACAGAACGCAAATAGGAAACTCGACGACAGCGAAGATATGCTTTATACAGGAAGTAAACAATGAATGACATGCCTTATACCAAGTATAGAGGACTTGTAGAAATTAAACAACATGCTCATACAAAAAATAACAACACATTTATACAGAAAAATGAGCAACTAGCAACATGCCTATACGGAAGGTAAACAATCCAGGACACTACCAGTAAAATGCAGGGTCTAGCTCATTGTAATTAACAATCATCATGAAATTCCTACTAAACTTTAATGTCAAACAGGGGTTAGCACTATCAATTTTAACATTCAGGGAAGTAAATCAGTTCTTGAGTAAACGTTGAAATGTAGCAACGGAGTACAACAAGGCTTAACGTCTGGAGAAAGCAACAAAGTGAGCAACATAGTAAATCATCCAAAGGAAAGAAGGCATCTAGAGGGTTTGCAGAATTTTAGCAGCAATCAAACAATAATCACTACACAGACACACATTTTACTTTGGTGTAGGGCCTCCACATGGCCAAAGACCAACCCAATCATTACCTTTAGCTAATGGACTTAGTCACGAACAACACTCTGGCTCTCATCAGCAACTCACTCCAGGGGGGAGAAATCAGGAACAAGGGAAGGAGAAGAGGAGACGCATGAAGGGGAGCTTGGGCTACAACTAAATAGATGGCTAGGAGACCAACTGTACACATAACAAGGAGGGTTTAGGGGACGACCCCCTGCTGGTCGGTCCTGGAGATGGATTCGGGTTGGAGAATTGTGGTTTTATTGGCTAAGTGTCCATTTTCTCTGATTTTAAATCGTTCTCTGACTCAGATCTGCAATCTTCCGGACAAGTTCGGACGCATAGGTCTCGTCCGCATGAACAAATTTTCCTTAGGCAAAATTGTGGTCAGGGACGAGAAATGACGTCCCCATTCCCGTCCATACCGTCCGCAACGACATTCGAACGCGTATTTGCATCTGCATGTATCATCCAAATCTGTCAATAAATTTGACAGATTCAAATCGGACGCATGTTCCTCATGTGAATTCGTCCGCATGGTGTACGAAAGTCTCCAGACTTGGCCAAATTCAATGCGGACGCCATAAGCATCATCCGCATCGTCTGTATGGCTTCCGAAACTCCCTGATATAGTGAAGTTACAATGATAGATCGCGTCCCAAGTCATCTCAAGGTCTGGGGAGATGTTCCATGTGTTTTGTAGACGACACTTCACATCCGAAACGTTGTCCGCATGCATGCGAATAGGCCAAAGTTCCATTTCCTTCACATTTTTCCAACTAAACTTTTATCCCGCAATATTTACCACATACATACACGTCCTAATATAACATGTAACAATACGCCATGTAATACATATTTGTCTCAAAATTTTGATTACATCACGTACATGAAAAAATAGGATCAGGCTATTATAGAAGTTTTGGTAGAGTTCCCCTTGCCAGCGACACTATTGAGTCGTTGGGCCATATCTAGACTGCTCTATTATGGGCTGCAACCCAGCCCTATTTTTTGTCTCGAATTTAAATTTTTGTAAAGCAAGTTTAGCCCCATTGTTCTTGGGTCATTTCAGAAGCTGTTTTCAGAGTATATTAGGCCTCCAACCCATTCGTTCATGTGTCATCCTTTTTTAGCCTAGAAATTCAAATACTTAATTTTGGAATTTGAATTCTTATTTTTCGTAAAATTTTTATGATTTGGATCCAAGACTTAGGAAGTTGTTGGACTTGTCTTCTATTGAGTTTCATTGGGTCATTTTCGGTTGGTTCTTGGTATTGGTTGACCCAAATTTGAGGTACCGGTTATTTTATGTTTAGTGGACATATTTTTGTGTTAAATGATGCATTCCTATTTAACTTGTCGGTTTCATAAATTGTATAACCTTTTTCCTAGAACATGTTTCAAGATCAAAGCCCTCATTTAATTTAATATTCTGTTTTAGTTATATTTACATTTACTTTTATGCACTATTGTTAACTAGAGTAATGAGACAACTGTGTGGTTTGTCCCTTCGCGCAAAACCCTAAACATAATCAGGATCATTTTGGCTGTGGCGATTGTTTGAGCATTGCCTTTTTTCATTCTATAATATGCTCCTTTTCTAAATTTTTAATCTTTTCTTTTATATGTAGTGTTGTTCGTTATAAAAATATATACTAACATGCACACTTAATTTTATAAATTAAATGTCGAGCATAAAATATAATCTGTACTAAGTTTAGTTGATTCACCACAGATTTGACTCCCTCTTGTTGGAAATAATCAAAGCGACTCTTAGTTGCCAGTGCAAGAGTAGATTTTTGGAGATTTTCTTCAACAAGTTCTTTTTTTTCGTTTCTTGAGAGACTTAGAATATTTTTTGTGAAGTTCTTAACTTAGTGTTATTTTAATTTATTTCCGCATAATTTGAACCTTGTTATTTTACACTATTTTAATGTCACTTTTGGGCTTTTATTTTTTGCGCTGGTTTATAAGTTAAATTTATATCTTCTACTGTGAATTATGGATTTAAGATGAGAGTTGGATGACTCGGTTCATTTTGGGGTGGATTGTTCCCGGCTTTGTCTTGGGTATCCTCTGAGGAGTGACAAGTACACTTGATAGGTCAGCATATAATGAGCAATTCAATTTGACACGTGTGGATTGCACTTTAATATTATAGCTTAACTTGATCATGATTTTATGATTTTTCACATCAAATTTGTATCCTAATTTTTGGAATTGTTGAGAATCGTTCAAGTAAATGATTTGTGTCCCACTAGACTAATGCAGGCGACACTTTTTTATACTAACCATGATTTATGATCAACTCTACAAGGAGACAAGGAAACTATAAAACTCTCAACTTATGAAGCACAAAATATTAATATCTAAATTTCAAACTTTAATTTCATGAGCACCCACAAAAAAAGAACAAGAAAAAAAAAATACAATCAAAAAATAAACTAGAAAAGCAAATAGGCATTTTACAAAAAAAAAAACCCTAAACTTTGGAATCAGCAATAAGCCAAACCTTAAACTAATTTTTCTAACAACCAAAACCCTAAACTACGGGAAATGAATGATACAAATATCGCAGTCACATTTTTCATTGAAAGATATCTTTTAGACATCTGTGTCACCGTAGACGTCTGATTATGTCCCTTTACATGAAGGTGGATGTCAATACTTATAACAGACGTCTGTGTATACCCATTTACACAAAAGGATATGGCTTCCTATTTGCAGATGTGGTGCTTTCTGTTTGGAATATCTGATTTACTATTCACGAATATCTACTTCCTTCTAATTGATGTGAATTATACATGTGTACATCCTTCTCTCTGTGTATGCTCCCTTAATTATTCATTTCTGCTTTCTCATTAAGTCGTGTTTGCCACGCACATGATTCCTCCTATTCACAAACACGTTTCTGTTTGCTTCACTGGTCACAAATATCTGCTTCATCCTAATTAACATGAGTCATCCATGTGTCCATCCTTCTCTTCGTAGAAGCCTCCTTCTCCATGTGTTTCCATTTCCTCATTAAATCGTGTGTGCCATGCTTGTTATCCCTCTTATCTGTTGATACGTTCCTTTCCGCTTCACTATTCTCGGATATTTGCTTCCTCCCCAATAAATGTGAGTCTTCCTTGTGTCCATTCTTCCCACCATGTACGCCCTCTACTCCATTCATTTCTGCTTCCTCATTAAACCATGTGTGTCATTCATTCCTTTCTGCTTCATTGTCCATGAATATCTACTTCCTCCCTAATTAACGTGAGTCTTCCACATGTCCATCCTTCTCTTTGAGGATGCCCTTCTCTTTCAGTTATGCGTCCCCATTAAATCATGTGTTGTGCACATGATTCCTCTTGTTCACTGTGGATATCTGGTTACATTGTTTACCAATCACAATTTGCTACCGTATCTTATTTCATGAATTCCATCTCTTATCCAAAGACACCAACGCTTCCGATGTGGATATCCTTTCATATTATATACCAATCAAAATCTGTCACGTCATGTCTTTGTGTGGACAACCCTCATTTTGCAGAAACTAATGCTTATGTTGCAGATATATGATTGCAAACACTACTCATGTGCAACCACATGTCCTTTTTAAACCACGTATTTGTAGACACCAACACTTATGTGGACACAAACATATCCATAATCACCATCATTTCTATAGATACACATCATGCACGATCACCCATCCTTTCGAAAATATGCATCCATAGACCTATTTCTCAGAAATTCAAAAATAAAAAAAAATCACCATTGCTACAATATCACGTTGGTAACAAACCTGTTCACATCCATGGCTGATCCTTGAACAACCTCCAAAGCCAAGGTACGTCCAAGGAGCATCCTTGAATGTCCTCTAATGCTGAGCGATTTCTGGGAGACATTTTCTAACAAAAATCTTGACAGCAAGGTTTGCGTCATTCACTTCCTATAGTTTAGGATTTTAATTGTTAGCAGATTTAGTTTAAGATTTGGCTTGACGTTGACCCCAAAGTTTAGGATATTTTTGTTAATCACCCAAAGTAAATTAAAAACTCTAATCAATCCTCTCAAAGATTACCATGGGAAAGAGAGATTATAATGCATATTCGTCTATGAAAAAATAGATTGATAACCATCAATCTTTTCCTTTCCACCAGCCTTTCCTTACTGACGTCCACCTTTCCCAAGGGCATCAGTTGACCCTCACACGATAAAGGACGTCCGTCCCACTACAAGGGACATCCATCATCCCCATTTTCTTCCATTTTTGGACGTCCATCTCTTCCCAAGAGACGTCCGTTAATCAACCAATCCTTATTTCTTCATTTGTCAATAATTTCCTCAACCTATGGTAACTAAGCTAACACCACTGTTATCAAATTTAGATTCCAATACCCCATTACATGAATTAATTTCCCAATTTAATGAGTAGAACTGATGTGCCCCGAGGACCCATCACTTGAGCCCGAGCCAAGGGCTCCTTTATTTCTCACTTTTTTATTTGTTTTGTAGGTTTTGAATCAAATAAACAAAGAGGAGTTGGCATTTGGGCTAATGGAGGTTTTACAATCTTTGGGGAAAAATTGTGAGCTGTTTTTCCGTCTAGATTCTGACCTCCGACAGTTCAAGTAGATTTTTGATAATAGGGATGACGTCGTTTCATCTTCAGTCCTTCACACCAAATGTAACCAACATCCATGGGTTTCGAACGATCAATTGAGCGTTGTATTTAGGCTCCATTTGGTATGTCTAATGTCTTTGTTTCAGAGAGAAAAACTCAGACTCGGATTTTATTATTGTTGTTTTAATTAAGGGTTTGTTTAGTCTTTTGCTACCTAGGGATATTTTAGTTCTTTTATGATTTTGTTGTAAAAGCTTAGGGTTTTATATACCCTATTTTCGAATGGAACAAGCAGTTGATGATTGAATAGAAGATTGCTTCTCTTTGAAGAGCTACCCACGGCCTCCCCACTCCATTGAGCCGATTCTCCCATCCCCATTGCAAGGAGTTCTTGAAGCTTCTTTTCCTTGCAAATACAAGGTTATTATCTCTTCCAATCCTTTATCCTTGCGGTGAAGATTGTGGTGTGGAGGTAAAAGAAAGTTTCCATCCTTGGAGAGTGTTTGCTTCCAAGCAAACCGCAAGTCGTCCCTCTTACTAGGAGGTGCACGGACTCCTTGCTGTTCTTCTCGATTCTTGAAGGTCCTATTTGCTGTTTTCGGGTTATTTTGGGCATTTACAGGTTCAATTATGTGAGTACTAGTGTGATGTTTGGTTGCTCATTCAAGAATTGTTAGTTGAGTATTTTTTTTATTGCTGAATCTCCTAAGCCGCTGAATCTGTTTTTATCTACGGGTTGCTGGAAGTCTGAGTTCCAGCGCTGTTTTGGGAACCTTAAGCTACTTGGATAAATTTTTTTTCTTCTGGAAAGTTGTTTATTTCTGAGTTAACTGACTACCCTCCAAAGTTGGGGTTATTTCCCTGTATACATTACGAGTTATTGGCGTTTGATTACTGAAAGGTTTTTCTGTCCTGCTGAAACCCTAGTTTCCGGTTAATATTGATTTCGTCATATCTACTAATCCAGAGTAGTTTTTGCGACGATATTTTGGACACAAGTTACCTTAAAGTGTTAAATTGATATCCTCCAAATTCCATCTAATGCTCGCGCGGGAATTGGGAGTTACTGCTGTTTTAGTTTCACTTGTCGACATTTCACAGTCTTCTTCATAGATTCAAGTTTCGCGTTCTTAGTGATTCTTGGATCCTATCAAGAACACATATCCTTTTGTAAAATATTTGCTCATTAAAAAAAATCTTTACATAAGTACATTGAGGATTAATCTTGGTGTTACAATCATCTCTCCTGAACAAAATTTTATCCTCAAAATTTGGCCAAGAAAATAATTTCGGATAGGTTGCTTCCTTGGCCTCCCTTCTTTCCTAGGTGGCTTCTTCTTCTTCGACTTGGTTTTGCCACAATACCTTGACGAAAGGGATCTACTTATGCCGCAGTCTCTTTACTCTAGAGTCTAGGATTTCAACCGGTTTCTCCTCATAGCTTAGGTTGGTTTGAACTTTGATTTGTTCCTGAGGTTCAATCTGACTTGTCTCCCCAAGAAATTTCTTTAATATCGATACGTGAAATACGTTGCGCGCCCATGCCATGGCATCTAATAGTTGTAGTCAATACGCCACTCTGCCAACGCTTTCTATAATCGAAAAGGGGCCAATATACCGCAGATTGATTTTCCCTTACCATCCAAACCGCATAACACCCTTAAACGGTGATAACTTTAGAAAAACCCAGTCTCTAACATTAAATTCCAAGTCTTGATGACAATTGTCAGTGTAGCTCTTTTGGCAACTTTGAGCAACCAGCACTCTTTGTTGGATGATGGCCACAAATTTTGCCGTCTATTGTATCATATCAGGCCCAAAATATTCAGCTTCACAAACTTCACACCAGTATAGTAGGAACCTGCACTTCCTACCGTACAACACTTCGTAGGGTGCCATACTATTTCGTTGCCTGGAAGCTGTTATTATAGGCAAATTCAACCAATGGTATCAACTTTCCCCATTTGATTTGGAATTCCATAATACAGGCACGTAATATTTCTTCCAATATATGGATTGTACGTTCATTGTGGCCGTCAGTCTGTGGATGGAAGGTCGTACTAAACTTCAATTCGATACCCATGGCCCAGTTCAAGCTCTTCCAAAACATAGTTGTGAATCATGGATCCCGGTCAGATAGAATGGATATGAGAAATCCATGTAGCCGCACAATTTCTTTAACATATAAATCTGTGATGTGAATCATATGTAGGTCATTTATAGGTCATTTGTACTAGTAAGAAGTGGGCAACCTTCATCAATCGGTCAATAATCCCCCATATCGCTTCATGCTCCTTTTGCACTCCTCCATAATCTAGTAACAAAATCCATTGTGATGTGCTCCCATTTTCATTCAGGTATAGGCATTGGTTAAAGCATTTTACCTGGTCATTGATGTTCGGCCTTAACTTTTAACATACTTGACATAGTGCAACATAGTCGGCAATGTTGTACTTCATCGCAGGCTAATAGTAATGCACCTTGAGATCTTTATACATTTTATTACACCCGGGGTACACGGAAAAACTTGAAGAATGAGCTTCTTTCAATATCTCTGAACATAACTGCGAGTTGGCAGGTACGTACCATTTGTTTTTAAAATTCACTATTCCATCTGCAGATATAGAATAGTCTTGAAACCTAAGCAGAGTCGGATTCAACTTGAAATCTTCACAGTGGGCATCTTTTTTGCTGAGCTTCCTTAATTCTTTCAAGTAAAGAAGGGTTAAGTGTCAGGGCTGATAAAACATTTGCCAGCTGTGTAGGAGTTAACTGCACATCGAACTCTCGCATATCCTTCTCTAATCCCATAGGCATCTCCTTGCACATTATGCTCATCATAGCAACATTCCTTCTTAGAGCGATAGCCACAACTTTGGCCTTTCCCGGATGGTATTTGATTTCATAGTCATAATCTCTCACAAATACTAGGAATCGTCGCTGCCTCATGTTTAACTCTTTCTGCGTGAATATATATTTCAGGCTTTTATGGTCCATGAAGAGCTCACACTGTTGCCCATAAAGGTAATGCCTCCAAATTTTTCGTTCGAAGACCACAGTAGCGAGCTCAAGATCTTGGGTAGGGTAGTTAGTCTCATGTGGTTTAAGTTGCCTTGAGGCATAGGCAATCACCTTTCAATTCTGGATCAGAACTTCATTGAGTCGACTTTTGGATGGGACACAATAAATATAGAAGTTACCCTCTTCTACAGGTAGGGTCAATACCGGCGTAGATGTCAACCAACGCTTCAATTCCTGAAAACTTTCCTCACATTCACTGGACCACATGAATCTCATGGTTTTCTTAGCCGAACTGGTGTGAGGCATATCAATTTATGAAAATTAGCTTAGAAATCATCTGTAATAACCAGCCAATTTGAGAAAACTCCTGACATCGGCCACGCTTTTTGGCTGTACCCATTCAACAATTGCCTGAATCTTAGCCAGGTTCACAGCAATGTCATCTTTAGAGATCATGTGGCCAAGGAAAGTAGCTTCCTTAAGCTAGAATGTGCACTTTAAAAACTTAGTGTAAAGCTGGTGATGTTCTAGAATAGATAAGGTGATTTTCAAATGTTCACGGTGCTCTACTTATGACTGGAAATATACAAGGATATAGTCGATGAAGATGATATTGAATTTTTCTAGATAGTCCTTGAATATTCGGTTAATCAAATCAATGAAAGCTGTAAGGGCGTTGGTTAGCCCAAAAGACATCACCTGCAATTCGTAGTGCCCATGTCGGGTTCAAAATGTTGTCTTGGGTATATCCTTTGGTTTAATTCTCAATTGATAATACCCCGAGCGGAGGTCAATCTTCGAAAATATACAGGCACCGTGTAGCTGGTTGAATAGGTCCTCAATTCGCGGCAAAGGGTATCTGTTTTTTATCGTCACTTTATTCAATTCTAGATTGTCCACGTACATCCATAATGATTAATCTCTCTTTTTCATGAATAAAACTGGAGCTCCTTAGGGTGAGAAACTCGAATGGATGAACCCTTTACTGACTAATTTCTCAAGTTGGGTCTTTAATTCGCGTAACTTTGCGCGTGCCATCCAGTATAGATTCTTCGTAATTGGTTTCGTACCAGGATGCAAGTCTTTTGCGAATTCAATCTCCCTAATAGGTGGCAGCGCAAGGAGATGGTCCAAGAAAACCCCCAAAAAGTCACGAACTACCATAATATCCTCAACCTTTGTCTCATACTTGATAGCAGTATTCATAATTTTCACAAGGAATCCTTCACATCCTTGATTCATCAGTCGATCTACCATGAGCACAGAGATAACCACCAACTTGCCTTTTTCCTTGATTCCACGGAAGATGTGTTGTCTTCCACCAAGAGGATGGAAATGGACCTCTCGTCTTAAACAATTGATAACGACCTAGTTCCGTGTCAACCACTCCATGCCCAGGATAACAACGAATCTCTTTATGTCCATAACTATCAAATTAGCATAGAATTCATGATCATTTATCTGAACTGTATAAGCTTCCAAAATACTACTAGCTGCCATATAATCTCCAGAAGGTACAAGTACTCTATACCCATTCTTCGAATACCAAGGGGACAATTTTCCTTTGCACAAAATTCAGATTAGATGAATGAATGTGTAGCCCTTGTATCAAATAAAGTGTAAGTGGCCACACAATTAACATATATGTACTAAGGTGATCAAGAAAGTTTTTTATTTAAGTGTAAAAATTCCTAAGGTTATGGGGAACATTCTAATATCATATAAAAGTAGTAATAACATTTGTGTACCTGATATAACTGCCGGTAGTTCCTCTTCTTCCTCATTTTCGTACAGTGAGAACACACTTGGAGCTACATCGCCAGATCCACCAGACATAGTTGGGTAGTTTCTCGATACATGTCTGGGCTTTCCAAATTTAAAACATCCACCAGTGCCTGTTTTGCACGGCTCGAAGTCATTCTTCTCACATATAGGGTATGGGTTAGGTGCAACAATAGTTGCTTCGACTACAGGCCGCTTGTCACGGCCCTGTTGCAAGTCGTTCTCGGGTGGCCTCTTCACTCCACAGTTTGTTGGTGGAGCACCACGCTGTTGTAAGCCTTGATTGTTCCGTCCAACCTGTTGACTAAATTCCCATTGCCTCACTACAATCATTTCAACATCTTCAGCATCAAATGCCCTAGCTACGATCTGTGCATAAGGGACACCTCGTATACCAGTAAGTCCAACACCCCTTAAAATCTCGAGCCTAAGTCCTTAGATGAAGTGCTGGACCTTGTGTCCATTATTAGCCACCAGATCTGGTGCAAACATTGACAATGACTCGAACGTCCATGTGTACTCAGATGCAGTCCCTATCTGGTGTAGTCTCATAAACTCCATCAACTTGTGATTCTGGACTGTAAAGCTAAAGTATTTCTCGTTGAACAATTCTTTGAAGTCCTCCCATGTTATAGTCCGGACATTTAACGTCGTTTCACAAAATCCCACCAAAATTGGGCACCGCGGGTCAGTAGGTAAGTAGCACACTTCACCTTCTCGGTTTCTCGTATATAAGCCTCTGGAATCTTTCCCAGCCAGCTTCTGTAGGTACCACTATGGCACGTCGGTTCCAAGTCCTGTTGGCTCACGCTCCATGAACCTTTTGATGTGCCCCAAAATTGTAAGAAGACAACCCTAACGCAATCTACAACCACTATGGCACTCTCAATGAAATAATAACAATTCCCAATGCCTATAGCCAATAAGTCCCAAATTTGGAGGAGATTTTAATAACCAATAATAACAGGGGACTTCCAAATTTCACATGCAAAATTGTAATACAAATGGAGTTATGCCAAAAACAAGAGACTAGGCCAAACTGTAATATGCTAGGGATAATCTAACCAATCCAAATGAAACAACGTTAACTTTCAACGCATACTGCCAAATAGTACCAAATTTAAAGAAGATTAAACCAACACTTTGAAACAAGAGTCCTCCAAAAATAAAGAACAAAGTCGTTACACAATTGGAGCTATGGCTGAAACATAGAGCTATTCGAAAATCACTACCAGAAAACAGATTACGACCCACCTTAATAATAAATCAATAACTCACGAATCTGAAGTCCAATTGACGTCAAATTTGGAGGGGACGTCAATTAAACAGGGCCTAATACACACACAAAATTTCGCACTCAAATTCATTCTACATGCCGATTTATGCACAAAGTAACAAGCTATTCAGAAATTCCAGATTTAAACAGCAAGCTGTGGACTTTCAATAAAACATGCACAAATCCATATTTCGATTCGAACAATTGTCATCAGCATCCAATATCTCAAGAACATTTAAAGCAATAAAAAATGCAGAGTCACGTTAACCAAATAGCACAACAAAAGAAGAACAAAAATGAAATTGCCAACAACGTCCGCAACACCCAAAACTTCTGAGATGTGCAACTAGTACAGACCTCTCAAAGAAAGGCCACTCCTTCTTGGCTTTTGGTCGGTCTTCTAGCTCCACACGCCACTGACGTTTCCCTAAAGAAATGCTGGAAGAACTAGCTAGAACCTCCTCTCCATGTTCGATCAAGAACAGGAGATAGGAGGAGCTTTAGTGTTGGATTTGCGGTGATGCAAAAACCGAGCATTGAGAATGGTTTGGAGAGAACTCCTCACACGAATTGCAGCACCAAAAGTAGGGTTCCAAATCTAATTAGAGTTCCTCATTAGGGAAGGTTAATGTAACATCCCATTCCCATTTATAGATTTTTTATAAAATTTTGAAAATTTTGGAATTCTATTTAAAACATATTTTATTGAAATATATCAGAGTACGTTACGCGGAATAAAACATTAAATCGTCTTACAGAAATAACATAACAAAATACTTAAATCTGTGACAATATTTTATGCATTTAAAAACAACTTTATTTAATAGAGCCATAACCCTCAAGGTCGTCTTGCGCATAGTAACATAAGCTCATATCACGTCACGCTCCTTCAACATTTACTTCAACTGGCTAACCATTCATACCTATATCATAGGAGGAATAATGAGCGTCTTGCCCTGTAAGGAATATAAAAATGTAACGCAACCTTAAACTTTACGAAAGATCTACATGCTTTAGTTTTATATACCATTGTAAGCAGAGTGAGAGCAACTTCTTCAGTTTCTAAACTCACTACTTGGATTCGTTTTTACATGAGAGCAACCTCTTCAGTTTTCGAACTAAGTAAAAATGGACCCACCTAAATTTATATTCATTACCGTTTACCATTTTTTCTGTTAGGTGAGAACAACCTTTTCAGTCTTCGAACTCGCCACTCTTTGAGTAAGAGCAATCTCTTCAGTATCCGAACTTACTCAAACAAGCTGTTTCTACGTGTGAGCAACCTCTTCAGTATCCGAACCCACGTAGAAACACAATACTTATCTTTATTATTAACCCATGAAATGCATAACATACATACTATCAATATGGCTATATGAATGTCACACGAAACAGTTCTATATATTGCAAACAATGCTACAAACAATAAACAACAGTAACCTTAATTCTATTACACCGTGATAACTTAATTTATAACATTACAAATATTATCCTAAGGTATCCACCACTTGATTTAATTAACTATTTTACCATGTAGACAATTCAAATTTTCAATATCTATTTTATGCCTTCATTTTTCTAATTTTTTCTCGTTTATACATCTAATAATTTCCTATTATTCTAATTCAAGCACAATTATCATTTTAAACAAACTGTGTATTCATCGTGTATTTATCAAGCGTAAATAACCTTAATTTAAGTCTAGCTTAGTATTAAAGAAATATCACAATTTAAACCCTAAAATATTTGAAAAACTATACATGAAAAATATGTCGTTTCCTTCTCTTTATTAATTTCTATAAATTTACTTCTATCAATCATTTACTAAACCCAATAATTTGTATAGCATAAAATAACAGAAAGCGTTATATATTATTAATCTACAAGGGGTAATAATAAAAATATTCAAAACTTTCCTACAAATAATTAAGCATATAAATCATCTCTTTTCTTCGCTGACCATTAACAACTTAACCTAATTTCTTCACATTTTTAGACAAACTAAACGACATGATCATAAGGTTAATATTAAATAATAAAACGATGATAACATAGTGTTTATCAAAGAACTCATGCAAAGAAACTCATTCTATTTTCTGAACTACAAGCTACAAAGAGCAAACCATGAAAAACCACAACATATAAAACATAGCAAACGTCCTACTCTTGCAATGTAAGTCCTTACAGACAAATCACATGCAATTATTCCTTACCTCGTTTGCTATCCTTCTTAGTTTCTCCATTGCTCCGACCCTTCACCATGGCAAAATAATCTCCAGAACTCTCTCCCTTTCCTTCTCGATTCTTCTCTGTTTCTTTCCAAATATTTAATTATTATAAGTATTTATGCACGGCTGCAGTGATTGAAGAATCACCCATTGAAGACAGGAGATGTTGATGACACTAGAACGTCAAAAGTCCAGACGTTCAACATTCCTGATGATTTAGCTTCGTCTCCATATGTGGATTATAAATGGCGGTCGATCGATTCAGTTGAAAGGCAATCGACCACCATTATTCAGAACGTCCGCACATCTCAGTTTTTTGTATCACCGGCTGATCACACCAGTTGATCACAGGAAGAAGCGATCGACCGCCCAAATTATTCAGCAAATTTGACTATTTATATGTGATTTCCTTAATATATATATATATATGTATATATATCATTTTTAATATTCAATACAATGCTAACAAATTTATATTTTCACTAAATCCAACGATTACACGACTTTAAATATCCGGGGTATTACATCTTCCCCCCTTATTTAAATTTTGTCCTCAAAATTTCAGTTACTGAAACAATTCCGTATATTTAGCTTCCATTTCGTCTTTTCTTTCACAAGTAGTTCCATCAACAGTATGATTCTGCCATAGTACCTTGACGAGTGGAATCTTCTTGTGTCTTAATTCTTTAACTATTGTGTTTAAGATTCGCACTGGTTTCTCCTCATAACTCAAATTTGGTTGAAGAATAACATGTTCTTCAGGTTCCACCTGGATTGAATTTTCCATACATTTTCTTAACATGGACACACGGAATACGTTATGAACTCCATCCAATTTCGTCGGCAGTAATAACTGATATGCTACTTTCCCAATTCTTTTTGTAATAGGAAATGGACCAATATATCGTGGACACAACTTCCCTTTCTTTCCAAATCGCATAACTCCTTTAAATGGTGATATTTTAAGAAACACTATGTGTCCCTCATCAAATTCTAACTCTTTACGATGATTATCAGCATAACTTTCTTGGTGACTTTGAGCAGCCAGCATTCTTCGACGAATGATCTCAACAGATTTCTTAGTTTGTTGTATCATATCTGGTCCATAGAATTCGGGTTCACCAACCTCATTCCAATGAAAGGGAGATCTACACTTTCGTCTGTATAACACTTCATAAGGTGTCATTCCGATCGTAGCCTGAAAACTATTATTGTAAGCAAATTCCTGTAACATATCCTCCAATATTTGAATTGTTCATTCACTTTGTCTGTCAGTTTGGGGATGAAAGACTATACTAAATTTGAATTCCATACCCATAGCCTTGTTTAAATTTTTCCAAAACGTAGATCTAAATCTTGGGTCCCAATCAGATACAATAGTCACAAGTACTCCATGTAGACGCACAATTTCCTTGATATACAATCTGGTAAACTGATCGATCTTATAAGTCATAGCTATAGGTAAGAAGTGAGAAACTTTAGTTAATCTATCAACGATTACCCAGATTGCATCGTGTCCTCTTATAGTCCTAGGTAGACCTGAGACAAAATCCGTAGTGATATGCTCCCACTTCCATTCAGGTATAGGCATTGGCTGTAACATACCACTACGTCTTTGGAGTTCTGCTTTCACTGTTGACATACATGACACAAATCGACATATTGTGCAGTGTCATATTTCATTCCGGACCAGTAGTAATGTGACTTGAGGTCTTTATACATCTTATTACGGCTAGGATGAATAGAAAAACTTGAGGAATGAACTTCCTTTAAGATTGCCATCCTTAATTCAAATCTTTCCGGTACATACCATCTGTCTTTAAACTTTACAATCCCATCACCCGAGATGGAAAAGTACAGGTATTATTCAAGAGTCGGGTTTTGTTTGTACTCTTTACACTTCTTATCTTCAAGTTGAGCTTCTTTAATCCTTTCCAACTACGAAGCCTTTATTGTCAAAGTGGACAAAAGAGTAGTTAACTATGTAGTAACTAATTGCATATTCATATTTAGCATATCAGAATAGATTACATCCAGTAATTCTTCATGTATCATATTCATCACAACCATCTTTCTACTAAGAGAGTCAGCCACCACATTTGCTTTTACAGGGTGATACTTAATTTCACAATCATAGTCTTTCACTATTTCTAATCATCGAGGTTGTCTCGTATTCAATTCATTTTGAGTGAAGATGTACTTTAAACTCTTATGGTCCGAAAAGACTTAAAATCGTTGTCTATATAGGTAGTGTCTCCATATCTTAAGAGAAAACACGACAACAGCACGCTCCAAATCATGTGTAAGGTAATTTGCCTCATACATTTTCAATTGTCTAGACGCGTATGCAATTACCTTTCCGTTCTGCATAAGTATGGCACCCAAACCATTTTTAGAAGCGTCGCAATAAATGCAAAATTTCCTTCTTCAAGTGACAATATGGGAGCTGAAGTTAGACAACGCTTAAGCTCTTCTCACATTCATCTATCCACCAAAATCGTGCATTTTTCTTCATCAAGCCTATTAGGGGTAATGCAATCCTTGTAAATTCATTTATAAATCTTCTGTAATATCCATCAAAGCCAAGAAAGCTCCTTACTTCACCAATATTCTTTGGTTGAATGCAATCAACAATTGCTTGAATCTTTATAGGGTCTACTTCCACAGCATGCTTAGAGATTACATGACCAAGAAAAAACACTTTGTTTAAACAGAACTCGCATTTAGAGAACTTCACATACAACTTGTGTCTTGGCAATAAAGACAAGGAAATCCTTAAATGTTCATTATGTTCCTCTTCTGAGTGTGAGTAAACTAGTATGTCATCGATAAACCCAATAATGAATTTATCTAGGTACTTACTAAAGACCTAGTTCATTAAATCCATAAATGTTGCAAGAGCATTAGTTAGTCCAAATGACATAACCAGAAACTAATAATGCCCATATCTCATCCTGAATGTTGTCTTAGGAATATCATCAGGCTTAACTTTCAACTGATAGTATCTAGATCGAAGGTCAATTTTTGATAAGACACAAGCTCTTTGCAATTGATCGAATAAATCATCAATTATTGGCAGAGGGTGTCGGTTCTTATTATTTACCTTATTTAACTCGCGATAATCAATACACATCCTTATCGACCCATCTTTCTTTTTCACGAATAGCACCAGAGCACCCCACGATGAAAAACTGGGACGAATGAATCCACTATTTATTATTTCCTCAAGCTGGACCTTCAATTCTTTCAATTCGGCAGGGGCCATTTGATATGGATTCTTCGAAATCGGTTAAGTCCAGGGTGAAGATTAATCACAAATGCTATTTCCTGATCCGGAGGTAATCCAGGAAGTTGGTCTTGAAAAACGACTGAAAAGTCTTGAATAATGGGAATCTTGTCCATCGTTATTTTTGACACAACTGTTGTATCCAATATATTAACAAGAAACCCTTCATCGCCATTCTTCATTAACTATTCAGCCTTGAGCGCAGAGATTATATTCAATCTGCCCTTTTCTCTAACTCCAACAAACGTATGTTGTTTACCATCAGGGTAGAAGAATAATACTTTTATTCTTCTGCAATTAATTATTGCTTGATGGCATAAGCCCTTAGGATTACATTGGTAATTAGATATTCCGCGGAGGATAGGAGAATGCAATTATTAATTTATTCTATTTCAGGGAAGCGTTTTTTCTTTGTACTAAATTCCTTAGAAATAAAGGAATGCGTAGCACCGGAATCAAATTGAACATATGCCACTATATCATTAACGTAAATTGTTCCTGACATAACAATGGACATAATATTACTAACTACTACACATCATTCCAAGGAACTTCATATATATATATATATACATATTAACTTAAATTCCAGGGTGTCAAGGCGTACCTGACACAACAGCACGCTAGTCATTTTCTTCCATTTCCTCAATCCAGACATCAGGCATCTCCTCACCATATAGGGATAAAGACTCCGGCTGTCACACCACTAGATCCACCAATACCCGCTCAACAAAACTTTGCAATATGCCCTGGTTCTCCACATTTAAAATACTGACAAGTACCCACTCTGCATTTTCCAAGATGGTTCTTCTTGCACTTTGGACAATGACTAAATTGTTGGCTCCTCATACTAGGTGGGGCAGTGGTTGTCATATTCATTGGGCGTTTGTCCTTCATTTGTTGCATTTCATGTTATGAAGCCCTTTTTGTCACTTTGTTTATTATATGTCCACCCTTTTGTACTTGATTAGTAGCATTCCTCCAAAATTTCTTGTTCACCTCCGGCTATTGAGCCACCATTAACTCAGCATCCTCCACTTCTAGTGCTTTAGCAATAATCATTGCAGAAGAAACACCTGGAGTACCAGAAATCTTAACTCCTCTAAGGATTTCAACTTTCAGTCCACTGACGAACTGATGGACTTTGTGTTCATTATTTTCCATCAGATGAGATGCAAAGTGAGCGAGTGCTTCAAACTTCCTCATATATTCGGATACAGATCCAATTTGGCGGAACATAAAGAACGGTAGTAGCTTCTTTGATCAAGCAGTCTGGCTGAAGTACTTTTTGTAGAAGATTTCCTTAAATTGATCCCAAGATAAAGTCCCTCTATCGCGTGTTGCCTTAATAGTATCCCACCAAAACCTTGCATCCTGAATTAGCAGATACGCAACACATGAAACCTTCTCGGTCTCTCAAATTTTTGTTTTCTCAAACATATCCACTAAAAACCAAATCCACTCTTCAGCACAAATGGCATAAGCCATAATTCCATTGAAAAAAGGAGGTTTGAGTCTCTTAAACTTCTCCCAACCAGATTATACTGGTGCAACCAATTGTCGTTTATTCCCATTCTCGTTTTCCTTTTCAACGAGGCATTCCACAATTGTTGTCAGGCGATCAAGAACATCATTTCTGACATCATGTGGAGCGTTATTCTCATATCCAGCAGCTTCATTCCTATTGTCATTGTTGTCGTTGGCAATATTGTCTTGAACATTTCCTCTTATTCCTCTTGCCATTCTATTATCCTACAACGATATGTTTTTTGTTACAAGAACTATTTCAAGAACTAATTGTTGTAGAGAGTGTACATTAGGAAGTTCATTAGGCATGAAAGGATACTTACGTTATATTATTTAATTGTTAATGTTCTTAATTAAGTCTTACTAACTATTCTAAGAAAGAATTAGTTAATTATTTATCACAATATTTTATATGTAAGGATGTTAATAAAGCAAAGAAATTAACAAACTAATTTTACTATAACAAAACAAATTCATACTTACACAATAAGAAAAATAATAAATCACTTACAATTGAAGGAGTATGCCGCGACCGATCTTATGTTACCAGCAGTCTACATAACCGCATTAGACCAAGTTATGCTCCGATACCATAATTGTAACATCCCATTTCCATTTATAGATTGTTCGCAAAATTTTGAACATTTTAAAATTCTATTTAAAACATATTTTATTGAAATATATCGGAGTACGTTACGTTGAATAAAACATTAAATCGTCTTACAGAAATAATAAAATAAAATACTTAAATCTATGACAGTATCTTATGCATTTAAAAAAACTTTATTTAATAGAGCCATAACCCCCGTGATCGTCTTGCGCATGGTAACATAAGCTCGCACCACATCACACTCCTTCAACATTTACTTCAATCGGCTCACCATTCAAACTTACATCGCAGGAGGAATAATGAGCCTATTGCCCAGTAAGGAATATAAAAATGTAATGCAACCTTAAACTTTATGACAATTCTACATGCTTTAGTTCATATACCATTGTAAGCAGAGTGAGGGCAACCTCTTCAATTTTTGAACTCAGTGAAAATGGCCCCACCTACATTTACATTCATTAAAGTTTACCATTTTTTTGTTAGGGTGAGAACAACCTCTTCAGTCTCTGAACTCACCACTAGTTGAGTAAGAGCAACTCTTCAGTATCTGAACTTACTCAAATGAGATGTTTCTACGTGTGAGCAACTTCTTCAGTATCCGAACCCACGTAGAAACACCATACTTATCTTTATTATTAACCCATGATATGCATAACATACATACTATCAATATGGCTATATGAATGTCACACGAAACAGTTCATATATATTGCAAACAATGCTACAAACAATTAACAACAATAAATACTATCATAAGGTATCCACCACATGATTTAATTAACCATTTTTACCATGCAGACAATTCTGATTTTCAATATCTATTTTATGCCTTCATTTTTCTAAATTTTTCTCATTTATACATCTAATAATTTCCTATTATTCTAATTGATGCACAATTATCATTTTAAACATACTATCTATTTATCGTGTATTTATCAAGTGTAAATAACCTTAATTTAAGTCTAGCTTAATATTAATGAAATATCTCAATTTATACCCTCAACTATTTGGAAAACTATACATGAAAAATATTTCATTTCCTTCTCTTTATTAATTTCTATAAATTTACTTCTATCAATAATTTACTTAACATAATAATTTGTATAGCATAAAATAATAGAAAAGCGTTATATATTATTAACCTACAAGGCGTAATAATAAAAATATTCGTAACTTTCCTACAAATAATTAAGCATATAAATCATCTCTTCTTCTTCGCTCACCATTAACAACTTAACCTAATTTCTTCACATTTTAAAACAAACTAAACGACAGGATCGTAGGGTTAATATTAAATAATAAAACATATGATAATAGAGTGTTTATCAAAGAACTCATGCAAAGAAACTCATTCTATTTTTTGAACTATAAGCTCTAGAGGGAGCAAACCATGAAAAACCACAACATATAAAACAAAACAAACGTCCTACTCCTACGATGTAGGTCCTTACAGACAAACCACATGCAATTATTCCTTACTTTGTTTGCTATCTTTCTTAGCTTCTCGCTCCGACCCTTCACCATGGCAAAATAATCTCTAGAACTCTCTCCCTTTCCTTCTCGGTTCTTCTCTATTTATTTCCCAAATATTTAATTATTATATTTATGCACGGTTTCAGTGATGGAAGAATCACCCATTGAAGACATGAGGCGTTGATGACACTGGAACGTCAAAAGTCCAGATGTTTGGCGTTCCAGACGATTGAGCTTCGTCTCTAGACATTGATGATAAATGGCAGTCGATCGATTCAGCTGAAGGGCGATCAACCACCATTATTCAAAACGTTCGGATATCTCAGTTTTTTGTTTACGGTGCAATAATATTTCGCTCTGAGAAATCAAATCAATGTCCAGTACCAACACCCAAGTAGTTCCATATTTCACAAGGGATAACTCAATGTCAAACAACAATAAACCCGTGATGTAGGGCTTCCTCTGGCTATCTACATCCCAAACGTTACTTCAAGATTTTGCAGCAACCAAGATTGAAAGTTTCAATCTGTTGATTACACAACATTTCCTCAAGCTAAACATTGCTCTTACAAAATCCCTTATAGTAGCAAAGTCTCACCAGAGTGCATACCGAACTGAAAATTCTCACACAAAACAAAACAGCAACTCACAACTCTCCGAAAGATATCAACACAAAACAAAAAAAGGAACACTCACACCATCTCTCTGTCGCAGCTTATTCCTGTCAAAAGGCAGAGTTCCAGAACATCGTTCAGGCTATCCATTATAGACAAGGGAGAGAGAGAGAGAGAGAGATGGATGCACGTGGGTGAAGGAGACAGTCTTCCATTACAAAGGAGGAGACCCAACCAGTCATTGTCGCGTGCGAGGTTCACCACCAACAGTGGAGAGGAGCAGATTTTGTCAAGAAAAAAATGAAGATAGGGGGCGAGATTATGTCTGGGAGAAGTAGGAATTCTCGCCCAAAATTGACTTTTCGCAAAACATGAGGTTCTATTTTTCCATCTCTAACGTTTGTCAACCTCTTCCTGCAAGGGACATCCATTCTACAGCAAGGGGCATTCATTGCCATCGTTATTTAGACATTCATCTTCCAAAAGGAGATGTCTGTCAGCTTCTTTGCCATGACCGATGTCCGTTCCTCAATGTGGGACGTCCGTTCTTCTATTCTTCCATCTCGGACGTCCGTTGACCATAAAGGAACGTCGAAAGTTCCCTTCAACGACACTGTTCCTTTTACATACTCACACCCACCTTCATAAGCGGGGCTCGTCCAGCTAAGGAACTTCAATTTCAGACAACGGACGTCCATCCCTCTATGAAGGACGTCTGTTCCTTTTTTCATTCCAAACATCTGTCGTCCATAAATAAAGTCTGCCCTACAATGAACAGCGTCCATTCTACTATAACAGACGTCTCCCCCTATATAAGGACGTCCGTCTTCTTCTGACTTCGGCCCCCAGCTTTTCCTTAGCAACATCCGCCTTTCACAAGGGCATTTGTTGACTCTCATACAATAAAAGATGTCTTTCCCACTACAAGGGACGTCCATCATCTCCATTTTCTTCAATTTTTAGATGTCCGTCTCTTCCGAAGAGATGTCCGTCAATCAACAAATCCTTATTTCTCCATTTATCAATAATTCCCTCAACTTATGGTAATTATGCTAACACCACTATTATCTAATTAAGTTCCTAATACCCCATTACACCAATTAATTTCCCAATTTAATGACTACAGCACATATCCTTTATTACAAGCTTTGCTCATTTAATTAAATCTTTTAGATAATACATTGAGGATGAATCCGGGCGTTACAAAGCATCTCCCCCAATCAATTGCTAATCATGTCTAGTCGACTGTGGGACTGACTAATTGAATGGACCTGAAATGCCTCAATAACAAGTTTCTACAGTTGGGTTTGGGCATCCATGTTGGTCATCCGTCAAAAGACCTCGGGCATCCTCACCAGTGAATGCCTCTAGACTGGGCATCCATGGCACCACCCTTGTTGTCCAGGTCGGTAGGTCATGGCGGACCTGGACCATTTGTGACAAGGATTGGAAGACCATTGCAAAGCTGAGGTCGACTGCTCTGTGGTTTGGACAGCTAGAATGGAGTCCTAAATGACTGTACAGTATTGTTTTGGGTTACTTGGTGAAGATTGTGAGTATTTATTGTTTCCTTTGGTTTGACTTCCTAGTCTTGATATAAGACTCATTCACTATTTGCCTAGTGTTGATAAAAAGATTCTTGACATTTTGTTCATCATAGGTTTTGACAATTTTCACAAACTTTGAATGTATTCCCGAGGATAGTGCTCTTATTTATAAGAAGAGCAGTCGTTGTCGAGATAGAGATTTTATATTATACTACATTGTATCATGATTTTCAAAACCTTTATTTTGTGAGCTATCACCTTTGAAACCCGACGTGCCCTATTTAAAAAGACATCCATTTTTATATTATATGTATACTAGTTTTGCATGTTTACATTATATGTGCACGGCAATTCATTATATCATTACATGTACATTAGTGGATAAACTTCTTTGTACTTTTGGACTGTTTTGGGGTCAAAACAACATGAGGTTATCCCAGTGCCTTCTGCTAGGTGAAGATGTTTTTTTTCTACGACGCAATTGGATAAAAGAACGATAATGATGTGTCCTTGTGTTCAAATCACTAAATTTGACCAGGGTATTTGTTTATATGATTGATTCACGTTGACTAGTCTTTAGACAGTCCTTTCTTTTTGTGTCATGCGATTGATTGGATCTTCTGATCGTCGCCATTCCCTACACGTCTTATGGGAAATTGTCGTGCTAGGGCCTGTAAGAGGCCTCCTTTTGACTAGGACTAGTTGCTATGGAAAATGGTGATGTAATGATTATTTTTAATAGAGTTGCCGATATATATGACAATGTTTTCGATACCGACTCACTAGTGGCTCGTAGTGCCAGTTTTCTAAAAATGGTAAAAAAGTGTGATGAATGTGTATATCCATGCACAACGTTTTATAAGACTCATGGTTTTAAAATAAAATTATAAAATTAAAATTTTCATATATTGCATATAGTAAAAGTTTTCTATTGAGTAAGTGACTCACCTCAAATGAACCCCTTCTTTCTAGGTAAGAATTACGGTGGTCAAGAGCACTGATTGAAGTGAAGACCTTCCTATTTCTCTATTTTTATTTGAGTATTTATTTATGTTCCTTGCTGACTACTCTTCCTTTAGGGCCTATAGAGATAAATTGAATGGTGTTTGGCATGTTGTGATTCTGCATTCTTTCTTGTTTATTTATATTGCACTATTTTTTTGTGATTATTACGTACACTTTAGCCCATTTCAAGTGGACTATTGTTTGAGTTTTTTGCTATTAAATAGGCATTAAGCTGGGTGATCTGGTACCTTCCGAGGATTGTATCGTTCGGTACAATGTTTTTATTAGGCTTGCCTCTAGGTCATGAAATAAAAAGCTAAAGGAAAACATCAAAGTGCAAGCAGTAAAACAAAACTTGTAGGCAACAAAGTAAAACTATCGATACAAACAAAGTGGCAAACAGGCAAAGTTCCAGGCTGAGTTTTCAACACTCTAAATGAAGCATGGTCTTTATTCCATTGAGATGTATCCATGTGGCAAATCGCTACTGCTTCCACTCTATTTCCATTTTCTTTTGCTTCTAGAGATATCTCAAAAAATCTACTCTATTGGCTATGGTAGTAGAAAACAACAAAAGGGTAACGCATTTCATGGCAGGCGACCAACTTTGGAGCTATAATCTCCTTTTGTCTTCCAATAACAGTGTAGTTTTGAAGAAGGTTTGTGGAGTTTGAAAGACTAGTCATGGTTAAGACTTTCATCTGGGTTTTATATCTAAGCATTTTGTCAAAAAAATTGAAGCATGGATTCTAAAGAAGTTTCACATAATTTCATCTCTCATTTAATTGATTCAATGACGTACTGCGTTAAAGTATATTCTATAGCTCTTTCTTGGGTAGAGTGTTTGGGAAAGGTGAAGAGTGAGAGGAGAAAAGGAAGATGAGGTGATGAGAATGGAATAGAATCAGCCTCTTCCTTAGGCATTGTTTTTGGGGGAGCAGAAGGGTAAGAAAAATTCCATGGTTTTGCCAGCTTTCAATTTAGTTGGGAGGAAGAAGACAAAAGGAAGGGATCCACATCCATGTGAGATGATACATGACCATGAACATATTTATCATCATGTCCTTCTTCATCCTTATACATCTTAGTATGATCATCGAAGGGTCCACCTTCCTTGCATAGCTTTGATGGGCTATCTGCTGCAAAACATAAAGTTAGAACTTTGAAAAAATTGAAGACAAACATCATTAAAAAGGAAGAAGCTCCATGGGAAGATAAGATGGTTCATGTGGACTTGCATCTATAAAAAGCTTCTTCTATGGTTCAAAAAATCAATTGTCTGGATATATTAGTGGAATAAGTGTAACGACCAAAAATTTTATAGATCAGAATGTTATATATGGTGACACTTTTGTGTCAAAATTTATGATTTTGTTGTTTCATTCATGCGAGATTAAAAATCTAGAATATATTAAGTTTTAATAATGCAAGATATTTATAAGTTAATTGTGTTTGGAGTTTTCTAGTAGAGTGGAGTAATTAATGCCCAATGTAGGATGAAGGATGCTATTGTAAGTTGAGGGAAATCCGTTTTGTTGAGTTATGTTCATTGTAAGTTCAGTGACATTTGTTTTGTTGAGTTACATCCAATGTACGTTTGAGGGGCACCCAGTCTTTGGTTGGCAACCATTTTAAATAGTGCAGTTTTTGGGAGTGTTAATGTCCACAGAAAGGAATGTGTCAATAGTGAAATTGTAGAAGTGTTGGTGTGTGCAGAATGGAATGTGTCAGCAGGATAATGTGTTCATGGGATGATGTGTCCCTGTGAGTGTAGGTGTCTGCATAAAGGGGAAAGGAATGTGTCCACTGTGAACAATAAAATTATAAGAGTGTTGGTGTCTACAGAAAGGAATGTGCCCACAAGATGACGTGTTCGTAGGAGCATTGGTGTTCACAGAAAAGAATGTGTCTGTAGGATGTCTTGACAATTAGTGATTGGTGAACTTTTGTTTAAAGGGGAGATATCTGTAACTGATTGGCATTATTTGCTGTGGTAGCAAATGCTTCCACGGCAAAAGCACACACGCTTGAGACAATTTTTTTAGATGTTTCATCTACAGAGTAAATTAGTCTATTCAAGAGATGAAAACTGATGACTTCTTGTGTAACAACCCGATTTTCTTATGTTTAAAAATTGCAAGAAATTTCAAACTTTTCTTTTATAACTACAGTGGAAGACTTCTTGTTCTTAAAATAATTTAAAGATGATAAATTCAAATACTTTTCTTTCACCATTTAAATACTTCACAAAATCATTTACAAACTCTTTACATTTTCTCTCCACCTTTAGCCTAGCCAGCAACAAGATCCACCCGTGAAAATCATTCATCAACTGTATTTGACCTATTCTCCTGTTTCTCATATATACCTACATCAACAAGACTTAAACTGATGAGCCTAACGCTCAGTAAGTGATAGGATGGAATGCAATACTAATGCTCATGTATGATCATATGATGCATTACAAAAAAGAACCCTATCCGGTCTGTTAACCCGAGAGATGGATACATGAAATTGTTATGTGGCTTAATCGTACTTCAATTAGGAAATACACCATTAGGGGTGTCACCACATGCCGTCTCCATTCTCTTTTGTTGAAGACATTGGGGATTTCCATAGAAGAGAAAGGATAAACCTTAGGGTCCATGTGGCTTAACCGTAACTCCACTCCATACGTGGGAGGAGTTACCCTTTTCAGGGTGTCACCACTAATGGACCGTTACCAATTCTCCCGAACCCAACATGCCTATTTACATATATTAGGCATGTCATGCAATATGCTCACAATTTCATAAGCCCTAAGTATGTTGCATGAATGTCATGTACAGTTCACCATTATATCTCTATATAACCTCGGAACATACTCATCAATTAAACATATCATTAAAAGAACCTAATTCTAGTAAACACCCAATAATAGCATTACAATTTACGAAACATGCTCAATATCTTGTAAAGCAGCAAACAACCTAATTATTATATTAAAGTGGTAAACAGTCAACAAACAAGGTCCTAATTCTTGCAATGTAGGGTTCGAAGACCAAAACACATACAGTATCACTTACCTCGATTCCTTAAAGCGCTCAACGTTCATTCGTTATCCTTTTCTTCTCTTTTATTACATTCACAATTTAGAACATTTAATCATTAATAATCACTAATTATAAATTTCATTTTCGCAATCCATTTCTTTTAATAATTTGATAATATTAATCTTCAATTCCTCAATAACCATCCATAAAGATCCGTATGCCATAACCCCTAATGGTATAGCATTCCTACGTCATTAACAGAGTAAGGTTCTCAAGTAGTAATGTAACATAGAATGTTTCCAACCAATTCGAATAATTCCCTAGCAGAGACAAACTCATTCATCTACGTAAATCATTTTATTGGGTGAATAAAACCAACAGATCATCTTTTATCAATCAATAACCAACGGGGATCATTAACCAAAAATAGGACAACATTTATCAAATTATTCTTCAACCTCTAGTAACCCAATATAAATGCAGAATAATTATCCAACAGAACACTCCAACCTGTTACTCCCCATAAATGATCAATAACAGAAAATAAATCTTTTCCATTTACAGAGCACACAATAATAAGAATCAGTAGAGAAATAAATCCAACTTATCCATTCATAATTACATTACAACTAGCAGAATTACAAATCCATTCCTCAACATCCTAATCAATTCTAACTCATTAACATTAAAGTAACTAAGACCAGAAGACTATAACCCATAACTTCACAAGATGCTGAACACTATACAACTAGGTATATGGTCACATCATTCAAAACAAATAGCAAGGATTCCACTTACCATGAAGAACACATAAAGGTAGTTCAGGTAGCTCCCATGTTTTCTTCCTCTAGAGACACCCGTCACCCCTACACAGAAGCTCAAAACTTAACCCGCGAGCTCACTGTCCACTCACACTATCTTCAGCTCTCAATTCTCTAAAGATGAGTTATATATAGGCAGAGAGAAGACCCATATTATGATTGGAATTGATGGACGTTTGCCCATCATAATGGAAGAAGGTTCAATGGGTGACGACCACTTGAAAGGCCTGCCATCACAGCAGGTGAGTCTTGCCGCCAACTTGGAAGAGGAGAAGATTTTATCAGGAGAAAAATGAAGATAGGGGGCGATATCATGTTTGCTAGAAGCGGGATTCTCGCACTAAATTGGTTTTTCGCAAAACATGTAGCTCTGTCATTCCATCTCTAACATCCGTAATCCACCTCGCTACAAGGGATGTCCATTTTACAACAAGGAGCATATGTTACCTGCGTTATTCAGATATCCATCAATCCAAAAGAGATGTCCTATCAGCTTCTTTTCCATGATGGACGTCTGTTCCTCAATGAGGGACATCCGTTACACTTAAGTCTTAACGACGTTATTCTATTCTTCCATTTCAGATGTCTGTTGTCATCAAGCGTTCCCTTCAACGACGCCGTCTTCACAACGGACGTCCATTTCACACCAAACAAAGTCGTCCCACTTATATACCAACACTCATCTTCATAAGGGATGTCCATTTCGCAAAAAATGACGTCGTCCCACTTACATACCAACGTTTGTCTTCATAAGGGATGTCCATTTCACACCAAACGACATTGTCCCACTTAATCCATCAATGCTAGAACGTCTGCTTTCCCTTAGGGACGTCCCATGCATCAAAATGGTACTAATTTCTACTTACTTTTAACGAATAACGCTGCTGATTTCCATCTCCTATAGTGGACGTCCTTTTTCCCCTTGAGGGACATCCGTCATAGCCTCATCTGTCCAAAACGCAGCACTTCTTCCTTTTTATTTTTAAATTTAAATTCATTTAACATTCCCATTATTTAATCCATTCTCAATTAAACCTTAACCTATATTTCCAATTAAACAATTCTAATCATTTTAATTATCCATTAATCCATTAACCCAATTAATTTCCCAATTACCTTACTAAATTCCATAATGAAAATTGGGGTATTACATTACATGAGAAAATCGCCCAAAATCTCTAAAATTCACAATTACCATTATTTTTAATCTCGATCAAATTATGGGATATTACATCTTGGCTGAAGGGATGTGATCAACAATTGATTGAGAATGTATCAGGAGATACACTATAAGGAGTAGGAGAATGAAAACTCTTCATTTCTAGTAGCGACCCCTCAATTTAAATTACGAGGACATCTGAAAATTCTAGGAGAATTATCACGAAGAGGACAATATTCTCTGAATTCATAAAAGAATCTTCGACTCCAAAAAGGGGGAAGGATAAATTGTTGGTGTTACGTGGAGACTTGAGGTAATTAGTGTTGCGTGTGTATGCTCTATCGGCCTACATTGTAAGGTCTGAGCTCTTATACTTTTGTTTATGATAACATTAGGATCTGTTAACTAATTTGTTACTGATGTTTGATAATGTATTATGTTACTTTTTATAATGAAGATTCAAGGATTGTGTCGTATGTTAAATGTTAAATGACATTTGTAACAACTCGATCCTAATATTTCTGTTAAACGATGTAATCAGACTTTGGAGGAAAGAATTGGCTTAATAAATGTATTTACATCATCTCTATACGCGTTAAGTTATGACTCATAGCTTTGTGAAGATCAATTCGGATAAACACTTGGTCAAAAATGCAAAGGAATTGGACTTTTGAACGAATAGGACGCATATAGATGCCTTTGCGGACGAGAAATGTCATCCGCAAAACACATGGAACATCGCCCAAGCATTGGGACGACTCGAAATGTGCTCTGGCGTTGTAACCTCACTGTTATGAGGTGTTGCGGACACGGATGCAGACGATGCAGATGCAAATAGGACACGTCCGCAATCGAATCTGTTAAGTTTGGAGACTTTAGGATGATTGCGGATGCATGCGGACGAGGAGAGGAGTCGTCCAAATTGAATTGTCCAATTCTTGGGCACATTCGAACGATTCATGCAGACGATGCTGACGCGGGAGAGGCCGTTTGAATTGAATCTGTTTGACTTAGAATCTATGCGAATGACACATACAGACGCCAAATGGCATCCGAATCCTGACTACGGACGGTACGGACATAGGTGGGGACACTGATTTCCATCAGAAGTTAAAATTCACCCACGAAGAACCTGCTCTTGCGGACAAATGCGGAAGAGAAGATTTTGTCCACACCCATTCGAATCATCGAAGATCAGCGACAGGATAAATTAAAATCTGAACGAAAATGACGGGGAAACCAATCAAAACGCAGCTCGACGCCTCTCACTACCACGATCCTGACCAGCAGAGGATTTGTTCCCTGCTCCTCCCTCTGCCATGGGTACGAAGTGTCCCCCAGGTAAGCCTATTTCTTCAGCTTACACCTTTGTCTCCTGGGTTGTCCTTCGTATTCTTGCTGGAGTCTTGCTGCTGGGAGTGGAGGGCAAGGAAGAGTAGCTGCTATCCATGGGAAAAAGGGGTCTTCAAAGGTAAGGAATGGGTAGTTAGTGGCCATTTAGAGGCCCTACACCCAAGTAAAAGTGTGTGTAGTGTTTTGTGGTGGTAGTAAATTTCTGTAAAACTCTTGTTGTTTCATTCATGTGGTTTTTCCTTCCCTCATTACCTCTAACAAATTTTTCTCACTGCTTTAGATGTATTACCTTGTGGTAATACCCTTGATATATCTATTTAGAAGTATATATATGTTTCACTGTTAATTTTCATTTTCTACAACCTAATATGCTTGAGTTACGATTTTTGGAATGATAAGTGGTATGAATGACATCCTGACTGATGTTAAGATGAGCATTAGAGATACTTGAACGAAAAGCTCCATAGTGATTGTTAATGACTAAATGAGCTAGACCATGCACCATTACTGACGCTATATAATGTTGCTCATTGTAGTGTTTGTTCCTGTTTAAAGCATAGCTCTACTTTTATTTGTTCATAAATATCTCTTACATTATCCAGTTGTTTCATTGTTGATAATCATAAATCTTGATTTAAACGCATGATAGTGGTAGGGATATACGGTTGTCCGTAAATGGTTAGTAAGCATGCTAGGTATCTATTGTTGTTAGTTATAAAATTAGAAGCATGTCCACTTGTCCGTGTTTTCTGTTATTCTGTTCGATTTATAAGCATGTTTAAGTCGTTTATGATTTCCGCTGTGATCACTGATTAAAGCTTGCTAAGTAAATTATGTTTTTCAGCTGTCATAAATCGATTAAAAACATGTTTAGTTGAACATATCTTCCGCCGTCTTGATTTAGCCCTTAAAAGCATGTTTAGTCTTTTGTGTAGTCGACTAAAAAGCATGATAGATGTTCATACTCATTACATAGTCGGGTAAAAAAATCTGCTTAGAGTTCACGTACTACTTTCCGCTGAGTTGATTAAATCATATTTTCGTTGTTCGCTTCGATTAATATTCGTCGTTATTTTAATCAACCAATCCTTATTTCTTCATTTGTCAATAATTTCCTCAACCTATGGTAATTAAGCTAACACCACTATTATCAAATTTAGCTTCCAATACCCCATTACATGAATTAATTTCCCAATTTAATGAGTAGAACTGATGTGCCCCGAGGACCCATCACTAGAGCCCGAGCCAAGGGCTCCTTTATTTCTCATCTTTTTATTTGTTTTGTAGGTTTTGAATCAAATAAACAAAGAGGAGTTGGCATTTGGGCTAATAGAGGTTTTACAATCTTTGAGAAAAATTTGTGAGCTGTTTTTCCGCCTAGATTCTGACCTCTGACAGTTCAAGTGGATTTTTGACAATTGGGATGGCGTCGTTTCAACTTCAGTCCTTCATACCAAATGTAGCCAATATCCAGAGGTTTTGAACGAGCAATTGAACATTGTATTTGGGCTCCATTTGGTATGTCAAATGTCTTTGTTTCAGAGAGCAAAACTTAGACTCAGATTTTATTGTTGTTGTTTTAATTAAGGGTTTGTTTAGTCTTTTGCTACCTAGGGATATTTTAGTCCTTTTTATGATTTTGTTGTAAAACCTTAGGGTTTTATATATCTTATTTTCAAATGGAAGAGGCAGTTCATGATTGAATAGAAGAGTTGCTTCTCTTTGAAGAGCTAACCGCGGCCTCCCCCTCCATTGAGCCGATTCTCCCATCCCCCTTGCAAGGAGTTCTTGAAGCCTCCTTTCCTTGCAATTTAAGGGTTATTACCTCTTCCAATCCCTTATCCTTGTGGCGAGGATTGTGGCATGTAGGCTTCCAACCATGGAGAGTGTTTGTTGTTCAACAAACAGCAAGTCGTCCCTCTCACTAGGAGGTCCACGGACTCCTCGACTTTCTTCTCAATTCTTGAAGGTCCTTTCTGCTATATTTGGGTTATTTGTTACTATGAAGGGCTCTTATTTGGATGCTGATAGTCGTCCCTTGGTGGTTCGTTCATGAAATGCAATTTTAGATTGAGTTATTGGTGGAATGTTTTATGACTGCTGAATCTATTTGATTTTCTGGGTGCTGGAATTTCGATTTAAGGCCCTGTTTTGAGACTCTTACCATATTCGTTTCAATTTGGTTCCTTCTGGAAAGTTGTTCTAATTTGATTTAATTATTTTCCCTCCAAAATTGGGATCTGTTGGCTGTTTGAATTTCGAGTTATTCAAATTAGAAGACAGACTGCAAATCTGAACTGCTCTAAGCCCTAATTTCAGGGTTGTATTGTTTCGGCTATAACTACTAATCTAGAGTGGTTTTTGGAATAAAATTTTGAAGCAACTCATCTGAATGCGTTAAAATTGTGTTCTCCAAATTACAGCCCTAGTTCACGTGTGAATTTGGAGCTTGACCCATTTGATTGCTAATAGCTCGGTTATTGACAATTTTCTGAGACAGATTTGAAAGTGTATTCTTGGTGATTTTGGTTCCTATCACAATAGATAATGGTTTTTTGGACCGATAGATAAAGCGCGACACAGAAACAAAAAAGAAACATCATTAAATGGTTTTTATCGACTGATAGGTAAAGCCCAACACAAAAACAAAAGAAAAGAGACTAACATGTATAAGATAAAAGAAAACAAAAATGGATAATGACTCGTGGTTAAAAAAGATGCATAACATGTTTACATTTTTCTTTTATATCACTTACTGAGTCTTAGGCTCGTTAAAAGTCTTACGATGTAGGTACAAACACAGGAGAATAGGTTAAGTGAGCAGTTGATGGAGGATTTGCACATGCAAATCTTCTAAAAATATTAAAACGTAAAAGAAAAGAATGATATTTCTTTAACGCTTTGTTTTAATTATATTCCACTGCGTTTCATAAAAGATTTTAAGAAAAGAATTTTATTAATGTCTTTTAATTGGGTTTATGTTTTATAAAAATTTTTAAGAAAAAGAGTTTAATTATGGTCTTTTAATTGGTTAATGGAAGAAAAAGCTTCCGTTGTTTTTATAAAAAGAAATTTTTTTAAATTTTACACATTTTCAAAGATAATTAAAAATCAGTTCGTTTCAATCAACTTAAAACCTATTAAACACAAACATCAAACAACCCATCCTTGAGCAACAACGTGATCTCTTAACCTCTATCAAAGACAATCATCAAACGTCAAATCCTCAAGTAAATGAACAATAACCTACCTCTTGTGATGTAACCTAAAAAGGAAAACATAAACAATCATTTCTTACCTCTATTTCCATGAAGAAATTGAGAAGCAAATAGTCTTCCTAGGGTTCTTCTTCTCGAAGGTGCTTCTCCTCTTCTCCTTTCTTCTTCTTTTTCTTTCAAATTCTTCTTCTCTCTTCTCACGGTTATTCTATTATTTCTCTCTAGCTTCACTCTTATATTAACTAAAATTTCCTTCTTCAACTATCCTAAGCAGGAAGTGGTTTCCCTACAACAATTAAGTGCTGAGTCTACAACAATTAAGTGCTGAGTCACCACCATTTCCTCCTATAAGAACTGGACATTTTTCCTAAATTTTGGTGACTTCCCAAAATTGAACTTTTCCATTAAACTGGTCGATCACAAATAAACTGGTCAACCACTTTTTGACCCGAGAGCCGCTGTTTCTAATCTGTTAATATTTTAGTCGACCATTTATAAATTGGTCATCCACTTTTCAACTCGAAACTCTCTTAAAATCTAATCTGTACAAAATCGGTTGACCAATTCCAAGTTGGTCAACCATTTTTTGTAACAAATGTTCATATCTATTTGAATCTTCACTCCTCCTTAAGCCATAACATAATACTCCCAAATTTAAACTATAAATCATAATTCCAACACATTCAATTCAACTCCAACAATCAACATTATTTATCTTAGACTTAATATGATAAGAATTCAGGGTATTATAAAAATAATGTACCAGAAAGTATAGAGAAAACAAATATAAAGTGAATATAGAAATTAACAATTTCAAACCTCACAAATAAACCCTCAAAATAAATTTATTAACAATAGGTATAACAACACGCTAAGACTACTACTGCATTGACAACTCTGAATTTTCCAACTAAGTCTTGAAAAAAAGGGACGAGTCGAGTAAGCTTAATAGGGGTAAAATTTTACATTCAACATAAATATTTTTTAAAACATATGTGAGCATTACATAGATAAAAATCTTAAATAAAACTAAGTAGAAAACAACGAGTAGGGCAATGTAAAAAATTCCACTAATATGGTACATACTAAAAATTAGGCCACTAATGTCAAATGATAAAAGCTCAGTGAAAATGGAGCCACTCATAAATTCCGAACGTACCATGTCTTCAGCAATAACAAAAATAAATAAATAATGATGATACTTTGGTAATCATAACAACCACAACGACCCTGATCAGGTTTGTGGTTCTACACCCAAAGACATGACACATATAGCTATCTCATTATTCTAGTTAATAACAACAATACATAAATTTAAATGTATATGACTGAACTAAACAATAAATTAAGTATGCATGCTCAAAAGTAAATATGTTTAGTGAAAATACATATACAATACAAAATCTGACGAGTCATCAAAATGAATACGTCATTTATATGAGAACACATCTAAAAACAAAATTTTACAAAAAAACGATGCAATGCTGTACATAAAAATAAACTCTTACCTCAACTGAGTCTACCACTAACCAAAGCATAAGTATCCATAAGTCCAAAACTGATCAAAATTGAGTGCCTAATCATAACACTCTCCTCAATATGAATCTAGATCCTCTTATATATAAAATAATTAATCATATTAATAATTAATAATAATATAAATAAAGCAAAATTTGGCTTCACCACGCAGCAACAACGCTGCAATGATGTTGGCAATTAAAATTATATATATATATATATATATTACATAATAAATAACTAGGTAATAATATTGATAATGAAATAAAATATAAATATAGTAAAAACAATACGTGAACATTCATTCAGGTCATCCTCTCCCTCATAAATCCGGTAATTTCTCTCCACTTGCTGGATCTCCCATAGCTTCTGGAATGAAAAAATTTCCGTACTAGTATTACACTTTAACAATATATCAAAACATAATTTTACACATATAACTCATTAAGTCATTTTAAAAGTTCAAGCTTTGTACTAAAACATCAAAAACTTCACCCAGTGAAAGTGAAAAATTGAGTTCTACATGCCTCTCTCAACTCTCAACTGTCGATTTCCAATGGTTTTATCAAATAAAATTTGGCTGAAAACCTCATTCAAATTCTCTTAGGAAACTTGGAGTTTCCATCTCTGATCGGATAAAATTTCCTCTTATCCTTTAACCCAAAATTTCCACGATTTCTCTTATCTTATTAAAACTCTTGCCGTCTTTACAAAGCAGAGGGTGTTGGTTACCCTCTCTTGGTTTAATTGTGGAAAAAAATTCCCTCAATTTATGCCCCCACTCTTATAATAATAGTAGGTTGAACTTTAATTTAAGGAAAACTAACAAATCAACTATCTTTCTTTACTGTTTGTGACAAACCAACCATCATTCTTTTTTTGCTAACAAATTAACCACTGAACTTTAAAAAATTGCCGCCATGAACATCACCGTTAACTTTCTGAAAATCACGTTAGCTATTTCAAAATCACAGTGTAAAAAGAACAAATACCTACGGAAAAAATGGAAGAACTCGTGATTTGAAAATATATTTTATGTTGAAAAGAGTTAATATTCATGGAGAATGGATCTAGAAGATTTTTGATTTTTGTAAAAGAATAGATTTAGAAGATTTCGGGTTTTAAAATTTTAAAAATTTTGTAAAAGAATTTTAATGTTTGTAGTTTTCTAATGATTTACAATTATTTTAACGTCTATAGGACTTGGGACAATCACAGTTTGTCTGGGTTTTTGTACCAAGAATACAATGAATTCTTTTTATTTGCAAATGAACCGCAGTGGTTTCACGACGAATTGCAGTGGTTTTTGTTGAAATAATGGTTTGTCGCCAAACCGCAGCAAACCGCAGACTTTTATCGTCAAACTGCCGCAGTTCTTGGATTATGGAACCAGAACTTTGACTTATTCAATTTTAAAAGATCATAACTTTGGCTACGGGTGTCAAAATTGACACTATAAGATGTCAAATTGAAGCTCTCTCAGAGATCTATGACTTGTCACCCCATGACCACCATTTCTAAGGGCCAAAATTGTGCGTTTAAGCCCTTAAATTTGCGAACAAAGATATTAGACAAACTGTGAGTCATGAGACCGCGGCAGTTTGACGACAAACCACAGCGGTTTCATGACAAACCGCCATGATCTCATGACAAATCGCTGCGATTCATCGTCAAACCACTGCGGTTTCATGACAACCGAGACAGTTTCATGAAAAACCGCTGCGATTTGTCATAGAACCGTTAACGGCAAACGTGACAGCATTGGTAGCGGCATCAATTTTCTATAGTTCAGTGGTTAATTTGTTAGCAACAAAAGAATGATGGTTGGTTTGTCACAAACACTGAAGGATGATGGTTTATTTGACATTTTCCCTTAATTTAAACTTAATTATAATTATTTAATTTGCTTTACTTTTTGTGCTGCAAATATCACAAAAGAGCTGCTTATGTAATACCTCGAAAATATATTTTTTCTAGTTGTCGATGTATTAAATTGGGATGATTAATACATATGTATATCATATTATGATGCATGATGATACGCGTTAGATCATGCTTGGAAAGTATAGGGTTAAAGTTGAAAAGTAATTGAAGTGAAAAATTTGAGAGGAAGTGTATTGGTGAGTTTTCGGACGAAGTCTGAAATAGGAACCGGAAGGTACGGATGGCACGGACGGCGCAGATATTGTTAAATTGAATCTGTACAATTTTTAGGACGATTTCGGAAGCCTGTGTGTAACATCCCGTATTTTTAAAAGGCGTAAAATTTAAAACTTTCTTTTTATAAAAACATCAAAGTCTTTTTCTTTTATCAACCCAATCTTTAAAACCCTTTTTCTTTCACTTTTCTCAGTTTCCTTTTACCTTTATCAGTTTACTTTCAAAAGCCATAACATTCTTTATAAGAAATGCCGCGGAATGAAAATAAAACATTAAAGAATAAAAAATAAGTTACAAAACTCTTTTTCAAATACTTTTCAATTAAATCTCTAGCCCAGCCAGCCACAAGATCCACCCGTGCAAATCCATCATCAACTGTCTTTAACCTGTTCATATGTTGCTCGTACATACCTACATCACAAGACCTAACTAATGTGTTTAACGCTCAGTAAGTGATAAAATGAAATGCAGGTGATATGCATGATCATACAATGCAATTTAATCCGAAGTACATACATGACAAACACTGTGGGGTCATTAGGAAGATGTGGCCAAGTAATTATAAACATATCATGCTCTTCCTCATGCCGTATATACTTTTTGTTCCGAGAATGTTGGGGATTTCAGAACGGGTAAAGGTGAACCCTAGCTTCCACGTAGCTACTGTATGGAAGTGTCACCGATCACCCGAACCCCCACACGCCTATTTACATAGATTATTATGTCATACGCTATGCACGTGAATTCATTACAATCCTATATGATATACATGTCTAATAAACATATCATTAAAAGAAACACACAACATACAATCCTAATTCTTGCGACGTAGTGTCCAAAGACCAAGGCACAATAAGTATCACTTACCTGGCGTCCATAACGCGTTTCCGTTTCTTCTCTCTCTTTGTACCTTTAAAACCACAACGACTATGCATTAATAACAATCCCCTAAACCTTAACATTTCATAAATCCCATTAGTCAAATTTCATTTCCTAGCAACCTCGCAATACCAATTCCAAGACCTAACATATTAGAATAGTTATAACCCTACAAAGTTGCTCATTCCATCAATGTGCCATAATAAATTAACTTTAGAAAACTGACGAAGAATATTGTATCTAAAACCATATTTCCCATAGCCAATAATGACCAATATGCACAATATTTGCATTTCAAACCAAGAGGCAGTTTACCCAACAATAACAATGAACAATCTTACAATTGAAACCTCAACCATAATCCAAATTCCACATCTTAACTTATATTTTCAATGGAAAAACTAAACAATAGAATCTTACTTCAACTAAATCAGCAATAATCAACTAAAGCACAAGTCATAGGAAGGATATCTCATAACCAAAGGCTGAAACCATTAGTGACAAAACAAATATTCATCCAATCTCCAATGCAAGTTAATTCAACCAATCTATTTAAATCCAGGTCCAACAATGACTAGGATGCAAAACTAAACTCTAATTCAACAAAGAAGAATCCATCCAAGTTTAATGAATATGCAGCAGTTCCTTTTCCACAATAACAACCAAATATGCAGTAACTCATCCAACTAACTTAATTAATCAACCCAGATCCTATTGAAAGATCTGTTACCTGCAAGCCAATGAAACCCAAAAGAAAACAAGAGCAGTTCCCTGTTTGCAATCCTTCAGAGACCCGACCCTCACTCCTCTTCTTCCTCTTCCACACTGCTGTGCCATTCCTTCCCCACAAAGACACAACCTCCTTCATTACTCATGACCAGCCATCCCACAAACAATCCATCACACATAATTAAGAACCAAACCCAAAGCCGAATTCAACTTTAATCATTAGAACCAATGAACATAGGACACTTACCTGTAGAGTACATAACAATTTTCTTCACTGTTGCAATCCAGAACAACACCAATAACACCAAACAAGAGCCCCCCTTCCATCTCCGCCACACACCTAGCAACTCACCTCTTCCCATACTACTCTCGGCCGTTTCGCAGAGAGCACACCCGAGAAGAACAGGACATCCAGAATAAAATACGCCTCTGCCACTGCATTCCTTTATAATTAAGAAGAAACGTACACCGCTAGCCAAGCATACGATGGAGGTCCAACCTGCAAATGCTACGTAGATGCCACGAGGTAGCATCCGGAATAACCCAGCTCAACAGGGGACTTGTAAAAGCCGTGAAATTTTTAAATAAGAAATTCCACGTGTAAATTTTTCGCGTTGAAAATTGGTCATGGCGTTAGGGTTGACTGAATTGTCGTGTAGCGACCACGTACGCAAATTGGTCAATTGGTCAAGTCCACGTATACAAATTTAGTCAATTGGTCAAAGTCGGTATAATTAGAATTTTTTGGAACTGAATGAAATTTGGGGAATTAAATTGGGCTGATAATCGTTGTTTGGCGATGTGAAGTGGGGTACGAAATGATTAAAAATGTGGTATGCATGATTAAGATGTATGTGTCACATTAAGCAAATAAGTGGGTTAAATTGTAGAATTTAAAATGAAGACAAAAATAAAGTTAAATGGAGAGAAGAGATTTAAAAGGGATTGAGAAGAGGGGGAAAAAAATCCCGCCAAATATTTTGGAGCAGCAAAGTACAGGGTTTAAGTTGTAAAAAAAAAAAAATCGGAGAAGAGGAATAGGGTTCCTCTTCCCTGATTTTCTTCCCCATTCTCTCCCCCTCCCCTGTGTTTCGCGTCGGCCGAAGAGAAATCGAGAGGGAGAAGAGAGACGCCGGCCAACAACATTCGCGAGAAAGATCCCGGCGACAAGCGAAATCGGTGACTCCCGAGCTGAGGACGGAGATGGCAGCGACGGTCGCTCGCGGAAGGATGAAACCGCGACTGGAAAATGGCGAACGGCGACTGCGCGAGGGCTGCAAATGACAAACTGGCGAGCAGCGACGTCGGGCGAGAGCGATGGTCGACTCCCGGACTGCCGAAGAACAACGCCGGTGGCTGCAGGCTTCTGATCCGAGCGACGCCGGCGATAGAACAGCTCAACCCGAGCGTGTTCCTCCGATTCCGGAGAGCGGCGATCTCGGATTTGCGACGACAGCTCCGAGGCTGAGCCGTTTTCCGATTCCGACGACGAACAGACTCCGATCTGTTCGGTGGGTGAGATTTTTCGATCCGAGTTTTACTCCGTTGTTAAGTTTAGATTGGTGATGTTGCTGGTTGATTTATGTTGTGGGTTTACAGTGAACGAATCAAAGGATTCCGGAGAGACAACTCCGGCGACAGCAGCTCCGGATCCAATTCCGGCAAGTAAACAGAACACGATTCTGTTCTGTTCCATTGGGTGAGCGATTTTCATTAAGCCTTTGACTTAATAATAGGTTTTAAAATTTGTTTCTGTTTTGGTTGTTGGAAATTTTGGTGGGGGCTGTGGATGTATGGATTGCTACTGTCTGATTTCTGTTTTTGGATAAGTAGTGCAGTGTTATTTTGGTCTGTTGAGTGTGGATGTATAGTTGAGTTCTTACTTTGGTAATGGAAATCAATTTGGATCTGTTTCGTTGTTGGATTGAGTGATTTCTGCACACTAGTTATTTTGATGAGATAATGTCAAAGAGAAATGCCACTATCTGAATTTAATTGTACTAAAGTTTTTG
>CM039482.1:21641458-21772534 GCA_022433065.1 Begonia loranthoides
TAGAGATGTCTAAATTTTATGAGGATGAGCAACCAATCCAACCTCACATCTCGTCACACCCATTTACTTTCATTTCTTTAAATTTCATACCTGTTTCATTTCTTTTTTGTTTCCTTTTAAAAACCATGCAACAAAACTATTTTCGTATCTTTTGAAAACCATAATGCGTGTCATGCTCGTGAATGCATATAGTGTCCATCATATCATTACTATAATCTCTAAACATGCTTATCTATTAAACACATCATTAAAAGAACAACTTTCTAATAAACAACAAACAAGCAGCAGTACAATTTGAGAAACATGCTCAATATTTGGCTATTCTAATAAAGTTGTAATATCTCAAATCTTCATTGAGCTTAAGGCATAGCTTACATGATAACTTAGGCGATATTAGGAGCTAAGTTGGACATGTAAAGATATTGGTCAAGAGAAACGTAATTGGAATAAGGGAGTTATGATACCTCATTAAGTTGATAGTTAAATTATGAGAATGATTGAAGTCAATTGGAGATACTTAAAGTTATATTGGGCGATATCCATTGGATTGATAATCAGTGGAGGTAGTAAGAGGAAATATATTTGGACATATTTGGATATTGTAAGGGATGAGAGCTAGTTAATAATAAGGTTAAATATATAGAATTTATTAACATTAGTCAAGTGAAACATATTTGGACATCTAAGTTTGAGTAGTTTGGAAGAGTGATTTATTAAGGACATATGTATATATATATATATAAATATTTCTATATATTTTTTAGAAGAAGCGCTACATATATATATTAATGAGGATATATGTATATATATCTGCATTGTTTAGAATATGAAGTTGTGGCAGATGATGTTTAAAAGAGTGGTTGATCATGGTGGTTGATTGAGATAAACTAGTGTGATCCTGTAAATAATAAAATTGGTATGGAATATGGGTGTAGGAGTGGTTGATTATTGTGGCTGATTGAGATCAATCGGTGTGATCAACTGTAAACAAAACTAGGAATTGAAGATGGGTATTGGAAAGTGCAGTTGATAGTGATCAAATTATTTGTATTTATAAAAGAAGAAATAGAAATTAAATTCATGCATATCATGTTAAGGAATAATGTGAATAAAAAAAAATTCTGATGGATGTGATCTGTGGTTGATGATGGCGGACGTTCGGCATGGGAGTTCATTCACCGTGATCATCCGCAGTTCAAGAACAAAGGAAAATTTTGGACGATTTACTTATTGGGGGTCAATCGGCTTGAAGGAAAAACAATCGACGACCATATATTGAAGAATATTCTGGAGAGTTTTAACCACCTGGAAGATGAAATGGTTTTGTCGTTTGAACGTTTGGAACATCTGGAACTTGAAAAGAATGAAGTTCTACGTGTCTGAAGTTGGAAGGATTGACGTTATATACGGTTGGATGATGAAAAGTTGTTGGATATTAAGGTTAGTGTTCTATGGCCTTCTGCCTTCACGCGTTAATGGATATTGAAGTGTTGCAACCTTTGGCTTTCTGTTTTCTCTCGGCCATTTACAAAGAATTTACTGGTAATGTTTATAAATAGAAGTGGAGGGAGACGTGAGTTGAGAGAGGAAGAAAGGTAGAGTTACTATGCCAAAATGTCTACAGCACTTTGTGAGTGTTGAGATGTTGAGCAAACTATGAGGTTTTGATGAATTTATGTGATATAGTGAGTGCAGGTTCTCTGATGTTGTGTTATAGAAGAAGTTACGTGAGGAGAGGCAATTTGAGGAATGGAAACCGTGAGGTTTCTTGAAGAAGGTGAAGGGAATTTGAGAAGATTATGTGTTTTTTGTAAGGTTAAGTGAATGGAAAAAGAATAGTTCCACAGGAGAAGAAAGTTGAGGATTCCCTTGGATTCCTAATTCGTGGATACATGTAAGCAGATCTGCATACATTTTTCTTAAGGAGTTAATTATAGGGAATAGTTTATGTAATGAGTATTATTATGTTAAATTTTGGAGAAGGTAATTATTGGATTAAGAGTTGTCATTATTGGATAAAGTGATTGTTGGAAAATGAGGTTCTTCAATATTATGGACATATTAGGAGGCATGTTAACTGAAGCTAGAGGATTTTATTATTGGAAATTAATTGTTAATAGCTATATGTGTTAATAATGGATAGGTTTTGTGAAGGAAACTTAAAGTGTTAAACCATTAAAGCTAAGGACTTCAGGTACGTGCTACTGCATTTGTTTTTTTCGAAAGCGCTTACATCATGCGAATTAGGGAGTGTTTACCATTTGTATTGTTGATTGTTATGAATTGTATATTTATAGAATAAGTTTAGTTCCTTACTTAGGAATGAATCACGTTTTAAGGGTAGGATTAAGGAACACGTTAGATAAGATTGTATTTGCACGACAACGTTAAAACATGGAATATATGTAAACAGCTGTGGACTAGTTTGTTACTCTCAGTAGAGAAATCAAGATAAGTAAATAACTATAGACCGATTTGATATGCCCGACACAGATGTTTGTGTGGTCCGTTTTCATACGCCCGACATATAAACAGTAAAAGACTGAAACAATATGAGACAATAAATTGAAACAGTAAGATACGTAAATAGCTGTTTCTGTGGACTGGTTAGTTATTGCCGGCACAAATCAAAGATAAACAGCTGTGGTCCGGTTTGAAACACCCGACATGTGTCGTCTGTTTTGATACGCCCATCACATAAACAGTAAAAGACTAAAACAATATGAGACAATAGAATGAAAAAGTAAGATATGTAAATAGCTATTTTTGTGAACCAGTTAGTTACGCTTGGCACAGAAACCATAGATAAACAACTGTTTTCCAGTTTGTTATGCCCAACACAGATATTTGTATGGTCCAGTTTGATACGCCTGACATATATGCAAAATGCAATAACGATAAAGGACATGAATAGTAAAAGAGAAACGAAACAGAAAAACCTTACGCGATGCTATAGAAATTGTATGTGAAATTCGTGTTTTACATTTATATCACGTATTGCTTGTTAGGCTCATAGTTAGGTCCCGTTGATGTAGGTAAGGAGCAGATGAATGGATAAAGCTGTTAAAGGGAGAAGCTGGTGGAATATTGTTGTGTGGGCATTTGTACTGTTGGCAACATTGACCTGTGGTAGCTCACGGAAAGGAATAAATGTTTTAAAAGCCTTTTACGTGTTTTATGATTTCAAATAAATGTGTTAAGTTAATGTATTAATTTAAATGTTTATTTAAATAATCGATTTGTGGTATTAAATTATAAAAGACTTCCGCTGTATGTTAACTCTCTATTTTATACAATTAAGACTTTCGCTGTTTATTATTCTGATGTTCTATAAAGCAATGGTTTTAAAGAAAAGAGCAATGTTTTTGTTGAAAAGAGCAATGGTTTTAAAGAAAAGAAAAAAATTTTACGGAAAAGGTTACGGGATGTTACAAATGGTATCAGAGCATAACCGGGTCAAAATTGTTTCTGTAGACTACAAACAGTGCAAACAAGACACGAGGTTGCTTCATCAACTGTAAGTATTAAGTATAGAGCTTTTTATTACGAATAGTGTTTAATTCCTAGAATTAAATTGTAGGCAATTAAAATGGTGAAGGGAAGGGCGGGGCCGTGCCCATAGAAATAATGTTTGACGAGGAGAACCTGTTGGCCAGGGCAATGATGAACCAGTAAATCTGGAGAATAACAGACCTGCCAATAATATTGGAGGAAACAACGTACCCAATTATATGGAGAATAATGTACTTGTAAACCATGTTGGAATGAATGAACCTACTGGCCAGGAGAGTAATGATGAACTCACTAATCGAGGAATTAATGGACATGCTAGCCAAGGTGTTGAAGAGAGTCTGACTGTACAAGGAGATACAATAAATTGCTGGGCTTGTATGATGGAACGTCAATTCCACTATATGGAACGTCTTAGGGAAAGGGAGGAGAATGGAAATCCTTACCCATGGGTAGCACGTTAGGAAGTCGAATGGGAAAAGTTTAGAAAATTAAAGCCACCAAGATTTAACGGAAAAGTATCGGATCCATCCCCAGCTGAAGAATGGGTTAGATCCCTGGAGGATATGTTGAAGTACCCAAGAATTAACAAAATGGAGAAGGTTCCATGCGCTGCTTACCTTTTGGTTCATGATGCGCGATACTAGTGGGACACTATTAAGGGAGCTCAGGATGTAAGAGAAATGAATTGGACAAAATTTAAAGAGATTTTCTTTGAGAAGTACTTCAACCAAATACTCAGAACTTAGAGGTTTGTTCAATTTGTGACTCTCCGCCAGTCTACAACTATTGCTATGTACATAATGAAGTTCAAGGCTCTTTCTCGATTTGCTAGTCACATAGTGGCAACCAACAATCTTAAGGTTTACCAATTCATTCAAGGATTAAAAGGCTGAAATATCATGGAATAAAGAGATATTGTATTGAGGATACGCCATATCCTAAAATTGTAACAAACGCTTTTGAAATTGAGGAGGCTGAGATACAAGTCATTAAGCAGATAGAAATGGAACTAAAGCTGAAAAAGGATAATCAAACTAAATCACCTGTTGATGGGAAGATGATTGATAAAGGAGCGAATTGAGTATTTGACAAAGAAGATAAGTCGGCAAAGCCTAAGCGTACGCGGAACAGAATAGATACAGCTTTGGTTGGAAATCTTCAAGATGGACTGTGCCCTAAGTGTAATAAGAAACGTTATGGTGAATGTAGTGCTGGTACTGGATAGTGTTTTAAGTGTAGAAAGCAAAGACATCTAGTTAGGAACTTCCCGTTGATGGTCAAGGAAAAAGGAATGGTAGCACCACAGGTATTTTCAATGTATGGAGATCAAGATGTTGAACCATCTACATCTAGGCCTGGTACTATATGATTTTTAGAAACTTTAGAATGTTGTTATGTATGCCCGCTGGGTATTTATCTTCAAATATGTGTTATGTATAAGTAACAGTAATAGTAAAGAATACATTTCTAATATGTCTTAGATAGGCATAAATAGGCATAAATACCTTTAGACTATACAAATTTTAAGGACAAAATTATATAATGGGGGAGAGTTATAATATCCTAAATCTTCATTCGTTTCCGATCGTTAAATTAAGGAGTTATTCTCGATAACGTTTTCCCCGTATACGTGAAGAAATCAAGTGTTGGTAGTAAGTAGGATATTATGTTGCGTATTTATACATGTTATCGTATGAAATGTATCTAAGGGGTAAGTGTTATGAAATAAGAGTTAAGTAGGGAAAAAAGTGATGAAAGGCTGTTTTGGGCATTTTTGGATGAGATGCGTACGAGCTACATCGTCTGCAAGTGCATTGCGTGGCATCCCTGACGCTTGGATGCACCGGGACTAGAGTTTGTGTCCTAATGTGTCTATAAGTCGACTTTTGTACGCATGCAGACGACTTGGGGACGAGACGTGTCATCCACAAGTGCATTGCACGTCACCCCTTAGCTTGGGAATGACTCAGGACGCGATTTCGCGTCCTTACTTCACTGTGTTGTGGACTTTCGGACTAGTTCGAATGAGTGTGGACGTGGATGACTGCGTCCAGATTGAATTTGTTCGAAACGTGGACAGTTCCGGACGAGTCTAGACATGTGCAGACGCGGGTGGCTGCGTTCGTATCGAACTTGTCCGATTTCTGGACCCATTTGGATGCACACATAAGCCATTTTGCGTCTGAATACTCCTTCAGCTGCTTAACCATCTCACTCTCACTCCTCGCTTTCTATCCAATATTATGTCCTAGCAATGCATTTCACAAAACAATAGGATATGTGAATCATGCTTTAGTAAGGCATTAGTAAGTATACTTACAGTGGATGAAGGATTTTCCACGTCGAGGCTTGTGCTGGCAGGCAAGCAAGCTACGTTATCAATTTGACTTACAGACAAGCTACAGACTTAGTTTTAAAAACGATTATCAGAGCAGTTTACAAAAATCCTTTTTAAAAGCACTACTCTAATACCAATTGTAACAACCCGATTTTTTGTAAATTCCTTCAAATACATGAAATTTAAAACTTTTAAAAGACCCCTTTTTAAAACAATATCTGAGTGCAAAACCGGACTGTTATTGGCCCTTTCTCGTGAAAGTGTTGCAGAAGCGTTATAAAATTATTTATTTAAAACATTGCAGAAGTATAAATAATTTATGAAATCTTACGGAAGCGTAAATAATTTATAAAAATCTTTTTTTTTTCTCTACTGACACTAAATAATTAAATATACTTTCATTACAAACCATTTTCTATTTTACTCACTTACCCTAGCCAACCACAAGCTCTTTAACGTGCAAATCCTTCATCCCTACTTTAATATTTGTTCATCGTCTTTCACATTTACTCCTAAGTTTGAGCATTTATTCCATGTACAAGTACCCCTACACTACAAGTAAATTGTAAGCTGAAAGGCTTAGTAAGGAAAAAGGGTTAATGCAATATGATATGCTTCTCTTTAGTCCTTTTTGGAATGGGGGCCACCCAAATCAATCATTTCATAAGTCATTTACTCATTTATTACTTTAATTTAATCCATTTGTTTACTACTCGTACTTCGAGCAGAAGATTAGACGATTTTTTTTGTGATGAAATAGTGGATCGGTTCTAACCTTTTAATTGCAACAAGAACTCTTGTAGCCTAAGAGGGAGGGGTTTCGGCTAGTTGCAGAGTAGACCTGCCACCCATCCGCCCACTAACTCCCATTTTCATCGTTTTCTTTTGTTACTGTGTCAGGCTAAGTTAACGGTACCATAGAAAATATTTATTATCTTAACATTTTTCCCCATTTTTATCATTTATCCTCACTCATGCATGTGTTAGTAACCCCACCAAGGTGTCACCCTCTGTGGGTTTCTATTAGCATGATGCATGACCATACATTCTCAACCTACACATGATACATGCTCGAGTCTAGTGGTCAATTACATGCTCAAGTCTAATTGATTACTATAGATAGATTAACATGCTTGAGTTTAGTTAATTATTCTATTTTACTTAGTTGCTTTACTTAGTTGACATGCATCAAGGATTTATGGCATGAATAAGGTAATTGACATGCTAATATCATTGTAATTAATTACATGTTAATTACAATTACATGGCATAACCTAGATGATCGACAAACACGCTACTACTTATTTTAGTTAGTTGATTAAATATGATAACTAGTTAAACATGCTAATTACATGATACGAGTATTATAATTTCATGCTCGTACTCAGTTATCGTTAATTAGTTAATTTGACATGCTCGGATTAAACATGCTTAAGTGAGATTATAATTGTGATTCTATTTAATTACTCTAGTTATTTACATTATCAACTCTATTTAATTATCTTAATTATTTACGTTAATTATTTAATTACTCTAGTTATTTACGTTAATTATTTAATTATTCTAGGTGAATGAACATAATCAATAATTGATTACACTTACTTAAGCATACTTAGTTAGTTAAACATTAGTTTACATGTTGAGCTTAATCTAATTATTTACATGCTTAGATTACTAATTTCGTTGACATGCACAATAGATTAATGCACGCAGGATTCTAGTAAATTAACAATTAAACATGCTCATTATCACAACTATTGATACAAGTTTAGAGTAAAGGTTGATGTTATAATTATCATTATCATTTATTAAACGTGCTAGGTTAAGAAGGTCAGACAACCAAATGGCAATAGAACACTAATAAAAGAAATGGCAGCTTGTATTTGATAACTGAATAGAAGTTAATTATAAAGAACGATTCACAATAACCAAATGGTAACAGAACACTAATGAAAGAAATGACAGCTTATAATTGGTAACTAAACAGAAGTTAAACTATAAAGAACAATTCACAATAATATCTTCACACTTAACTCATTTATTCCATTCATTATCTAAGCGTTACTCATTTATAAATTGTCCATCACTCGTTCATCGATTATTTAAGCCTTACCAATAGAACTAACAACAAGAGACAAATCTATTAACAAAGGAAATCCATAGAGCATCAACAACTAAGGCATTTTAATCATAGAACCAACAAGGAAATATCACAGAACTATACTAAGCTACAAAACATTAACAATTCTACACTTCAACAACAAGGAAATGCAACTCATGCCCCCTAGTTGTGGTGTAGGGCTCCACAAGCCAATACACCCCTATTTCCTTACCTAAATTGAAGAACTAACTAGGACAACAAGGCCTCCAACGCAGCAGCAGCTCCAGCAATGATAGAGGCTCCAGCAGCTCCAAGCTTCCCCTCACGTAGCTGACTCCTCTAGCTCACTTTCAAAGTCTCAGATCACTTGATCCACTCACATGTATTGCCTTGGAGAATCACACCACTCACACGAGCTCACAGGGGAGAGTTCTCGGACTCCCTCACTTGCAGGAAGGAGACTCACGTAGGAAGAGAGAAAATACTTAGAGAAGAATGGCTGGACTAAAGGAAGAAATGATGGCTTATACCTTAGAGAGGAGACAAATCGTAGCTGGAGGGCAAAGAGGGGGTCGGCTCCGGCAGGGGAGGTTGGCGCCTACGCTGGGGAGAATTTCTTATCGATAAATCGCGTGTAGTAAATGACTACATGACAAGAGTTTGGATATTAAATCCTGAAAATTACGCAGAGCTGGGCTATTTCGGACGAGTGTAGATGCATTAGTCTCGTCTGCAAGAGCAAAATCCTGAATGCTAAATCGCTTCCTCGGATTAGAACTAGCATCCTTGTACTGTCCATACCATCCACATATAACATGTGGATGCATTTTGGTCTCCGCATGAAGCGTCTGCACACGTCCGAATCTGTCTATAAATTGGACAAAGGCAAATCGGATGCGGCCACCCACATCCGTACACGTCCAAGACTCGTCCGAAACTGTCCAAGAGTCGAATAGATTCTATCTGGACGCAGTTATCCACATCCGCACCGTCTGGACATCATCCGCAACTCCACACACATTGAAGTCAGGATGCAAAATCGAATCCTGAGTGGTCCCAAGGCTAAGAGGTGAAATGCAATGCACTTGCGGACGACACGTCTCGTACGCAAGTCATCCACATGCGTCCAAAAGTCGACATTCAGATGCATTAGGACACAAATTTCTCGTCCTAGAGCATCCCAAAGTACAGGAACACCACATAATGCACGTGTAACCAACATAACTCATCTGCATGTCTCCACAGGCTTCCGAAAACGCATTGGAAAACCTTTCTTCACATTTTACTCACTTAACTTTTATCCCCTAATATTTTCTCCATAAATACATGTCATAGAATGACACGTATAAATGCGCAATGTAATATCCTGATCACCCCAACACTTGATTACATCACATATATGGGGAAAACATAACAGAAATACCCCTAGACTTAATGCTCTGAACACGTCCTTATTAATACCCCGAAAATTATCCAACTTAAAAAGTCGGGGTTTTGCAATGGGTCAGTGACTAACTCAGTAGGGAAATTTATACAAAATGCAATGCATGCTAAAACAGTTTTCTTCCTCTTTTGAAAACCATTTTATGCTTCTCATTTACCGTACTTGAATTTTTAAACAATAAAAAAATCTTTATCATTTTATAAATCTGGCCCATGGCCCTCGATGTGGCTTTATTAAAACTTGTTGTATATATAGATAGTTATACTCGCAAAATATGCCAATATCGTTTTTCGTGTGAAAATGTCACCAGTGAAAATGGATGGTTACTCAGGGACTCATCTGTCACTCATCGTAGAAAGGTGGTATAATCACTCGGATGTGCTGATGGGCTATAACCAATGCCGTTACGATCCATGAAATCAGAATAACGGATGAGGTTGCTCACGATAAACCACTTCTCACCAAGTACCTTTACGTTCCAATTTGACGAGGGTTGCCGACGAGCAGAGCTACGCTGTCCAGCGACCCGCCAAATGGAACAGTACTATTATATGATAGACTAATCTTCGCGACTGACAACCTTCAATCTGTTCTCAATGAAATGGATGGTCATGGGAGGACCCACCCAACACATGTCACAGAAAGGTGGCTATCTTCCAATAGCAACACCTCATGAGGCAGGAAAGAATAGCAATGATGGCGATCCACAGATCCAGCACGTCACCCGAGTTATCGGCAAACCAGTTAATGACATACACAACTCGTATAATCAAAATAATGGATGAGGTTGCCCTACGATAGATCCCTACTCACTAGAACCTTGGTGTCCCAAATTGACTAGGGTTGCCGATGAGCAAGCTCCAGTCATCCAGCCAACCCGCCAATATAATGTTACTTAGTAGGCAATCTTCATGACTGAGAACACTGCAAACTCCATGTGACAATACCTTGGCCAGGTTTAGGGGCTCGCAACCCAAGGAGGCGTCATCACCCTTTCATCCGAATTTATAACTTTCAGGATTTTCAACCTGAGGACACGTCACCATGCCCCACCTATATTTTTCCCAATTTCAGGAATTTCAACCTGATGACATGTCATGAATGCCCCATAGTATTTTGCACGTAACGACCAATCTTCATGCAGTAGAAGATTGCATGGGGAGAGCCTTGTGATGTTTTAGCGCTAGAGTTCCTAAAGCATCAAGAGGATTCATCCACTCAATGTACATATTAAACCTTCACGCAGTAGAAGGTTTTGGGGATAACCTTGTGATGCTTTAGCGCTAGAGTGCCTAAAGCATCATGGGGATTCATCGACCATGTAATACCCCGATTTCTTGTAACAATTAAATAAAGATAATTGAGAATAATTTGGGCATAATTTAATACCCAATTAAATGTTTTTATTAGATCATCAAATAAATCAGTAGTAGCCATGCATGAAAAATAGAGAGTTTCATGGGACTGTGAAGTAGCCATGCATGAAAAACAGAGAGTTTCATGCATAAAATGTTTTTATTAGATTTTTGACCTCTTCAACTTCAAAAGACCATAACTTTGGCTACATGTATGCAGAATCGGCTGCAGAAGGTATCAAATCAAAGCTCTCTCAGAGATCTACGACTTCTCATTGGGCTTATCCAATGACCCCCTTTCTTGGGCCCAAAATCATCCGTTTAAGCCCTCAATTTTGCGATAAAAATTTTTTCAAGTAACAAACTGCGAGACACTACAATGTTTACTAATGAACGCCGCCATAGCATTCTGACGGACGACTCCATAGCATCCTGGGAAATCGTAGCGTCTCAGGGGCATCTAAGATGCCGCGGCGTCTAGGCCAAATTTTGCCTTCTTTCCACGGACCGCTACGGCTCCAGATCAGCTTGTTAGCGGCAAACGTAACAGCGATGTTTGCTTTGTCATTTTCCCATACGTTAGTGGTTAATTTGTTAGAAAATAAAGGATAGTAGTTGACTTGCCATTGTCCGCAAACCACGATGGTTAATTTGTCATTTTCCCATATATATATTATTAATACATAAATGATAATTATTTGAAGGTATTAATGGGGAAAAAGGATAAAGAGCTAAACGCGCTAAGGATCGCAAGTAAGTTGATACTTATTGTTGCTTTGGTCTTCAGAGATTGCAAGAGTTAGGATTGCATGTTTTTTAATGATATGTTTCTAGATTAAGCATGTTTTATGAACTCATAGAGGAGATTAATACTGTATGAATTCACGAGCATCATGATTTTTAAAACGATATGAAAAGGGGTTTTCATGCATGGTTTTGAAAAACGAAAAGAAACGAATAATAAATGATAATGTAACAGTTATAAAGCAAAGAGTGAGCCCTAGGTTCTTTCTGGGGCACTCAATGAAGTAAAAGAGTGAGCACGAGGTTCTTTTTGGGGCACTAGTGAAGTAAAGGATGAGCCCGAGGTGCTTTTCGGGACATTCTGAGACTAAGGTCCAGGGTAATTTGGAGGTTCTTTCCGGGGTATTCTGGGACCAAGGGCATAAAGTCTAGAGTAAGCCCGAGGTTCTTTTCGGGGAATTCTGGACAGAAAAGAAAAGTGATATGAAAACGGAAAACGGAAAAAGAAAAGAACAGGAAAAGAAATTGAAACAAAAAATGAAAAAAGATTTAAAAATGTATAGCATGTTTATTTTATTTTATATCACTTCTTCAGCATTAGGCTTGTAATATCCCAAAAGTAAACTTCAGTGTAATTCGTATAAATATGTAATGAGTAATATTATGTTCTAAAGTTATAACACATGAATTGGTATTAGGAAAACAATTTAAGTATGAAACGTTAACGAAACAATTTATAATCTGGTGATGCGGACGATTACGGACGCTATGCGGACGAAGACATAGCATCCGCACCTGCATTAAGTTTTGCCCCTGAACTTTGGGACGACATTTGGTGTCCCAAACTCGTGGCTGTCAAAGTTCAGATGTGTACGAACGCTACAGATGATAGTAGAACCATCTGCTTTGAATCTTTCCAAAATTTGGAGACATTCGGATGTTTGCGGACGAAGATGGACTGCGTCCGAAATGAATCTGTCCTAATCCTGGGTGCATTCGGACAGTTGCGGACGTGGCATACGGACGCCTAACATCATCCGAATATGGCTTACGGACGGTACGGATGAGTGACGAAGGACGCGTTATCTCTTCAAAAACTGACTTCGGACGACTGCGAACAAGACGTGGACGACTTAACCACATCCGGAGGGTAAAAAATATCTGAGAAACCTATTTAAATCTGTTGTCTCTCTCTCTCTCTCCTTTTCATCAACTAATTTCTCTCCGATTTCACCAAGGTGACACGTCTAGACGGTAAAAAGGGTGTTTTGCATGGCTCTAGAAGAGTGGACCTCTTCCCCTTCAAATGGGAATCAACTCCACGGGGCTTTCCCTCTTCCACCACACTTGTCTTCAACCTTTTCCTTTCTTGGTCTATAAGAGCTGAGGAGATGAGAACCGTGGTAGGTATTCAGTTTATAAGTATACGTCAATGTGAGGTGTGTTCTGTTCTTCATCATTATCACTTTGGAAGATTTTGTTTGTTCCTCTAGATTTTGGGCAGTGTCTTGCTGTGAAGAAGACAGCTTGGGAGTTGGAATCCTACAAAAGGTTGAGGTGAGAATTCGAATGATGTAGTTTGCCAGAGGAGGCCTACATCGCGGGGTTATTGTGGGATTATTGTTATGATTTGTGTGTGATACTCCTTGTGTTATTCAATTTCAGACAAGTATGTTTATACTATTATGTTGTTCTATTGTTAAGCATTGCTAATGTGAACACAGTCAACGTAATGGGAAGGACTTATGAAAAAGGATATCATGTTCAAAGAAAACACTTAGTAGAACAGATTTTGTAACCACCCGGTTTTTATTTACTTTAAAATCGCGTGAAATTTAAAACTTTTCTCTTTATGTAAACATCAGAGCATTCTTTCTTTATAAAAACCCGAGAGTTAAAACTCTTTACTTAAAACATTTATCAATTGCAGAAGATGATAGGTTCCAAGAATCACTTAGAACACAATATTCAAATCGATCCAGAAAACTGTGAAACTCGGACAAGTAATACTAAAACAGAAATAACTCATAATCCAACCGTGAACTTTAGCTGGATTTTGGTGAGCACCACCTTAACACATTCATGAATAATGTATCAAAATTACAGCTCATTATCCACTCTGAAACAAAAGTTATAGCAGAAACAATATAGTCCAGAAATCTGGAATTCTCCTGGACAGATCCGACAACCCAAATTAAAACGAACAGAACTTCTCTTGTATATGGAATATTAACGTCAATTTTGGAGGGTAGCTACTTATCTCAAAACAGAACAATTCTCTAGAAGGGACCGAATAAAAATAATCAGTGCAAGGACCCAAAATAGATTCCACAATCGGTGACATTAACAGATCAATAAGAAAACAGATTCAGCATCACACAAATAATCCAACAATAACTTTCTCCAATCAATAATCCACACAAAATCTCTTCAACAAAGATTAAGTAATCAACCACCAGAACATTAGGGCACCCAAGAACCAAAGAAAGAATCAAGAAATCCTTCAAGAATCAAGATTAACGTCGAGCAGTCCGCGGACCTACTAGTGAGAGGGGCGACTTGTGGTTGGCCAATGGACAACACTCTCCAAGGATGGAAATCTTCTTTTATCTCCACACCACAATCCTCACTATAAAGATAGAGGATTGGAAGAGATAATATCCCAAGAATTGCAAGGTTAAGAAGCTTCAAGAATCCCTTGCATGGGGATGGAAGAATCGGCACTAATGGAGGGAGGAGGCCGCGACTTGTTCTTCACGAGAAGCAAAATTCTATTCAATTGAAACTAGGTCCTTCTTTCCAAAAGAGGGTACTTAAACCCTAATGTTTACAAATTAGGTCAAAAAGACCAAAATTCCCTTAATGATGAAATTTGGGCATGCAAACCGCGCACCTCTCTACACTTACTCCAAAAAATAACAACAACATAAAAAAAACAAGTAAAAGTTTTGATCAAGTAAGTCTACTAATAATTCAAATCAAGAATTCAAATTGTACTTGTACTCTTCGAGTCCACATTCTACATAGGCCACTTGGATGTCGGTTTAGGTTGGTCTAGCATGCTCCCATGTAATCGAGTGGAACGGAACTTCTTTATCGTCATGTGATATTTCCTTTAAAGAATCTCAGATCTTGAAATCTCCTGCAAAATAAAAAACGAGTTAGGAAACCTATGACTTTCTTGGCTCGACTCCGTGTGAGAGGACCCTGGGGCACATCATCCTCCCAGGGTGATTGAGGATTTGACCTCAAATCCATAGAATGCTCCAAAGTATCCTCATTAGAAAACTCGTCTCCATCATGGAATGGTGATAAATCCTGAACGTTGAAGGTGGCCGAAACTCCATAATCCTCAGGTAGCTCGATCCGATATGTATTATTATTGATACGTTCCAATACTTTAAAGGGACCATCAGCCCTCGGCAATAGCTTGCACTTACGCTGATTAGGAAATCGATCTTTACGAAGATATAACCAGACAAAATCGCCCACCTCAAAAATAACTTCCTTCCACCCCCGGTTTGCAAGCTTAGCATATTCAGAATTTTTTTTCTCGATACTCTTCTGTACTTCTTCATGCAATAACTTAACTCACTCGGCCTTCACAGCTCCATCTTCACTCACATAGTCAGTCACTGGAATTGGTAAGAGATCCGTAGGCGTAAGAGGATTAAATCCATATACTACCTCAAATGGTGTATGATGAGTAGTCCCATGTACACTCCGGTTGTAAGCAAACTCCACATAAGGCAACTGTAAGTCCCAATCGGTTACTCTTTTACTGAGCACCGATCTTAGTAATGCTCCCAGGGTACGATTAACCACCTCCATCTGTCCGTCAGTCTGGGGATGGAAAGAAGTGTTGAAGAACAATTTAGTACCCAGTTTCCGCCATAAAGTCTTCCAAAACTAACTTAAGCATTTCGTATCCCGATCTGACACTATAGAGCGAGGAACTCCATGTAAACGAATGATCTCCTTAAAGAATAAATCAGCTATATGAGGGGCATCATCAGTTTTGTTACAGGCAATAAAGTGAGCCATTTTGGAGAAACGATCTACAACAACCATGATAGAGTCTTTTTAGCTCAGGGAGTGTGGGGAATTCCTAGGATAAAATCAACATTGATTTCCACCCAAGGATGAGTGAAAGAACTCGGCTCTTTGCCTTTTTACAAACAATACAACGCTCCACAATCCTTTGTACATCTCGACACAAATGAGGCCAATGAAAGTGCTCTTGATTGGCTTCAATAGTTTTCTTATTGCCGAAATGCCCTGCTAAACCACCACAATGAGCTTCAAGGATGAGAGCTTCCCGAAGACTGCATATAGGAATACATAACTTGCCATTATTAAAAAGGAAGCCATCCTCCAAGAAGTATGGAAAATCCAGCTTGAGCAAACAATTAGAGTAAATACTACCAAAATCCTTATCCTCCGAATAAAGCTCCTTGATCCAGTTTAGACCAAAAAGTCTGGCATTAAGTTCTGTCAACAAAATAGAATGCCTAGAGAGAGCGTCCGCGACCTGATTAGATTCTCCCCTTTTATATTTAATAATATAGGGGTAGCGTTCTAGAAACTCTACCCATTTGCCATGACGACGATTAAGCCTCCCTTGGCTACGAATGTATCGCAATGCTTGGTCATCCGAATGAATGATAAATTCTCTAGATAAGAGATAGTGTTGCCAAACTTCCAGCGCTTGGATAACTGCATAGAATTCTTTATCATAAGTAGAATTGTTTAAGGCGGCCCCCTTTAGCTTTTCACTAAAATAGGAAACCGGCTTGCCTTCCTGCATAAGAATAGAACCAATACCCACTCCCGAGGCATCGCATTCAATCTCGAAAACCTTGGTAAAATCTGGAAGCCTAGAAGTGGAGCATTGCATAATTTTTCTTTAATAGATTCGAAGCTCGCTTGGCGGGATGAAGTCCATACAAAATCTTTTCCTTTCTTGGTGCAATCAGTAATAGGGCACATGATTGAGCTGAACCCCTTTATAAAACGTCGGTAGAAGGATGCTAAGCCATGGAAACTCCGAACTTCCGAGACACAAGTTGGAATCGGCCATTCCTTGATTGCCACTATTTTTGATTCATCGACTTCCATTCCGTCTTTAGTAACAATAAATCCCAAGAAATAGACTCTATCTTGAGCAAAGGAGCATTTCTTGAGATTGCCAAATAGCTGAGCTTTTCGTAATACTTTAAATAATAATCACAGGTGTGCAAGATGACTGGAGATATCCGAGCTATAAATAAGTATATCGTTGAAATAAACGACGAAAAACTTACCCATAAAATCTCAAAGAAGGTGATGCATCACTCGCATAAAAGTACTAGTGGCATTAGACAACCCAAATGGCATGACCATCCATTCATAGAGACCATACTTTGTTTTAAAAGCTGTCTTCCACTCATCCCCTTCGCGCATTCGAATCTGATGATATCCATTTTTCAAATGAACTTTCAAAAAAATGGTAGCACCACTTAGTTCATCTAACATATCCTCAAGCCTTGAAATAGGAAAGAGATATTTGATAGTGATTTGATTAATGGCACGGCTATCAACACACATCCTTACTAAACTGTCTTTTTTAGGAACCAACAAGGTAGGTACTGCACAAGGACTAAGAGACTCTCGAATATAACCCTTGTCAAGTAGTTCGGTGACTTGTTTTTGAAGCTTTTTGGACTCATCAGGATTTAATCTATAAGCTGGATGGTTTGGTAGAGAAGCCCCTGGCAAAAGATCTATCTGGTGTTCAATTCCTCCCAAAGGTGGCAATCCCGGAGGTAACTCTTCCGGAAATATGTCTTCGAACTCTTTAAGCAAGCCAAATATCGAATCGGGGATAGTGCCCAATTCCTCCAATCTTTCCCGAAACAACATGAAAACAATCGACCCTCCTTGCATTAAGGACCTCTTAAGATCCCCTTTTGTGATTATAAGGGAGTTTTCGGTTCTATTCTTATTCATGCTCTCATAGTCTTTAGCAATCTGATTCGGGTTGAGAGGAGCTAGATTCACGGTTTTTCCTTTGAATTTGAAGGAGTAATAGTTAGAATACCCATCATGCTTTGTCTTCCTATCAAATTGCCAAGGTCTTCCAAGTAATAAATGGCTAGCCGTCATTGGAACAACATCAAACGTGGTGTCATCCTCATAGCCACCGATAGAAAAGGACAATCTCACTTGTTTGGTAACTTTGATCGGGTCTTTGTCATTCAACCAATTTAATCGATAAGGAGTAGGGTGAGTTGAGGTGGTCAACCCCAATTTTTCAACAACCTCTGATGATATGACATTAGTACAACTACCACCATCAATGATCAACGAACACAATTTTCCTTGAACTTGACAACGAGAATGGAAGATAGTTTCCCGCTACAATTCCTCAACTTGGTTTTGAATCGCCATAGATCTCTTCATCACTACAAGCAAAGAACCCTCAGGAGCATAGAAAGTTTCTTCCACATTATCATCTTCCGTCAATGCCACACCCTCTTCCTCATCTTCACTAACTATCTCATTAGCTTCCGTTTTAAGAATCATCACCCTTGCATTTGGACATTGAGAGGCTATATGACCGAATCCCAAGCATTTAAAGCACTTCATGTCACGGGTTCTAGGCTTGTTATTATCAAACAAAGGCTTCTTTTCTTCATTACTCTTCACGGCACTGGGCTTGTTCTCTCCTTTCTAAATCAGTTTTAAAGGAGTGTTGTTTTTAGAGAAAGGCTGAGATATGCTCTCTTTTGCTCTCCTTTTTCTTTGCCTCAATCCTCAAGGCTAATTGTACCACATCCTCAAAAGTAACATAAGATTGTAACTCCACTGTTTCACCAATCTCTTTGTGTAAGCCTTTAATAAAACGAGCAATGGTTTGCTCTATTGGTTCAGTCACAATACAACGTATTTTCAATATCTCGAATTCAATTAAGTACTCATCCACGGTTAAAGTGCCCTGCCTCAAATTTTGCAATTGAAGAAACAACTCTTGCTTATGATGTGGAGGCACAAATCTTTTCCTCATAAGCGCTTTTAAAGCCTCCCAACTTCAGACCTCTCCTTCACCATTTTTCCGCCTTAGTGCTTTGAGATCCTCCCACCAAATACTAGCATAGCCAAAAAATTCCAAGTCTACCATTCGAATTTTTTTCTTTTCCGAATAATCGTAACATTCAAAAATACGATCCACCTTTTCAACCCATTCAAGAAAATCTCCCCCATTACTAGAGCCCTTGAAATTAGGGATAGAAACTTTCACATGCCTCATTTCATGATTACCATGTGATCTCCTCCTAGGACTTGGTGAATTCGAATCTTCGGGTTCCTCCCAATCTTCATCGAATACACTAGCATTGTGTCCTCTAGAATCATTAGAAGTACTAATCCTCCTTCTAGATCTTGGAGTTCTAGGACTCCGTACATGATCATTATTTGAAGATCCAATTTGTTGCTGCAATTTGAGGATCATTTCAAACATCTCCTTCATGGAAGGCTCGGTTGGCTCTTGATTTTCCTCGGGTGGTGGCGCACTAGAATTATTTCTCATTTCCCGGGGAATATGATATTGAGCACCACTTCTAGTACTCATAACCAATCTTATAATTATCAAGAATAGTAGCAAACGTAAAAATCGGCTCTGATACCAAATGATAGATTCCAAGAATCACTTAGAACACAATATTCAAATCTGTCCAGAAAACTGTGAAACCTGGACAAGTAAAACTAAAACAGAAATAACTCATAATCCAACTGTGAACTTTAGCTGGATTTTGGTGAGCACCACCTCAACACATTCATGAATAATGCGTCAAAATTACAGCTCATTATCCACTCTGAAACGGAAGTTATAGCAGAAACAATATAGTCCAAAAATCTGGAATTCTCTTGGACAGATCCGACAACCCAGATTAAAACAAACAGAACTTCTCTTGTATATGGAATATTAACGTCAATTTTGGAGGGTAGCTACTTATCTCAAAATAGAACAATTCTCTAGAAGGAACCGAATTAAAATAATCAGTGCAAGGACCTCAAACAGATTCCACAATTGGTGACATTAACAGATCAGTAAGAAAACAGATTCAGCATCACACAAATAATCCAACAATAACCTTGTCCAATCAATAATCCACACAAAATCTCTTCAACAAAAATTAAGTAATCAACCACCAGAACATTAGGGCACCTGATGTGCCCCAAATCCCTGTCACTTGAGCCCGAGCCAAGGGCTCTTTTATTTTCTAACTTTTTATTTATTTTGTAGGTTTTCTGAATCAAATAAACAAAGAGGAGTTGGCATTTGGGCTAATGGAGATCTTGTAATCTTTGGGAGGAAATTATAGGTTTTCCATTTCTGCCTAAAACCAGAGTTGTGGACGTTCAAGGGCTATTTCGACAATCGGGACAGCGTCGTTTCAACTTTCGTCTTTCATACAAAATGTAGCCAACATCCAGAGGTTTCGAACAAGATATTGAACGTTGTATTTGGGCTCCATTTGGTATGTCAAATATCTTTGTTTCAGAGAGAAAAACTCAAACTCGGACTTGTTGTTGTTGTTTTAATTAAGGGTTATTTTAGTCATTTTGCTACTAGGGTATTTTGGTCTTTTGACCTATTTTGTAAACAATAGGGTTTATGTACCTTCGTTTGGAAGAAGAAACCAGTTTTGAATTGAGATAATTTTTGTGTTTTGGAAAACACCTAGCCGCAGCCTCCCCGTCTCCTTAGCATGGATTTCATCCATCACCCAAGCAAGGGCTCTCTTGAAGCTTCTCAACCTTGCAAGCCTTGGGATATTGTTTCTTCCAATCCTTATCTTTAAGGTAAGATTGTGGTGTGGAGACAAGAGAACTTTCCAACCTTGGAGAGTGTTGGTTTTTGGCCAACCCCAAAGTCGCCCCTCTCACTAAGAGGTCCACGGACTCCATTGTATTTTCTCTTGATTCTTGAAGTTCTTTTATGTTCTTTTCTTGCTGCTTGGATAATATATGTTCTGGTGATTAAATGCTGGTTATTTGTTGAAGAAGTCTTTTGGAGATTATTGATTGAAGAGGGATATTTTCTAATCATTGTTGAAGTAGAATCTGTAATTTTTGTTGGATTGTTGTTACCGCTGATTATAGTATCTGTTTGAGGCCCTTACGACGTTCGTCTCTGTTTGATGTCTTCTAGTGATTTGTTCAAGATTAAGTCAGGGAGTTGCCTTCCAAATTTGGGGCCGTTTGATGTTTGTAGCTCAAGTTATTCCATTTTGATTCTGTGTTTGTAAAACTGTCATGCTGGAAACTAATTTCTGATTGTTATTTAATTTGATATATCTCCTAATGTAGAGTGCTTTTTGGGTTGGGATTTTGACACAACTTGCCTGAATATATTAAGTTTATTTCCTCCAAAATACAGCTTTAGTTCATGTGTATTTTTGGAGCTTAATTCAAATCTAGGACAGATTTCTTTAAGGCTCTCCATTTGTTTCTTGGAGCCTATCAGCACCCAAGAACCAAAGAAAGAATCAAGAAATCCTTCAAGAATCAAGAGTAACGTCGAGGAGTCCGCGAACCTCCTAGTGAGAGGGGCGACTTGTGGTTGGCCGACGGACAACACTATCCAAGGATGGAAATCTTATTTTATCTCCATACCACAATCCTCACTATAAAGATAGAGGATTGGAAGAGATAATATCCCAAGAATTGCAAGGTTAAGAAGCTTCAAGAATCCCTTGCATGGGGATGGAAGAATCAGCGCTAATGGAGGGAGGAGGCCGCAGCTTGTTCTTCAAGAGAAGCAAAATTCTATTAAATCAAAACTAGTTCCTTCTTTCCAAAAGAGGGTACTTAAACCCTAATGTTTACAAAATAGGTCAAAAAGACCAAAATGCCCTTAATGATGAAATTTGAACATGAGGGCGGGGTTTGCAAGCAAACCGTACACCTCTCTACACTTACTCCAAAAAATAACAACATAAAAAAAACAAGTAATTTTGATCAAGTAAGTCTACTAATAATTCAAATCATCGAGTGGAACAGAACTCCTTTATCGTCATGTGATATTTCCTTTAAAGAATCTCAGATCTTGAAATCTCCTGCAAAATAAAAACGAGTTAGGAAAGCTATGAGTTTCTTGGCTCGACTCCGTATGAGCATAATTAAATATTTTTTATAAAACGCAGCAGAATTAAAACAAAGCCTTAAAGAATATTAAATAATTCACAAACCATTTTTACTAATAAATTCCCTTTTAAATTCTTTAGCCCAGCCAGCCACAAGATCTACTGTACAAATACTATATCAGTGGCTACAATCTGTTTTTGAACATATACCTACATTACGAGGAAAACAATGAGCCTAACGCCAGCAAGAATTAGAATTTAAATGCAATGCGAATGATGCGTGACCACACAATGCATCACAGAAGAGAGCCATATCTCTTCTGGAAGTTAGGGTGGAATACTCCAAGGGTCATGTGGTTGAACCATTTCACTCCGATGGGGAGATATATCCATCAGGGGTGTTGACATGCCATTATCCTCACTTTTGCTAAAGTTGTTGGGGGTTTTAGAACGGGGTAAAGGTGAACCCAGCTTTCACTAGCTAACTCTCATCTCACTGCTCCCTATGTGGTAGTATACTACCGTATGGAAGTGTCACCGATCACCCGAACCCCCACACACCTATTTACATATATTAAGTATGACGTACAATATGTAAACAGTTTCATAATTCCTAGGTATGATACATGTATATCAAATAGAGTGCACAAACCATACATACATCAAGAGGAATTCACAATATATTATATGGAACAAGTATAACAAACAAGGCTAAACCCTTCATGAAGCAATAGGACTAGAAGGATTAAAATTACTAAACTAAAACATCACATGTATAGAGTAGAGCATACTGAATATTTGAGTAAATGTTAGGAAGGCAAAATAACAGTGAGCATGTTGTATTACCCAATCCCTTAGTTTTCAGTTTAGGTGTTAGTTTAATTAGAACTAACATTAACCCCCAATAAGCATGACAATCAGTATACTATAACAAATTTCAAATAATGATCCCTTTACTTATAAGGAATCATTTAAAGGAAGAATTCAAGGACAGAAGCATGCAAGAACAGAACCATCCTCTATACACAGAATTTAAGCTAAAACTCCAATTGACACAGAGTTAAACTCCCATTAATGGTTCACAGAGCTAACATCAAGTCTTAATACATGAAAACTACACTCCTTAAATAATTGACAAAGCTCAAATAATCTAATGAGAACTAAACTCCAATAACAGTTCACAAAATCAGAAAACTACACTCCTTAAGTAATTGATAGCAACTAAACCATGAAAAGTAAACAACGTCAACTATCCATATTTCCAAAGGATTCTCAACTACAGATTTTCATGCTTGCTACCAATCAAGTTCACAATGCATTTTTATTTCTTAAAGGAACAATCTGATCATCAATAGTAAAAACAATAGGATAACAGTTCCAAATTTCTAGTAACTTAATATGACTTGGTGATAAGAAACATGCTAGGCTCATCCTCAAGTAATTCATGATCTCAAACCAGGTAGCATATCACATAGGCAACGTATTCAAGCACTTAAAATCCAAGCTCTCAATAATTCGTCCATTTAACAATTTCACAACAACACCCATAATGTAGGGCCTCCTTTGGCCAACCACATATTCTAGTTCTTACCTCTTGTTTTCCAGCAGCTTAACCAAGCAAACAAAGCAAACCAAACAAAATAGCAGCTCAACGATATCCTCAACCTTCCAACTTAACCTAATCTATTGAAGGTTCAATCATAATTCAAATCACAACTTACCTTCACGGTGGACAGACTTCATAGAGCCCTTGGAGCAGCATACCGATCGTCCAACTAAGCACACAGTCCTCCACACTCAATCACCAAAGTACCTCCTAATCACAAAACAACACAACACTCCCAACACAACACTCCCACAATTGTGTATTTGTAGAGCACAGCAGAGAACACCCTGAACTTACCTCTTACAGACGAAGGGGAGAGAGAGAAGGAGCTGCAACTGGAGATAAAGATTTTGCAGGGGAGATGGCCATTGCTCCAACCAAGGAGGAGAGGTCCACACACCAAGTACAACGTGGAAAAGCTTCCATCAGGATGGGAGGGGCTGGGCGTTGCAGGGGGTGTAGGCTGGAGAGAGAGTCTTGTTGATTTCAGCAAGAAATCGGAAGAAAGAGAATAAATTGAAATGGGTTTCTTTGAAATTCCCAAACATTCGGATGAGTCGAGTCATCCGCAGTCCTCGTCCACACCATCTGAAAGTCAATTTGGGTCGAGAAAATGTGTCCCCAGCCTTTGTCCATACCGTCCGCAGGTGTCTTTCGGATGAGAAATCTTGTCCTGATGTAGCATCCGCAGTCATCCGAATTGTCCAAAAATTATTACAAATTCAAATTGGGCGATGACCTTCTTCGTCCGCGTTCATCCGCTATCATCCGAATGTTTCCAGAATTGTACAGATTCAATGCAGACGCGAGCCCTCTTCATCTGCTTCGTCCGCAGGCGTCCGAAACTCACCAGTGCACATTTTTTCTAAGTTTTCCATACTTAGATTATTTTCCAAATATTTTTCCCAATTAATTTTCTTATCAAATAAATCTCAATCATCCCTAATTAATTCAGTTATAAAAATTGGGGTGTTACAAATTTCTTGTACAGTGTTTAATGGTTGGTTTGAATACTTTGAATGAGATATGCTAGAGACAAGGCTTTTTGTTCAGCAATTAAAGCATGTCATGATTTCCAGGTAGAGGATTTATAGTGGATGGATATGAACTTCTGTAATACGTTGATATGCTGTATAATTCATAGAAACTATATCCATTATATGCTCGTAGTAAATGCCGAAGTTGTTGTAGTTAGATAACCCTTTTTCAATTATTCGTATTATGTCCACTGTTGATTGAAGATGCTAAAGTACTAAGAATGTATATTATGATTAGTTGTCCTTTATTGTTATAGTTGTGTTGTTCTTTTCAATTCAGTACAGTTTTTGACATACATGCATCATTTTAAGACTTATGAACTTGTTTCCATATTGCATGATATAATAAATCTATGTAAATAGGCGTGTGGGGGTTCGGGAAAACAATTACATCTCATGGAGATAGTATATGTTCACAATGGAATGATTAGAAAGAAAGTAGGTTAGTTACATGGGATCGAGGGTTCATTGTCTTTTGTTCTGAAATCCCTAACGTTCTCGTAACAAAAGAGTGAATATCGGCATGAGGAACACCCCGAGGAGTATATCTTTTAGTGGAATGACTGATTCTTCCTCATGGCCCTATGGTGTATGTCACTCCTGGCTTAATTACATTGTATGGTCATGCATAACATCACATTGTATCGAATCCTTAAAATTTCAAACTCGATCAAGTATTCATCAATCGTTACTGAGCCTTGTTTCAATTTTTGAAGTTGAAAGAATAGTTCTTGCTTGTAGTGCGGAGGGACAAATCGTCTTCTCATGAGTTCTTTCAAAGCTTCCCAACTTCGGACTTCAACTTCCCCAGTTTTTCTTCTTTGCGATTTAAGGTTTTCCCACCAAATACTAACATACTCGGAGAACTCCAATGTAACCATTTGTAACTTCGTCTTTTCAAAATAATCATAACAATCGAAAATACGATCCACTTTTTCGACCCATTTAAGAAAATCTCTCCCATTACTAGAGCCTTTAAAATTAGGGATAGAAACTTTGACATGTCTCATTTAATAATTACCATTTGATCTCCTTCTAGGGCTCAGTGAATCCGAATCCCCGGGATCCTCCCAATCTTCGTCAACTAAGCTAGCATCCCGTCCCCTAGAATCATTTGAAGTACTAATCCTCCTTCTAGGTCTTGGGATTCTAGGGACCCGAACATGATCATTATCAGAAGATCCAATTTTTTGCTGCAATTTGAGGATCATTTTGAACATCTCCCTCATGGATGGCTCGGTCGGTTCTTGATTTTCTTCGGGTGGTGGTACACTAGAATTGTTTCTCATATCTCGGGGATTATGATATTGAGCACCACTCCTAGTACTCATAATCAGCCTTAAAAATCACAATAATAGCAGCGAACTTGAAAACGGCTCTGATACCAAATGATAGGATACAAAGATCTCCAAAAACACAATAGAGAAATCTGTCTAGAAAACTGTATTTAATCGAACGAGCAATATTAAAATAGATTTAACTCCCAATTCCCATGTGAACTTGATCTGATATTTCGAAGATAGGTGCACAACACAGTCACATAAATCGTGTCAAAAAACCATAAGAAAATCCACTCTAGATCAATAGTTATGCTCGAAATAGAGGAACTCAAAAACTAGGGTTTAAACTGGATAGATTTACCATCTGAGATTCAATCATGAATATCTCGAGTTACACATATCTAATGAAGCCCAAATTTAGAAGGCACCTACTTGACTCAATACTGAATAAATCTCCAGAAGGGCTCGAATTAATATAAATGATGCAAGGGCCTCAAACAGACCACTCAATCTGGTATAAATAACTGTCCAATGAGAAAACAGATTTCCACAGCAAAAAGATAATCCAATAAGAAAACCGAATATAACATTCAAGAGCTCGTTAGAAAGCTCCGTCTGTTGGCTACAATTCGTATGAAGGACAAAAGTTGAAACAACGCCGTCCCGATTGTTGAAATAGCCCTTGAACTTCTACTGCTCAGATTCTAGGCGGAATTGGACAGCTCCTACTTTTCTTCTATGATTGCATGATATTATTCACTAGTCCAAAACACCAAATCCTCTTTGTGACATTGAATAAAACTTTCCTCCAAATTGGATAGAAAAGAAACACCTAGAAAACAAATAAAAAAGTTAGAAATAAAGGAGCCCCTGCCTTGGGCTCAAGTGATAGAATTTGGGGCACATCATGGTCATGCATAATATCACATTGCATTTCATTCTCATTCTTACTGGGCGTTAGGCTCATTATTTTCTCCCATGATGTAGGTAATTTATATGCTGATAATAAATCAAATCGTGGAGGAGGTATTTCAAGACAATATCTTGGGTTATCAGCCACTTTGATATATTGGTTGTGGTTCATCACAATGGTATTTTGGTAGTTTGACAATTAGTACTTTGGATTTTAAAAACTGGTATTTTGGTATTGTAATAGTTAGAATATCCTATTTTGTTTTGAAAAATGTAAACAGACTGTTTTATAAACTTTTGTAACTATCCAGCCAGATTTTGGAAACCATTTTATGTTATTTCGCTCGATTTACTCTGATGATTTTTTTTAATTATGAAATGAAAAACGAAAAAATTTTATGACAGATTTTAAAAGTTGAGAAATAAATTGAAAAAATAACGAGACATTACAGTTGGTATCAGAGCACACCCAGGTCAAAGTCGATTCTGTAGACTCCTGATAATACAAGGCTTGTCATGGAATACACTCTTCCCTATTTTGTAAAGATTTTATTTTATGCTCAGTAAATTTATTCGTTCCTAATTGATTTGTAGCAATTAAGACTTAAATGGCATGAAGAACACGACATGACGCTACAGTTCCTAATGAATGAGATGAAGCTTTTAGTCGTATCGCTGAAGTGATTGATCACCAATCCCAGTAAATCGAAAGACTTATAGAGTGTGGCAATGGTGGAAATGGTGGTAATAATGGAAATAGAAATAACCAGGCTATTGTAGTACCCCACCTACTGAAGCTCGTTCGGAGAAATTCCAACGACTCAAACCTCCTAATTTTTATGGAAATATAACTAATATTGCTGGAGCAGAAGCCTGGATACATTCCCTTGAGAAGATGTTTGAGTATACGAAGATACGAGAGACAGATAAAGTATAGTGTGCTACTTATCTTCTGACACAGGATGCACAGTTCGGGTGGGATTTAGTAAAGACAACATTGAATCTTTCGACATTCACCTGGGAGAATTTCAAAGAATTATTCAATGAGAAGTATTTTAGTTTTACGGTCTAGAATTAGAAAATGATGGAATTTACGAGACTTCGCCAAACAGGAACGATGTCTGAGTACATTCGTCGATTTGAGGCGTTATCAACATTTGCTCCACATGTGGCAAATAATAATGGACTAAAGGTACAACAATTTGTACAGGGACTCAAGATAGAGATATTGCGCGGAGTTAGAATGACAGGCATTTGAGGCGTTCCTTATGCACAGATAGTGGCAAGAGCATTGGATGCTGAGGATGTGGAAAGTATTGCAGCAAGACAACGTGAATGTCAAAGAATTGGTAGGAATAATCAAACTTTCCAACAATAAGGGCAACCAGTAAACAACCGTGGAGTTAGAGGACCACCCGTACAGGACATACAGCAAGGGCGAGAGAAACGTCCTGCAAATGAAGCACTTACTACTGCACCTCTTATATGCCCGAAATGTAAAAAGAATCATGTTGGACCATGTAGAGTGGAAACAACTGTATGCTTTAAATGCGGACAACCTAGACACATTGCAAGGCGTTGTCCAACTTTAACTGGCGGTGTAATTCCCCGAGTCTTTTCATTGCAAGAAGAGGAGAAGAAGGAAGAAGAATTTCCAGCAGTTATATCGGGTACCACATATATTAATAATGTAGCACTTACTACTGCACCTCTTATATGCCCGAAATGTAAAAAGAATCATGTTGGACCATGTAGAGTGGAAACAACTGTATGCTTTAAATGCGGACAACCTGGACACATTGCAAGGCGTTGTCCAACTTTAACTGGCGGTGTAATTCCGCAAGTCTTTTCATTGCAAGAAGAGGAGAAGAAGGAAGAAGAATTTCCAGCAGTTATATCGGGTACCACATATATTAATAATGTAGCTGCTTATACGTTATTTGATACTGAGGCCACTCATTCGTTTATTTCAACACAATTTTGCTCATAAGCAAGATGTTCCCCTAAGATTTCAAAGAAAGGTTATCGAGTCCTTATCCCTTCTGGTGGCTATTTGACTGCGAATAGTATTCTTGAAGATTATGCAGTTCAAATAAATAACCGTGCTTTTCAAGCTACCCTAATCGTGATAGATATAAAGGGATTTGATCTAATATTGGGTATAGATTGGTTAAACATTAATCAGGCAATTATTAATTGTGCACGATGAGAATTTCAGTTGTATCCTTTTAATGGGGAGCCGTACGTGTTTCAAGGGATGAAAGAGAAGGGAAAGTTACCAATTATTTCTACTCTCAAAGAAGATCAACTATTGGTGACACGGATGTGAAGGTTTCCTCGTTCATATAATGAATACAACAATAAAATTCGATGCAAAAGTTGAAGATATAAAAGTTGTTCATGAATTTCCTGACGCTTTCTTGGATGATCTTCCAGGATTACCTCTTGTCACAGAGATTGATTTCATTATAGATTTACAACCTGCCGCGGAACCGATTGCAAAAAATCCATATCATGTGGCAACTTGAACAGTTGGTGCAAAAAAGGTTCATTCGTTCGAGTTTCTCACCTTGGGGAGCTCCGATATTATTTGTGAAAAAGAAAGATGGATCGTTACGCATGTGCGTGGATTATCGAGAATTAAATAAAGTGACGATCAAGAATAAATACTCTTTGCCTCGTATTGATGATTTATTCGATCAACTCAATGGTGCCTGTGTCTTCTCTAAAATTGATCTTCGATCGAGATATTATCAATTATGAGTAAAGCAAGAAAATATACCAAAGACGACTTTCTGAACCAAATATGGGCATTAGGAGTTTATGGTAATGTCATTTGGCTTAACAAATGCTCCTACAGCTTTTATGGATCTGATGCAACAGATATTTAAGGATTATTTAGACAAATTCATAGTCGTTTTCATCGACAATATTCTTGTTTATTCTCGATCTGAAGAAGAGCATGTTGAGCATTTAAGAATCACTCTGTCTATTCTCAACTAGCACCAACTATATGAAAAAGTTTCAAAGTGTGATTTTTGGTTAAAGGAAGTTTGTTTCCTCGGCCATGTTATATCAAAAGAGGGTATTGTTGTTGACCCTACAGAGATTCAAGCAATTGTTGAATGGGGACAACCAAAAAGTGTAAGAGAGATATTTGCAGTTTTCTTGGTTTAGCTGGCTATTACCGGCGTTTCATTGAGGGATTTTCAAAGATTGTTATACTTCTTACCAGTTTAACCAAGAAGAATGTACGATTCTGGTGGTTTGACGAATGTAAAAAGAGTTTTTCGGAACTCAAACGTCGATTGACATCTGCACCTGTATTAACCTTACCTGTTGAAAATCAAAATTTCTATATATTTTGTGATGCATCCAGACGTGGACTTGGAGGAGTATTGATGCAATAAGGGAAAATGATTGCTTATGCTTCCAGGCAACTCAAACCATATGACCTTAATTATCCGGCGCATGACCTTGAGCTTGCTGCTGCAGTCTTTACTTTAAAACTCTTAAGACATTATCTCTACGCGCAGCGTTGTGAAATATTTACAGATCACAAGAGTTTGAAATATATTTTTACACAGAAGGAGCTCAATATGAGGCAGCGACGCTGACTTGAATTTGTAAGAGATTGCGATTGTGAAATTAAATATCATCCTGGCAAAGCAAATGTTGTAGCAAACGCTTTAAGTTGTAAACTTGCTGTGATGAGTATAACATGTCAGGAGATGTCAGCTTGATTATAGAAAGATGCAAGAATTGGATGTACAGCTAATTCTAGAATACTTAGCGGATGTTTTGTCTGCTTTGACTCTTCAACCCACAATTTTGGAAAGGATAAAAGAAGTTCAAATGAAATATGTGCATTGTGAAGCTTTCAAGCTTAACCCAACTCTGCCTGAGTTTCTCCATTATTCTTTATCTGCCGATGGAATTGTGAAGTATAAGGATAGATGGTATGTGCCATAAATACTTTTACAAATAGCGATCGTGAAAGAATCATATTCATCTAGTTATTCTATTCATCTTGGATGTAATAAGATGTACAAAGATCTTCGAATGCATTATTACTTGAACAGAGTGAAGGTTACTATTGCTTTTTATGTGACCCATTGTGAGATCTGTCAACAAGAAAAAGCTGAGCATCAACGACCAGGTGGAGTGCTTCAACCACTGCCTATACCACAATGGAAGTGGGAACATATTTCTATGGATTTTTTTTACTGGATTACCAAGGTCGGTCAACGAACATGAAGCGCTATGGGTCATTATTGATAGGTTGACAAAAGTTGCTTATTTCTTACCTGTACATATGACTTTTACAATGACGCAGTTTGCAAACTTATATATCAAAGAGATTATACAACTTTATGGTATTCCTGTATCTATTGTGTCTTATCATGATCCGCAATTTATATATATGTTTTGGAAATGTGTCAATAAGGCTGTGGTTACTGAATTGACAATGAGTACAGCCTTCCACCCTCAAACTAATGGTCAAAGTGAGCGGACGATCCAAATATTAGAAGATATGCTGCGTGCTTGTATTTTGGAATATCAGGTTGGATGGGAAAAGATTTTACCATTGGACGAGTTCGCTTATAATAATAGTTTTCAAGCGACCATTGGTATGGCTCTATATGAAACGTTATACGGTAGAAAATTCCAAACTCCTCTCGCATGGAATGAAGTTGTTGAAGATAATATTATGGGCCTGATATGGTTTAACAGACGACTAATACTGTGGCTCTCATTCACCAACGTATGCAAGCTGCTCAGGATCGTCAGAAAAGTTATGTTGATAATCGTCGACGAGAATTAGAATTTAATGTTGGTGATTATGTTTATTTAAAGATATTGTTATTCAAAGGTGTTATGCGGTTTGGACGTAAAGGAAAGCTGAATCCACGTTATATTGGGCCTTTTGAAATTATGGAACGAATTGGCAGCGTGGCATATCGTTTACGTCTACCAAAAGCCATGTCTGGCGTACATAATGTATTTCATGTTTCTATGTTACGGAAGTGTCTAGGACGTATCACTCCCATAAGACCCTAGGAGCAAATTAGGGTGCGTACTAACTTGAGTTACGAAGAAAAGCTGCTTCGAATTCTGGATTATAGTATAAAGAAGTTACGAAAGAAAGAAGTTCCTCTTGTTAAAGTACTATGGCAAAACCAAATCAATGAGGAAGAAGCCACATGGGAGAGACAAGATGACATGGAAGCTAGATATCCAGAATTATTTTTGTAACTAAATTTTAGGAAAAATTTTTTTGTAAGGAGGGTGGATTGTAATATCCCAAAAGTAAACTTCTGTGTAATCCATATAATCATGTAATGAGTAATATTATGTTGTAAAGTTATAACGCATGGGTCGATATTAGGAAAATAATTTCAGTTTGAAACGTTAAGGAAACAATGTAAAATCTGGTGATGCGGACGATTACAGACGCTATGCGGGCAAAGACATCACGTCTGCACCTGCATTAAGTTTCACCCCTGAACTTTGGGATGCTTTGGGACAACATTTGGTGTCCCAAACTCATGGCTGTCAAAGTTCGGACGCGTAGGGACACTACGGAGGACAGCAGAACCATCCGCTTTTAATCTATCCAAAATTTGGAGACATTCGGACGCTTGCGAATGACAGCAGACGAAGATGGACTGCGTCCAAAATGAATTTATCCAAATCCTAGGCACATTCGGACGACTGTGGACGTGGCATGCGGATGCCTAACCTCATCTTAATATGGCTTATGGACGGTATGGATGAGTGACGAAGGACACGTTCTCCTGTCCTAAACTAACTTCGGACGACTGCGGACAAGACGCGGACGACTTAACCACATCCGAAGGGTCAAAAATGTCCAAGAAACCTATTTAAATCAGGTGTCTCTCTCTCTCCTTTTCATCAATTAATTTCTCTCCGATTTCACCAAGGTGACACGTTTAGACGGTAAAAAGGGTGTTTTGCCTAGCTCTAGAAGAGTGGAACTCTTCCCCTTGAAATGGGAATCAACTCCATGTGGTTTTCCCTCTTCTACCACACTTGTCTTAAACCTTTTCCTTTCTTGGTCTATAAGAGCTGAGGAGATGAGAACCGTGGTAAGTATTCAGTTTATTAGTATACGTGAGTGTGAGGTGTGTTATGTTCTTCATTGTTATCACTTTGGAAGATTTCGTTTGTTCCTCTGGATTTTGGGCAGTGTCTTGCTGTGAAGAAGACAGCTTGGGAGTTGGAATCCTACAAAGGTTGAGGTAAGAATTTGAATGATGTAGTTGGCCAGAGGAAGCCCTACATTGCAGGGTTATTGTGTGATTACTGTTATGATTTGTGTTGATACTCCTTGTGTTATTCAATTTCAAACAAGTATGTCTATACTATTATGCTTTTCTACTGTTAAGCATTGCTGATGTGAACACTGTCAACATAATAGGAAGGACTTATGAAAAAGGATATCATGTTAAGACAAAACACTCAATAGAACAGATTTCTTGTACGGTGTTCAATGGTTGGTTTGAATACTTTGAATGAGATATGCTAGAGACAAGGCTTTTTTCAGCAATTAAAGCATGTCATGATTTTCGGGTCGAGGATTTATAGTGGATGGATATGAACTTTTGTGATACGTTGATATGCTGTATAATTCATAGAAACTATATCCATTATATGCTAGTGGTAAATGCCGAAGTTGTTGTAGTTGGATAACCCTTTTTCAATTATTCGTATTATGTCCACTGTTGATAGAAGATGCTAAAGTACTGAGCATGTATATTATGATTAGTTGTCCTTTATTTTTATAGTTGTGTTGTTCTTTTCAATTCAATACAGTTTCATACATACATGCATCATTTTTGAACTTATGAATTTGTTTCCATATTGCATGACATAATAATAAATCTATGTAAATAGGCGTGTGGGGGTTCGGGAAAACAATGACATCCCATGGATAGTATATGTTCACAATGCAATGATTAGAAAGAAAGTAGGTTAGTTACATTGGATTGAGGGCTCATTGTCTCCTGTTCTGAAATCCCCAATGTTCTCGTAACAAAAGAGTGAATACCGGCATGAGGAACACCCCGAGGTGTATATCTTTTAGTGGAATGACCGATTCTTCCTCATGGCCTTATGGTGTATGTCACTCCTGGCTTAATTACATTGTATGGTCATGCATAACATCACATTGCATTTCATTCTAATTCTTACTAGGCATTAGGTTCATTGTTTTCCCCCATGATGTAGGTAATGTACTTGCTGATAATAATCAAGTCGTGGAGGAGGTATTTCAAGACGATATCTTGGGTTATCAGGCACTTTGATCTATTGGTTGTGGTTCATCACAATGGTATTTTTGTAGTTTGACAATTAGTACTTTGGATTTTGAAAACTGGTATTTTGGTATTGTAATAGTTATAATATCCTATTTTGGTTTGAAAAGTGAAAACGGACTGTTTTATAAACTTTTGTGACTATCCAGCCGGATTTTGGAAACCATTTTATGTTATTTCGCTCGATTTACTCTAATGACTTGTTTTAATTATGAAATGGAAAACGAAAAAATTTATGACAGATTTTAAAAGTTAAGAAATAAATTGGAAAAATAACGGGACTTTACAAGGTTCATTAGTTAAGTCTTACAATGTAGGTATTTACGAAAAATAAGAAAACACATTAAGGAGCAGTGGATGAAGAATTTGGACGGATGGATATTGTGGCTTGTTGGGCTAAAAGAAGTAAATGGAAATTATTTGTTATGGTTTTGTAAATTAATGCTTAATTCCGCTGCGTTTCATGAAAAGAATTTATTATTTATATTTTTAATAAAAGAATTATTCTGCTGCTAAAATGTTTGAATTAACTATTACTGGAAAAATGATTTTTAAGTGAAGGATTTAACATTCGGTTTTAAAAGAAAAGGTTTACTCTGATTTTACGAAAGAAAAGTTTTAAATTTTACAGGATTTTTTAAGCAAATAAAAGCCAAGATGTTACACTCCCAATGTACGTAACAAATGTCAAACTTGCTCACAGTCGAAGATTGATGGGATAGTCTCGTGATGCTTTAGCGCTAGAGTGCCTAAAGTATCAAGAGGATTCATCATCTCAATGTACGAAACAAATCTGAAACCTTCTTGCAGTCAAAGGCTAATGGGATAGCCTCGTGATGCTTTAGCGCTAGAGTGTCTAAAGTATCAAGAGGATTCATCCCCCAAATACAATGCATAGAAGTCACATCATGAAGATATATGGAAATATCAACAGTAAACCATGTACGGAATATAAACGTGATAAAACATATGTATATGTCGAAAAACTGACGTGTTGTCGAACAATGCCCATTGGATTTACAGGTGTGGTAGCCCACAAAATATTAGTTTTGAAAACCATGATGCAATGCAGTGCAGAAAGTATAAAGATCCCTACCTCGATGGCAACCACGACACGCTTACCAACAATCCTGCTCCACGCGCTGTCTTAAGCAAAAGGTCGGAACATCTGACACCTCTAGAACCTTAATCGAAGAAACGGAGGAAACCCAGCCGGCCCTGTCTCTCGGAAAGCTTCTGGTCGAAGCTTCACCTTTGTGGTTCTGCCATCGCCCGCAGTCGACAGTGCCTGCCAGCTTGACGAGGAACGCCTGCGCCCTCGTCGCCTGAATTGATGACAATCACTTCGAGAAGTCACTCCCGGCATTGCGCTCAACTCCCGAACACCCTCTCTCCCCACAATTTTATGCCAAGGTTCGTCCCATTCCCCCATTTATTCTTCTTTCTTTTATCTTAAAAAACAATTTTATTTAACTAATATAATTTTATAATATATAAAAATGTAATTTACATATTATAAATCTAATCTCAACCAATCAAATTTTTAATCCGACCACTTTCAAAATGCTAACTGGAAATAATTCTTTTAGTAAAAAATAATTTACTAAAAAAAAGTTTCCAAAATTAAAATTTTGCTCAAAAATACCCAACTTAACCAGCTTATAGAAAAACGTATACGTTGCAGCTACGCGACAAAATATATTAACTTTTCATATTTGACGAAAAGTTCGCAAAAAACTTATACGGAAAATTTTAAAATTATTTTTAAAATTTCAGATTAGACAGATACTAGTTTAAAGGAATAGACAGATGATGTCCACAAAATCAAACAAGCTTTACATTCAACTATAACGCAAGAAACTTACGATGATATGAAAACACGATCCATTATAGTGAAACCAACTAAATTCCATGACACAATTCCAAGTACAGGATCTGGATTAAACTGATCAGGGATTGAAACAACAGAAATAAAGTTCATTTTTACACATTCAAAAAAAAGGGCAAAGCAAATTGTTGCAGATTCCTATTCAGCCAGAGAAGATAAAGGAATCCATACAAGATTATCGGCTGGATAAAAATGGCAGACCGGGATGGTTCCACGCTCAATTTTCATGACTTTAAAAGCCACATGATCACGATCCCACTGTGAAGTGTTCATATGGCAAATAGCTGCCGCTTCCATTCTCACACCATTTTGCCCAACCAAAGAAATCTCATACACTACGTTGTCGCTCTCTAGACAGTGACAGTAAAACACTGTATATGGATATGGCATTGTATGGCAATGAACTATTTTCGGAGCTGTAATCTCTTTGGGTTTTTCAATAATAGTGTAGTTTTGCAGAGTCGTTGAAAAGTTTTCAGGATATGTTGTTGTAATAACTTTCAACTTTACGTTGAACCCAAAGACACCACTTGTCTGGTCAAGCATGGATTCTAAGGAGGTAGCACAGAAATTGTTCTCCCCTTTCATGGATTTTAGTTCGCATTTCTTGAGTGTATACTCCATGGCCTTAGCCTGCGGAGAGTCTTCGGAGTAAGAGAAGTATTCGAGAAGGTAGGGGAGATGTTGTGAAGAAAAAGGAATTGAGTCAACCACGTTTCTAGGCAGAAGCTTGGGAGTTGTAATGGGATTTTTTATGGGAAAGAAGATGGGCATCGTCTTCCCAATTCTTATATCAGTTACAGTTAAGAAAACATTGAAAGAAGGGTCCTCCAGTGGCGGATGATGCAAGAACTCGACATTTTCTTCTTTTCCATATGCAATAGTTATCTTCCCGAAAGTCCTACTTTGTGCATCTAACTGTACAACAAAGAAGGATATTCCTTGTCCATCACTGGAGCTTGATTTAGTAAAGAGAAAGAGAAAGGTGAGAGAGATAGAGAGATTACCAGAAAAGCAGTGAGAGCAGAAAAGATGAGGTAACGAGAGACAGAACTATGGCCCATTTCTTCTTAATCTCTAGAAAACTTTTTCTGTTCTTGTGTTAACGAGAGAGTCATTGAAGGTGGATAAACTTATAGTTGTGAAGAACATTTAACAAAATAAAAGGAAATTTCATCATTTAATAACATAAATTATGCGAAGAAATTAGAGTTGACCAGTGAAAAGGTTTATCAATAATGCTGCATATTTTACTTGAGATGATCCAAGCTTCATTATTATATAGCTTTTACGAGTGACACGTTCCTGTAACACATGCATCAAATTTATATATAATTATAATTATATAATTATATATAAAAAGGGAGAGAATACTGGAAAGTTTACTATTTAATTTTATAATATAATTTTATTTAATGATGTAACTGTCATCAACTAGTACAATTAATTTTTTTTTGAAGTACTTATAATTTATTTTCATTATTATACTAACTAATTACTATTTAGTGTGTTTGTAAAATTAAAATGTAAGAGATAGAGTGTAATGGTCCTAGTTTTATGAAAATTTAGCAACAAGTTTTAATGGTTCATCTTAATCTTAGATAATCTTTCTACAAGTATAATTCAGTAGGACTATCCAATATGACTTGCGAAGATACTGGCAGAAGATTGTTAACTTCTCTTTCTAACAATTGCAGTGTTGCCCATTATATAATATTAATTTACTAATTATTAATAAAAATCCATTTGGTGGATAAACTGTAGCTGAAAGTTTTGTTCTAAGAAAATTGGTATATTGTTATAGGTCAACGATTATTGATTGTGATGGCCATGAGGGACTATAAAAATGTTTAGTTCTGACGTAAATTTGATATAAATATTTCATCAGATTCATTGAAACACCGATTTAAACTTTTTAATTATATAATATTTTGTTTCTTTATGGCCAATAATTCCAACGTTTATTGAGTACATCTACAAAGCGCAATGATTACCTAGTGACATGCTCAATTGGGAGACTTGCACAATTTTTTTAGGTAATTTGAAATATATATAAGAAAGCAACACATAAACAAAGTTATTTCTTTAGTCTAACACAACGATTTGTGAAATAAGAGTTAAGAACAGATTTGTTTCGGGTCGGGACAGAATAAATAATAACTTGTTAGCACAAGTGAAGCTCCACAATCCTTGTTAAGGCTCTTTTGAAAAAGAAGTTTGAGGTATTCTTTGTCATGTTAATGTAGATTGAATTTAATTTAATATTATTATTAAGGAGTGACATATGATAGACCATGTAGTATGTGATAATTCAATTTATTATATGTTCAACCCTAATAATCCCCTTTTTTTATTTTTACTAAAAATGATTTTAATAATTTCAATTTTCCGGAACAATATAACATTATCTACTCATGATTTTGTTTTTAGATTTTATTCAAAAGACCTTGTACTAGTAAAAGATAGAATGTTACTTACACTTTATACCTATTGTGTAATGCCCCATAACATAAAATATTTTTTCTTCTCATTTTTTTAAAATTCATTCATAAAAATCAACCCTTTGAAATTATACAATAGAAGTCTTAAAGAAATCTTATATAAATTCAAACCTAATATATCTCAACATAAATATAAATATTCATAAAATAATTTAACTTAAATTCAAAATTATTAAAAAGAACAATTAAAATCAAGGTCATTCATGTTAAATCCTTTTTTCTCAAATCCTCACTCATGACTCAATTTTGCTTCGACAACGTTTTAACTTCGTCCATGAGAATTCTTCATCAACTACAACTGTTATTCATTTCTATCGTCAAGTATATCATCAATGACAACATCTCCTACATCACAAAAGTTCAAATAGGAGTCTAATACTCAGTAACATATGAATAAATATGACATGCATAAGAAATGCAATTTTTGTAAAAATCATATAATTTCATTTTCACTCTTTCTTTCTTTCTTTTCTTTTTCTAGTTCATCGTCTAAAGCATTTAGACACCGAAGGGTTGCTAGATGTTGAAGAGACATTGATGAGAAAAATCATCAATCCTTTGGCCTTGTGTCTTCACGCGGACATTGATGAGGCCTTGGAAAATGGCCTATATATATTGAGGAGGATGCAGGGAAGTTTCACAAAGAAGAAAGAGTGGAGTTACTTTACTGGATTTTGGAGAGAAGCTATGATGGTTTGGTGTGAATAACAGAGTGAAGGTTGTGAGAAAAATGGGTGGAATGTGAGTGAGAAGATATTTTATGTGTTTGGACAGTGAGAAACTGTGGCTAAGTCTGAAGGAAGATGATGAAACTCTGAGCTTCTGGAGGTTAGTTTGTTAGGATTGTTGAGGAAGAGGTCGTGCAATGTTGAAGGTATGCATTATTTATTCTTGGATATTGCATAGTAAGCATGAGTTATTGTTTATATTCTGCTTGGTTTCTGCATGTGATATATATAGAATTGGTTGGTGATATGGGTTTCATCACTGTTACATAGGATAGTTGATTCTGGTTTGTTGTTAAGTGAGATTATTTCAATCATATTATTATTGATCATGACCGTGAGGAATTATTAGACTATGGCATAAATGATTAATAATTTTTTAATATATGGGATTTTTGGAGAAGGTAATTATTGGATTGAGGGTTGTCATTGTTGAACATATTGTTAAGCTATATCTTGTTGGAGTAAATTGTTAAGTTGAATTAAGAAGATATGGTAGACAATAATTTGCTAGTAGTTAGGGTTGATTATTTGGGAATCTTTATTGATAATTTCATGTTGTTAATAACTAGGTTTTGAGTAGAAACTTAAAGAGTAAACTCATTAAAGCTAAGGACTTTAGGTAAGTGGTACTGCATGTGTTTTATTCGAAAATGCTTACATCAAGGGAATTAGAGGGTGTTTATTATTTGTTTAATTGCTTGTTATGAATTGTATGTTTATTAGATTTAAGTTCAGTTTCTTAGATAGGATGGATCACGTATTAAGGATATGATGAAAGAACACATTAGATAGGATTGTATGTGTAGAACAACATTAAGACTTGGAATCCTAAAGTACACGAAAATGGAATATACGTAAATAGTTGTTTTTGTGGTCCGGTTGGTTACGTCAGTCACAGAAATCAAAGATAAGTAAATAGCTATGGTCTTGTTGGATACCCTCAATACATAAACAGATTAAATAACAGTAAAAGATAGAAATAGTAAATAACGGTTTTCGTGGTCCGGTTGGATACGCTTGGCACATAAAAAAAATAAATAACAGTTAAAGAAAGAAATAGTAACAGATAAGCAAAACTGAAAATTGTATACGATGTTAAAAAAGTTATATGTGTATTTCATGTTTTACTTTTATACCGCTTACTATCTTTGGGCCCATAGTTAGGTCCCATTGATGTAGGTAAGGAGTCGATGATTGGATAAAGCTGATAAAGTACGTAGCTGATGGAGTATTGTCGGGTTAGGCGTTTGTTCTGTTGGCAACATTGACCTTGGGATTATGGCTCATGAAAATGAAATAAATGCTTTAAAAGTATTCAAGTGTTATTGGCTTTAAATGGTTTTAAATAAATGTTCTAGTAATGCTTGTTTAAATAGTTTTTAAACTACTAGCATGTGGTATTTAAATGTAAAAGACTTTCGCTGTATGTTTACAATGGTTTTCCCTCATGAGTGTTTTTAAAAGAAAGAAAATTTTTATATGGAAAAGGATACCGGATATTACGTGTTCTCATAAAAAAATGGTAAGTTCATTTTATGGCTTATCGATTTTTATGCTTTACAAATATGTACTTTTTGTCATACATGTTTTATTGAGCATGCACATTTTCATTAATTAATCATCTTAATTGAATAAACCAAGTTTGATAGATCCGTGAAGGGGTCACATGTTTTTAACTCACATTCAACCATTAGAGTCAATTGTCATGATTTTAGCGATCACTGAGTATCGCCCTCACTATATGTCCATGGCATGGTGTGTTTGGAGCCCCTGTGTGATTCCATTTTTACTCATATACTGTAAAGCCTATTTTATATATATACCATACTATAATGGAATGTTTTCAATGTTTGCCATACTACCCAATTATTTATACAAATTTTTAAAAAAATGTATTTTATTTCTTGTATGGTCCTTTATTTTTGTAACATCACATGTCCGTTTATGAATTTTTCGTAAAATTTTGAACATTTTAAAATCTCATTTAAAATATACTTTATCGAAAGACATTAATGTACATTTCGCAGAATAAAACATTAAATTGTCTTACAAGAATAACATAAATAAAATAGTTAAAATCCATGAAAATATCTTATGCATTAAAAAACAAATTTTATTCATTAGAGCCATAACCTCCGAGGTCGTTTCGCACATGTTAACACAAGCTCGCATCACGTCACACTTCTTCAACATTTACTTCAGTCGGCTCACCATCCATACTTACATTACAGGAGGAATAATGAGTCTATTATCCAATAAGGAATTGACAACTCTACATGATTAAGACTGATACATCTGCAATGCCCCTCTACTGTCGCTTCCTGATTTTGCTAAAGTATTCGAAATTGAGTGTGACACTTCGGGACTGGGAGTTGGAGTCGTGCTTATGCAGGAAGGAAAACCCATCGCCTACTTTAGTGAGAAGCTGAAAGGTGCCGCCCTAAATTATTCTACTTATGATAACGAGTTCTTCGCAGTAATATGAGCCTTGGAAGTATGGCAGCACTATTTGTTATCCAAGGAATTCATTATTCATTCAGATCATCAAGCCTTGAAACATAAACGAAGCCAAGGAAAACTTAACAGACGACATGGTAAGTGGGTGGAATTTCTTGAAAGGCATCCATCCATATGTTATTAAGTATAAGAAGGGGGAGTCAAACCAAGTCGCCGATGCTCTTTCCAGGAGGTTTGTCCTTATGACCGAATTAAATGCAAGACTTTTTGGTCTTAATTGGATCAAAGAGTTGTATCCCAATGATATGGATTTCAGTGGCATGTATCATAATTGCGGAATTTCCCTATTCTGTCGAGAATGGTTTTCTCTTTAAAGGAGAAAAGTTGTGCATCCCTATTTGTAGTCTACGTGAAGCCCTAGTTTTGGAAGCTCATTGTGGTGGCTTGGCAAATCATTTTGGTAACAAAAAAACTATAGAGGCAATTCAGGAGCATTTCATTGGCCACACTTACGTGGTGATGTTCAGAAGATTGTGGAGCGGTGCATTATATGCAAGAAAGCAAAGAGTCGTGTTCTTCAACATGACTTATATTTACCTTTACCCGTGGCCACTCACCCTTGGGTGGAACTTAGCATTGATTTTATATTGGGCATTCCGCGGACTCCTAGAGCAAAGGACTCTATAATGGTGGTTGTGGATCGTTTGTCTAAAATGGCACACTTCATTGCTTGTAACAAAATCGATGATGCAACACATATAGCTGATTTATTTTTCAAAGAGATCATTCGATTGCATGGAGTTCCATGTTCTATAGTATCGGATCGCGATAAAAAGTTCTTGAGTTCGTTCTGGAAGACCTTATGGCGTAAATTGGGTACCAAACTATTTTTTAGTACTTCTTTCCATCCACAGACCGACGGACAAACTGAAGTCGTAAATCGTACTCTCGGCGCTTTGCTCAGATCGGTGCTCAGTAAGAGGTTGACAGAATGGGATTTGCAATTATCCTACATTGAATTGGCATACAACCGAAGCGTGCACGGAACTACACAGCACACCTCTTTTGAGGAAGTATATGGATTCAACCCCCTTACTCCTATGGTTCTTCTTCCCCTCCCAGTATCCGAGTATATTAGTGAAGATGGTGCCGTTAAAGCTGCAAGGATTAAATCCCTCCACGAGGAAGTTCGGAAGAGTATAGAGAAGAAGAACTCAGAATATGCTAAAATTGCAAACCGGGGCCGAAAAGAAATTATTTTTGAAGTGGGGGATCTTGTTTGGTTGCACTTAAGAAAATAAAGATTTCCCCAACAAAGGAAATGCAAACTTTTGCCGAGAGTGATGGTCCTTTCAAAATACTGGAGCGCATTAATAATAATGCTTATCGTATTGAGCTGCCCGAGGAATACGGAGTGTCGACAACCTTCAATGTCCAGGATATATCGCCTTATCACGGAGAGGTAGAATTGCAAGAAGAAGACTTGACGGAGCAATCCTTGGATTTGAGGTCAAATCCTCAATCACCCAGTGAGGATGATGTGATCCAGGGTCCAATGACTCGTGCCCAAGCCAAGAGACTTATTTCCTCTTTAACTCATTCTTATTTTGCAGGAATGACTAAATTATGGGATTCGTTGGAAGAGACAACTCATGAGGACAAAGGAAGACCATTTCATGTTATCACTTGGATCGGCTCACCACCAACTGACTAGCCTATTTCTCTCCAACTTTGAGTTACCTCGAGGTTACGATTAGTCTACATATTAGTTCTTTATTTGCTTGCAATTTTCATTTTCAAAAATACTTATTAGGCTGAGCCTTGATGTGTTGATTTTTATTTGGTTGGATTTTGTGTTTAGTGAGCTATTTTTTAGAGGTGCGCGGTTTGCATGTAAACCGCGCCCTCATGCCCGAATTTTGGCACATTAAGGGCGTTTTAATCTTTTGTCTTGTTTGTAAAACTTTAGATGGAAGGAAATAACACTTTTGGAAAATTTATCAAAAAAACCCTTGTTTGAAAGAGAGCACCCGCGCGGATTCCCCCCCTTGGCCATCCTCCATTTTTTTGCCCAAACTTGCACCTCTTGGAACGCTTTTTAAGTAGGTTGGAAGGGCTTCTATTTCTTCCAAAGCTTCATCTAAGTGGAGTATTTGTGGCATGGAAATAGGAGAAGCATTGGACCACATGGAGAGTGCTTAATCTCCGGTTGAGCCGCATAATTTCGTCCCTCTCACGGTAGGAGGTCAAAACGGACTCCATGGTTTTCTATTTGGTTTTCTGAAGATTCGTGCAAGTAGCTTCTGGTATTCTGTTCTATCCTTCATATAACAGGTTACTAAGTTCTTATTTGAAGGTTATTGTTGAGAAATTTAGGTCAAGACTGATTCTTGATTGATTGCTTGATTATCGCTAATCTGCCCTGGATTTATGTCCGCTGGAACTTTTGGTTTGTGACTATAATTCGAAGACCTTACGTTGTTCTTTTTGATTTTTTCTCTTCTAGTGAATTGTTCTACAGGAAGTTACGTCACTACCCTCAAAATTTGGTATTTATTGGATTTATACAAAGTGAGATCTCTCCGATTGAAATCTGGTCGCCAAATCTGCTTGGGTGAAGCCCTATATTTGGAGATATTTTGTTTCGATTATAACTAGAGATCCAGAATGATTTTTGCGCTGAGATTTTGTTACAATTTACCTGATTGTGTTATTTTAGTGTCCTCCAAAAATCATCCAAAGTTCACGTACGGATTTGGAGGATTATTCTGTTTATCGTTGCTAGTTCAGATTATTTACAGCTTAGTGACCGATTTTCTAATTAGCGCTCTTATTGATCCTTAGAGCGTATCACTTACATTACATTCATTTTACTCTTGGGTAAGAGCAACCTCTGCAGTTTATGAACTCACCCCCGGTTGAGTAAGAGCAACTTCTTCAGTTTCCGAACTTACTCAAACGAGCTGTTTTTTACGTGTAAGCAACCTCTTTAGTTTTTTCACACACGTAGGAAACACCATTTAGTATCTTTATTTTTAGCCCATGAAATCTATGATGTACAATCCTACTAATATTTCTATATGAATGTCACACACAGTAGTTCATATATCACAAACAATATTACAAATAACTAATAATCAAATACTATGTTTGCTTCATTTACAATATCATACATCTATTTTTCCATCCTTGACATATCATTTCTAACTTATTCTTTAATATAAGCGTTATTCTATGGTATACACTACTTGATCATGAATTGAAGATTTTATACTAGTTAATTATTTTTCATCATATAATTAATCTAATTGCATCTAAATACCTAATTTACACTTTAACATATCTATAATTTTATTTAGTTACTCAGAAAATAACAATTTAAACTAATTATTTCTTTACAATTTATTACCAAATCCAACTCTTCTAATTTGACATCTAAACCAATATAGGAACATAACAACTTAGACCTCTAACTAACAATGAAATAAGGCATCGGTTAATTTCCTATAGACTCTTTATTACTAATAATGTATTAAACTCAAATAAATCAGAGAACAACGATCAGCAAGAATCATTCTATCAGACTAACTTGCAGAGAATATCTTAAGGAAATTGTCGTAAAAGTACTACAGAGAAGACAAACATGCAACCTTCTTCATTATTAACTATCGACATATTAACCCATTTTTATCATATTTATAGGCAACTCAAGACTAAAAATAACTTTTCATCAGAGAACTAACATTATGACGTAACTATTGCATGGAAGATATGCGGTAATCACAAAACCAATTTTCCAGTGAATAACCATGAAAATAACAGAGCTTTGTTCAAGGAAAATATGCAGCAAAACTATTCCAGAGAGCACACAACACAAACGGTAGTATATAAAACATGGCAACTGCCTACTCCTGCGATGTATGTCCTTACGGACAAACCACATGCGATATTCCTTACCTCCTGCATTTCTCCTCTTCACTTTCCTCGGCTCTAATTCCTCATTGTGGCAGTAATCCTTCAATGGAGTTCTCTCTCTCTCTCTCTCTCTTTCTTCCCAATATTTCTAGGAAAAACCTCACCTCACGTCCTATTTATACACACTTTAAACGACTCTACATTTACTTCTTAAATACAAAGCGTTGGGGGAGACGTTGGAAGACACTGGAATGCCAAAGGTCATTTGTTTAGTGTTTCAGGCTATTGAATATCGCTTCTAGGCATTCAAAATTTGTGGCGGATGATCGACTCAGCTAAAGGATGATCGACCACTCTTTCATTGAACGTCCACCAAAATTAACTGCCAGCAACTGGCTAATTGTGCTAGTCGATCACCTAAGATGCGATCAACCTCCCAGATCTACTGGAGTATCTTGAATTTTCGTTCAGCTAAGCACAAGGCTTATGTGATGATTTTGGGATAATAGGAGCTGAGTTGGATAATTTGATGATATTGGTCGAGAGAAACGTATTTGGAATAAGTGAATTGTTATACCCTGTTGTGTTCATAATTAGCTTAAAGAAAGGATTTGGGTTATTGAAGAATGAGTGATGATACTTGGATTTAGATAAGATGACATCAAGACTAAGCGAGTGGTTGGTAGTCAATAAATTAGTAAGAGAAAATGCACTTGGATATAATAAGGTTGAAATTATAAGATTTATAATATTTTAGAGTATATTAGATTTAATAGAAGAGGAGTTATGGAATATATACTTATTACCAAAAGCCTTGCAACACATGAATTCATAGACCCAGCAAACCATTCCCACAGACAGCTTCTCATTTTCTTCCAAACTCTCACGTTCTCTTTTTCTACTTTTCCTTCAGAAACTCCAGAGACTTCAACTCTCAACGAACCATTTTTCTTTTACTCATAGAACATCTCTCACGCTCATGGTTTCCATCACTCTACCATTCACACTCATAATATATCTCTCTCACTCACGTTAGTTCTCTGTAAATTTCTGCATAGTAACCCTCCATCATTTTCTTCTCTCCCCAAAACTCTCGTTCTTTCATTCCATTTCATAGGCCTTTAAATAACGTTTCATCAATAACCATGTGAAGATGGAAGGCCAAACAATGGTGTCTCTTAAGCATCTAGACGGTTTAACATCAATTCGCTTTATCTTCAGACGCGCATAACGCACACCAGAATCTCTAGAATTACATTTCAGCTTCTAGGCAACAATTTAATTTGGCAGTCGATAAATTTTTGACCATGATCGACCGTCATGCTCATTTGAGTAGTCACAAACCCTTTTTTTTTTACACACCGGTCGACCGGTGTTAATGGGAGATCAACTGCTATTCATTTTTGACCATCCGACACTCAAAAAACAATATATGTGTACATATATTCATATATATTTATATCCCCATTAATTTATATATATATATATATATATATATATATTTATAATCTTATAACCTCATTATTAACTACTAATATTACTTTTCTTAATTCTAACTATCATCTCCTAACTCTCTAATTTATTCCTGTGTCACATAAACAAACCTCATATCCAAACTAGTACTAGATTTAGTATACTTTTAATTGCAATTTCTAATATCTTCCATTAGATTTCATATTCTCCAAACCAATATGCACTAATTCCATATATATATTTGGACATCATCTATACCAAATTATACTATATGTTTCACTATTCTTCCTTTGCCTTTGCCAAAGTTAAATTTCAATAACTGATAAGAACCTTATTATTCTTGAGCTCTTAGTCCATACAATATCCAAATTAGGTCCAAATGTATTTACTCCTTAACCAATACTTGAATCATCCAACTATTCATAATTTATCCCTTAATAATTAAAGTATATATTCCATAACTCCTTTTCCACCTTATTCTTTTATTAAATCCAATATATTCAAAAATATTATTGACCTTCTAACTTCAACCTTATTATATCTAAGTTCATTTTCTCTTACTAATTTACTGAATGCCAATCACTAACTTAGTCTTGATGTCGTCCTTTCTAATTCCAAGTATCATCAACCCATTCTCCAATAACCCTAATCCTTTCCTTAAGCGAATTATAAACATAACGGGGTGTCACAATTCACTTATTCCAAATACGTTTCTCTTGACCAATATCTTCAAATTGTCCAACCAGCTCCTATCATCCCAAAATCATCACATAAGCCTTGTTGTTAGCTCAACAAAAATTTGAGATATTACACCCCCCCCCCCCTAAAAAATTTATCGTGAAAATTTGTCTTATTCTATAGTCTTCAAGTACTCTTTCTCTCAATAGTAATTGTATTCTTTGTGTAACATTGCATAAGCTTGCTTCTCAATAGATTGCTCAATAATCAACCGATAACAAAATCACATGACAATTATCATTCATAATGTAGCAATTACACAAACAATGCCTTGACACACAGACAATGATTTACACTTATATAGTTTAGTCCTTGGTTTTTACTTATTCTACACCATTGGACATTTTCTAGCAAAATAACCAACCTTGCCACACCTAAAACATTGTCCAAAACAAGCCATGCACTCCCCCTTATGATTTTTCTTACACTTCGGGCATTGATTGACGCATGAATTCTCAGCATTTCCTTGAATACACTTCTCATTTTCTTGTAATTCACCCCCAATGAAAGGACTCTTTGATGCTCTTGTCTTCGATTGTTCTTCCATCAAATGTTGAGATTGCATTTCCATCCCCACATTTCTATTGCACTCATTAATTCCCACGACTTGAAACTCTACATCTCAACTTCGAGGGCTTTTGCTACTATGTCCGTATAAGGTATCCCTTGAGTATCCGAAATCTTCAAGCCTCAATAAATTTTCAACTTGAGTCCTTGAACAAATTGATGAACCTTGTGTTCATTATCGCTTACTAAATGAGATGCAAATCGCGACAATACTTCAAACTTGCGCACATACTCTGAAATTGTTCCTTCCTGACAAAGCTTAGTAAACTCTATCATCTTACTCATCCTTGTTGTGTGGTTAAAGTACTTGTCGTAGAAGATTTCCTTAATTTTTTTTCACTCCATATTCTCCACACTATGCACTACCTTCATGGAATCCCACCAAAATTGAGCATATTTCATCAGAATGAACACAACACGTAACAACCAAGATTCTTATTTGTTTTAAAAATACGTTAAGATTTTAAGATTTCACTAAACGATTAAAAACATTACTTAGAAACCTTTCAACATTAAAAAAAGAAAATCAGAGTGCCAAAATCCAATCGTTACCAACTTACTAAAACAATCACTTAAAGCGGGGGAAAAACTATGATTAATAAATTTAGCGGAAACTTAATTTAAAACATTTCTTATCGCATTAATTTAAAATTCAAGGTTTGTGCTTTCAAAATGAAGTCTACATAATGTCTCAAATAAATACTCGAATAAAGTTTAAAAAGGGTAATTTAACATTCGTAAAACAACCTGATGTTAGCCCTTACAAAATTACTTTGTACTTTCTCACTTGATGTCGTATTACTACTTGGGACGCGTCCCTCTGGATACGCCGGATGCTCCACCTGGTAAGGCCTCCTCTGCTCCTGGCAAGATCACTTCATTACCTACACCACAAGTAAGGACGTGTGCTTTCGCCCAGTAAGAAAATGGGGTAATACAAATGCTTATGACTCTCTTTTAGTTTGGCTTGGAATGGGGGCCACACAGACCAATCTTTTCTTACGTATTTTGTTCGTTACTCGTACATCGAGCTAGAGATTGGTAGAATCCATTGCGGGAGAGTATATCTTTGTCGGCTTTAGTCACCTAGAGTAAACAGTCTCGCAATCCTGACAAGGGAAAGGTAACGTCTCTCTAATTCCCGTCTACCTGACTGATCCGTACTTACCCCCCCATTCCCCAAACTCCCTTCGGTTTTCTTAAACTTCTTTTTCCACACTTAGGGCGTATGGGTACCACCCCGAGGTGGCACCCTCCTAATTATTTCTATTAATGTGAATGCATGGGGACACTTCCAATCAATATCATATACTTGAAATGTAAATGACAATACTTTAGAGAATTTACGATAAAAAATAAAGAAGCAGAATGCAACACGTGAGAGAAACGAAGACATATCTACACATTTATACAAGACATCTATAAAAGGACACACACGATATTCGTCAGTCCAACAATCTACTATGGAACGTGTTTTCATAAGTTAAATGAAATGACATTTATGTATAACAATGACGTAGGAGTAAATCATACTCTTAACATCTGATAAGATGGATAATAGAGCATGCTTTTTTGCTAGGAAAAATAACATTGGCATATACCAAGGGAATGGAACTCTTCATGCTAAATAAAATGACTAACAGAACATGCTATTATACAAGGAAAATAGTAGCAAGTAGGATCCAGTTAAAACAACAAAATATGTTTGATAACAACTAATGTATAGCAGCAAGGTATCGCAAATGTCCGCAGAGAAATATCGAGAACAGAACTAAATCATGATTTTATTCGACTATTTAGCAGTAAAATACGAACATCGAAGTATGCTTTTAATCGAATACAACAGCGAAAAACACGAACATCTAAGCATGCTTTTAATTGAATATAATAGCAAGAAATATGAACAACTAAGCATGCTTTTAATCGAATATAACAGTGGAAAATACGAACATTTGAGCATGCTTCCAATCGATTATAACAGCAGGAAAGATGAACAACTAAGCATGCTTCTAATCGAATATAACAGCAGGAAATACGAACAAGTAAGCATCCTTCTAATCGAATATAACAGCAGCAATTATAGGCTTATTAACGACTAAATCAACAGCAAGTATACACGAATAGAACCATGAAAATACTCGATCAAAACAGTGAAAATACTCTAACAGAACAGCAAAGATCATGCTTATTAATGGCTAAAAGAAATCTGCGATATTATTATTAACTTTGGACAGCGAGAACATGTTTCTTGAATAGTAATAATGGCAACGAGAACAAAACAAATTAGAATAGCGATAGCATGCTTCTTATACGGTACTAATGACAGCGAGAATGCAACTATTTAGCACAATGATAACATGCTTCCCATACTGTAATGATGACAGCGAGAACAAAACAACAGAATCATGCTTTGAATTTGATTATAAAAATAGCAAAACATTGAAGAAGAGGCAGCAAAACATTGCTATAAGTCAACTAATACAGCAGCATATAATCACTGGTTAAGAGCAAATTGTACGTGTTTCTAAATATTGGCAGCAAATTTGAACTAAGATAACAAAATAAACGAGGCAAGCATACTTAAATCATTGACAGGGGCCATTAAATGTGACAACAAGTAAAACATGAGCATGTTATATAAAAATTTAACAGTGAACTAAGGAATATGATAGCAATAAGGAACAACAGAACAAGCCTATTATAGAATAGAATACTTTTGCATGAAACACGCAAAAGGCGATATGAACTCCAGTTTTGGAAATAACAAATAAGTGATCTATTAGAACCCAAGTAGCAAGCAGTATTCTACAAAGACATTTAGTTATGCAGAGAACTGAACAGTAGAATAGGTAATAAAACAATGTATTCTCATATAGTCATTTGTTCCTTTCGTTCACATTCCTGCTTCACTCATGGTTCCATTCAGTAGACTTAGCATCAAACACATTTTCACGAGACATAAACGAGCATAGAAACATGATTTGCTGCAAGATATATAGAAGGTAACTATAGAGTAACTCAATCACAAGATAAAAGAAGTAGAGGCAGTAAGACAGACATATTGCAGGGGCTATCGGCTGGATGCTTGTAACATATTTAAGGAATATCTAAATAGAACAACACAACTCACACACACTTTTATACTTGGGTGTGGGGCCTCCACCTGGCCGACACAACCCATATCCTTACCCTTGAAGACTGTTCTTCACATGGATGGCAGCTCCCTCCTTAATCACACCCACGCAGGAAGACCTCTCCAAAAAGAACACCGAACACCCTTCAGAAGATGAAGAAGTTGGAGATTAAATAAAGGCTCGCCTTGGGACAGCCGTACGTGTTGCAGGGGGAAGGAGCAGGAAACATCCTCTGCAAGTCGGGATCGTGGGAGTGAGGTCGAGTCAGTCTGCGTTTCTATTAGTTGAGCATCACTTTCTTCTGGTTTTAATTTATTTTTTTGTCGCTAATCTGCAATGATTCGTATGAGTGCGAATGAAATCTTCTCATCTGCATTCGTCCGCATGACCAAATTTATTAGGCTAAATTGTGGCGTTCCCATTCTCGTCCATACCATCTGATTTGGCACTCAGACACCATTTGGCGTCTGCATGTATCTTCCAAAGGTGTCCAAGAATCGGACAAATTCAATTCGGATGATGCCTCCCCTCGTCTGCCAACATCTGCTAGCATCCGAATGTCTCCAGACTAGGACAGACTCGATGCAGACGCGTCTTGCCCTCGTCCACATTGTTTGCGCCTTCATCTGAAAGTGCCTAGGATTTGGACAGAGGCAAATCGGACAAGGTCTTATCTCATCCGCCCACGTCCGGGCTTGTCCAAAAGTCCACAATATGCTGAAGTTAGGATGCATCATCATGTCTCCAAGTCATCCCAAAGTCAGGCGACGCTCCAGTTGTTTTGCGGATGAAACTTCACGTCCGTAAAGCCGTCCGCATGCGTCCGAATAGGCCGAAATCTCCTTTTCCTTGGCATTTTCGACTAAGCTTTCATCCGAATTTGTTTTCCACGTAATTATGAATCACAACTTAACATGTATAGGGACGAAATGTATTACGCAAATTTTATCCCTAAAGTTTGATTACATCGTCTAACAGAAAAATTAGTATCGGTCTATTACAAAGCACAACTAACTTTCTTTTGTTCTTCAATCTTGGCATACTCAAACATGCTCTCTATCATTCGAATCCATTCCTCTGGACCCACTAGATCAGAGATATTGCCTTCAAAGTATGGCGGCTTCAGCGTTCGAAACCTCTCACATTCTAATTCTCTAGGAGCCATCAGCTGTTGGTTTATCTGTTCTTCCAATTCCCTACTCCATTTGATTAACTGAATATGGCACTCCAACAATTTTTTCAATCTACCGATCATTGCGTCTCTTAGATCACCAGTCTGACTTGCTTCCCTCTCCATGTTGTTTCTACCATTTAACAAGATAATCTAATTATTAAATTATTTTGTAAGGTAACAATTACTTTCACTATGGTATACCTATCCATCTGCCCTATTCTTACTTTTTTAGAATTTTATTTTATTTATTTATCGTTTTTCTCTTAGTTTTCCTTGTCATTCAATTTTCCTAAAATAGTGTTGTACTAGTTGTTACAAAACATTAAACTAGTTGTCCTACGAGAATTATATTAGGAAGCACCAACAATTATCACTTTCCTTATTCTAATCTATAGTAAGGATAACCTAAAATCTATGCATAACACACAACCTCTAATCTATGTATCATACCATTAACAGAGTCTATCAACTTATAAAGTAAAGCAATATACTTACAATCAATGAAGTATTTCCACGCTGTAACTTATGCTAGTAGGCAGTATATATAACTAATTTTAAAACACTGGGTTTTGATGCCATTTGTAACATCCCAGTACTAGTTTAATGACGTAGTAGAAATGTGGGGATGGAAATGCAATCTCAACAACTGATGGGAGAACAGCCGGAGATAAGAGGATTAAAGAGAACCCTAATTGGAAGTGAATTAGAAGGAAATGAGAAGCATATTCAATGAAATGCTGAGAATTCACAAGTCGATCAATGCTCGAAGTGTAAGAAAAATCATAAAGGGGAGTGGATGCTGGTTCTTGACAATGTTTTAAGTGTGGCAAGGTTGGTCATTTTGCTAGAAAATGACCAATGATGTAAAATAAGTAAAAACCAAGGATTAAACTTTATAAGTGTAAATCATTGTCTGTGCGTCAAGGCATTATTTGTGTGATTACTACATTATGAATGTAATTGTTATGTGATTTGGTTATCAATTGATTATTGAGCAATCTATTGAGAAGCAAGCTTATGCAATGTTAGTAAACAATAAAATTACTATTGAGAGAAATAGTACTTGAAGACTATAGACTAAGACTAATTTTGAGGACAAAATTTATATAATGGGGGAGGGATGTAATATCCTGAATTTTCAATGAGCTAAGCACAAAGCTTATGTAATGATTTTGGGATGATAGGAGCTGAGTTGGACAATTTGATAATATTGGTCAAGAGAAATGTATTTGGAATAAGTGAATTGTGATACCCAATTATGCTTATAATAGCTTAAGGAAAGGATTTGTGTTATTGAAGAATGGGTGATGATACTTAGGTTTAGATAAGATGACATCAGAACTAAGTGAGTGATTGGCAGTTAATGAATTAGTAAAAGAAAATACACTTGGATATAATAAGGTTGAAATTATAAGATTTATATTATTTTGGAGTATATTGGATTTAATAAACATAAGGTGGAAGAGGAGTTATGGAATATATACTTTTATTATTAAGGGATAAATTATAAATAGTTGGATAATTCAGATGTTGGTCAAAGAGAAAATATATTTGGACGTAATTTCGATATTGTATGGACTAAGGGCTTGAGAATAAAAAATGTTCTTATCAGTTATTTAAATTTAACTTAGGCAAAGGTAAAGGAAGAATAGTTAAATATATAGTATAATTTTTTTTTAGATATTTTCCCAATATATATGTGGAATTAGTGCATATTGTGATGTGCCCCAGAATCCTATCGTCCAGAGTTGAGTCAAGGAGCTTATTTCGTTTCTAACCAACTTCTATATTTTTGCAAGAAATACCAAGATGTGGGATTCTTTGAAAGATATATCACAAGAGGATAAAGGAGTTCCTTTTTATTTGATCTCATGGGATTGTGTACCACCAACCTAAGCCAAATTCCACATCAGTTATGAAAAGTGGTGACGTGAAGAATATGAATGCTATTTAAGGTCTTGTTTGATTTATTAGAATTAGTTTTCTAAACAATAATTTTATTTGGTTTTCTTTTATTTTGTTGTGAGATGTTAGAGAGGTGTGCGGTTTGCATGAAAACCACACCCTCATGCCAATTTTCGTCATTAGGGGTATTTTGATCTTTCGACCTATTTTGTAATCCTTAGGTTAAATTCCTCCCTTGGAAGATTGGAGGGTAGTTTTGAATTGAAGACAACTTTTGTGTTTTGGTAAACACTAGCCGCGGCCTCCTCTCCCCTTAGCGCTGATTTCATCCATCACCCAAGCAAGGGCTTTCTTGAAGCTTCTCAACCTTGCAAGCCTTGGGATATTGTTTCTTCCAATCCTTATCTTTGAGGTAAGATTGTGGTGTGGAGACAAAAGAAGCTTCCAACCTTGGAGAGTGTTGGTCTTCGGCCAACCCCAAAGTCGCCCCTCTCACTAGGAGGTCCGCGGACTCCATTGTATTTTCTCTTGATTCTTGAAGTTCTTTTATGTTCTTTACTTGCTGCTTGGACAACCTATGTTCTGGTGATTAAATGCTTGTTATTTGTTGAAGAATCCTTTTGGAGATTATTGATTGAAGAGGGATATTTTCGGATCATTGTTGAAGTGCTGAATCTGTAATTTTTGCTGGATTGTTGTTACCGCTGATTATAGTATCTGTTTGAGGCCCTTACGATGTTCGTCTCTGTTTGACGTCTTTAAGTGATTTGTTCAAAATTAAGTCAGGGAGTTACCCTCCAAATTTGGGCGCCGTTTGGTATTTGTAGCTCAAGTTATTCCATTTTGATTCTGTGTTGGTAAAATTGTCCTGCTGGAAACTAATTTCGGGTTGTTATTGAATTTGATATATCTCCTAATCCAGAGTGTTTTTTGGGTTGGGATTTTGACACAACTTGCCTGAATATATTAAGTTTATTTACTCCAAAATACAGCTTTAGTTCATGTGTATTTTTGGAGCTTGATTCAAATCCTTGCTGCTGGTTCGAGTATTGTTAGCTTTCCGGGACAGATTTCTTTAAGGCTCTCCATTTGTTTCTTGGAGCCTATCATATTGGTTTGGAGGAGATGAAATCTAATGGAAGTTATTAGAAATTTCAATTAAGAGTATATTGAATCTAGTACTAGTTTTGGATACGAGGTTTGTTTATGTGACACTTGAATAAATTGGAGAATTAGGAGACTATAGTTAGAATCAAGGGAAGTAATATTAGTAATTAATAATGAGGTTATAAGATTATAAATATATATATATAAATTAATGGGGATATAAATGTATATGAATATATATACACATATATTGATTTTTAGGTGGCGGGTGGTCAAAAATGAATGGCGGTTGATCTCCCATTAACACCGGTAGACCGATGTTCAAAAAAATGGGTTTGTGACTAATCAAATGAGCATGACGGTCGATCATGGTCAAGAATTGATCGACCGCCAAATTAAATTGTTGCCTAGGAGCTAAAACGTAATTGTGGAAACTTCTGGTCTGCGTTATACGCGTCTAAAGATGAAGCGAATCCACGTTAAACCGTCTGGATGCTTATGAGACACCATTATTTAGCCTTCCATCTTCATGCTGATGAAACGTTATTGAGAGGCCTATAAATTGGAATGAAGGAATGAGAGTTTTGGAAGAGAAGAAAAAGGAAGGGGGTTACTCTGCAGAAATTCACATAGAACTAACAAGAGTGAGAGAGATATATTATGAGTGTGAATGATAAAGTGATGGAAATCGTGAGTATGAGAGATGTTCTTTGAGGAAAGGAAGAACGGTTCTTTGAGAGTTGAAGTCTTTGGAGTTTCTGAAGGAAAAGTAGAAAAAGAGAACCTGTGAGTTTTGAAGTGAGGAGTTTGGAAGAGAGTGAGAAGCTGTTTGTGGGAGTGGTTTGTTGGGTCTATGAATTTCCTATTTTGCAACGCTTTTGGTAAGCAAATCTTGCTTTTGTTAATCTTCATGGTTCTATCATCGTTAAGAGATAATGATTAACAATAAGGTTTGGGTATTGCTGGTAATGTATGCGACTGGATGAATTATTTTATGCATATAAATGGGGTTTGATAATATCATTGGGTTTATATATATATACTCCATGTATTGTTTAGGTTAGTTTTAGGACAATTGAAATAATAGTGGTTGATATATCGATGAGAAATATTACTGACTGTGATGTTAAGTATTGAAGTTGCTCTCTATCGAGAATTATTGAAAATATAAGTTTTGGAATAGTTAGAAAATGTTAAGTGAAGGTTAGGAAGAAAATACTAAGCATGTTAGTTGAAACTAGGGGACTTTATTATTGAAAAGTAATTATTAATAGCTATACATATACCTTATGATTAGGTTTCGAGAAGGATAACTCTAAGTGATAACTTATTAAAGCTAAGGACTCCAGGTACGTAGTACTGCATGTGTTTTGTCTGAAAGGGCCTACATCACGGGAATTAAGGGGTGTTTGTTTGATGATTGTTTACTAAATGCATAGCTTATGTTATATTTAGAGATGTATTGTTGAACAATTGCTTGTATGTTTATTAGATTTAAGTTCAGTTCTTTAATTAAGAAATGATGCACGTTTTGAGGTTACGACAATATACACAATAAATAGAATTATATGCTTGCATCATTGTTCCTAATGTACACGAAACTACAAACGTAACTGAATTACGAATAAACGTAAACGTAAATGGATAGTTCTACGTGAGTTCGGAGACTTAAGAGGTTTCTCTCACGTAGGAACGAGTGACAAAATAAATAACAGTAAAAGACAATTAAGTAAAAGAATACAAAGAGTTTGTTCTCAATTGATGTCGAGCAAACTAGCTAATGGTAAGTGAAGCCATTAGCGTTGATTCACATGGCTGCTAGTGCATACTCGATTGCTGTGAGAACCGATTGTTGTACATTGATGTGTACAACCGCTAGCATAGCTTTTGGTTGATGCCGTAGCTACTTACCAGAAGTGAACTTGTTAGGGTTAGTTCAGAAAATGAAGAGGTTGCTCTCATTCAACGGGTGAGTGAGTTCAGAAACTAGAGAGGTTGCTCTCACTCAAAGAGATGTTTAGAGGAAAAACAAATAAAGGAAAATTCAACAGTGAAAGGAAAACGCAATGGTAAAAGACAGATAAACAAAAAAGAAAACTGTATGTGTTTAGTAGTATTGTATAAGCACGTTTTACTTTTATACTACGTATTGAGCGTTAGGCTCATAGTTAGATCCTGTGATGTAGGTATGCATAGGATTAAATATAGTAGCAGTTGATGGGGCATTTGTTCGTTGCGGGCTTGGCGACTTGTTAGCCTAAAAGGTTTAATGTAACGACCCGGTTTTTCATAAATCCTTTAAAATGCATGAAAATTTGAAACTTTTAAAAAACCATTGAAATTGCTTTTAAAACAATATAGAGCGCGACACTAAAACCAGACCGTTACTAACCTTTCGTTAAACTCGTTGAGGAAATCCAACTAATGAAATTGCGGAAGCATTATAAAATTCATTTCTTTGATCTAAACTTTGTAGAAACATAAATAAGTTAATGAAAGGACTTAATGAAAGAACCAGACAGTTAAATACAATTTAAATACAATTCTGCTCTCTTTTACTCTCTTTTTAGCGTGGCCAGCCATGAGTCCCGCATGTGCAAATCCTTTATCCTTACTTTATTATCTGTTCGTCATTTGTATCTACACCACAAGTAATACGTGAGCCTAATGGCACAGTAAGGAAAAGGGTTTATGCAATATGCTTATGACTCTCTTTAGTTATTTCTGAAGTGGGTACCGGCCCAAACCTGTCTTTTCATTTCGTCATTCGTTCGTTCATTTCTTTGTGTTAATTCATTCATTCGTTACTCGTACATCAAGTTGGAGATTGGAGTTATTCGTGGTGGTAGGGTAGATCTTTGTCGGCTTCAACCACCTAGGGTAGGTAGTCTCGTAGTGTAACACCCCGACTTTTTAAGTTGGACAATTACCGGGGTATTACCAAGGGCGTTCTAGAACGTTGAGTCTAAGGGTATTTCTGTTATGTTATCCCCGTGTATGCAATGCAAATTAGATGGTGGAGCAGTTAGGACGTTACATCACGTGATTTTATGTGTTGTGTGCGGGGGAAATATTACGGGATACGAGTTAAGTGAGAGAGGTGTGAGAAAAACTGTCCAGGGTATTTGCAGACGCCTCAGGACGACACTGGCGGATGAGATGTATCATCCGCAAAAGCGTTGCACACACACACAAGGGTTGGGACGAGGCTCAAGATGAGATTCCTAATCCTGAACACACTGTGCCGCAATGTTGCTGACGACTCCGAACAAGTACGGATGAGGAGTAGCCTCGTCCGAATAGCCTCTATTCCAATCCCGTCCACCTGCGGACGAGGTCCCAGACAATGCGAACGCGAGTTGCCTCGTCCGCATCGAATCTGTTCTGAACATGGACACCTTTGGACGAGTTCGGGTGACTACGGACGAGTTGGAGTATCGTCCGATTTGCCTCTGTAGGATTTTAGGGACAATTCGGATGACACGCGGACGCTAAGTGCAGATGCGATAGGGCGTCTGTAACTGACTTACGGAGGGTATGGACAGGACAGGGACGCCTTTTCCCGTCCGAAGCCTCATTTTAGCGTGTGAGATTTTGGCCTTGCAAACAAATGCGGACGAGATCAAGTCATCTCCACCCGTCCGAAACATCACAAAACTGCGATTTCAGAGATTTAAATCAGAAGGAGAATGACATTTAAACAATGGAAGGATGCGACCCTGACATGAATCCTACCCAAGACCACGCGAGCCGATCCTCTCCCCTGCCTAGTCGACCAGCTCTGCCCTCAAGCCAAGGATTTGTCCCCTCTCCAAGTGATATCTCTTTCCCCTCTCTCTTTCAGTCTTCAACTTCCCTCTCCCCATTCCCTGTGTAAAAACCCAGAGAGTGTGAGGGAGGGACCTAGAGGAGAGAGCTCCACTGAGGGTGTTGGGAGCTTAGTGTGTGAGCAAGAAAGTGAGTGTAGTGAGGAGTGTGAGTTGCTGGGAAACTCTAGTTGCTGTAGGAGCTGTCGGAAACGTGGAGACTTGGAGTGCAGCTGGCTCTGCTTATGTCTTCATCAACAAGGGTAAGGAAAATAGTGTGTTTTGGCCATTGAGGCCCTACACCACAAGTATGTGTGTGTGAGTTTAGTGTTAATGTTATGTACTGTTAGTTCAATGCTTATGTTTAATGTTAGTTGATTGTTACCACTAGTTGATTAAGTAGGTTAATTGTTGTGAAATGCTCCCTGTATTAATGATAGTGTAGATTTATGCTCTGTGATATTCCTTGAATGATACTTTGTTCTTTTGTTTTCATTGCTATGTGATATTTCTATAGGGCAAACTTTGTTATTTATGAGTGCTATATGGATACCCCACTATAGTTCGTTTATGGTTAGATAAGGTTGTAGAGAACATTTAATAGATGAGGAATGAGCTAATGAACGATAGAAGAGTCAAGAGTTCTGTGCTACTCTTGGAGGCTTACCTGCTGTGTAGTATTGTTTTCCTTTCCTTATGCATTATGTTTCTCTGTTGTTCTTTCTCGTTTGAATGTTAAGTAAATTGTATGAGCATGATAATTTATTTGAGTAATTAGTTAACCCTCTATGTAGTTAGTAGTTAGCATGTAAATGAACTAGAGCTAAAACATGAATCAGAATAATGATCCGAGTATGTTAAACTGTAATGTCCCGTTAATTTGAAACACATTTTTAACTTTTTAAAACATGTCATATAAATTTTTCGCTTAATTGATTTATTGCTTGAAATTCATTTAAAAAAAAAACGAAATCAGTGTAAGTAGGGCGGAACAATAATAGGATTTCAAAACACAGTTTCCAATGTTCTTAACAAAAATCCCAAAGTCTCTATGCAATGTTTAAAATATTCGAAATACTAATAGTGGCAATTACCAAAATACCCCTCCTTCATCAAAACACCAATACCAAAATACCAACAATTCTCAAATTACGCGAGTCACACCCGGTCATCCTGGAACGCCTCCTCCACAGGTCAATGAGCCTAATGCCTAACAAGAATTAGAATTAATGCAATGCAAAAGATGCGTGACCACACAATGCATTACAGAAAAGAACCGTTTCTCTTTTAGAAGTTAAGGTGGAATAATCCCTAGAGTCATGTGGCCTAACCAGTCACTCCGACGAGCAGATATATCCATCGGGGGTGTTAGCACAAGAAGGTATCCTCACTTTTGTTGAAGACGTTGGAGGTTTCAGAACCGGGTAATTGTGAACTCTAGAATCCACATAGCTACTTCTAAACCTACCACTCCCTATGTGGGAGGAATCTACCGTATGGAAAGTCAAAATTCACCCGAACCCCCACACTCCTATTTACATATATTAGGTATGACACACAACATGTAAACAATTTATAAGCCCTAGGATGATGCATGAATGCCACAAAATAAATCATAGAAACAATACACAAAGAATACAATTAGTGCACATGAAACAGTAAGGCAGCATAATTTAAGAACAACATATACACTTTCTATTTAAAACAACACAACTACTATCATTTCATTCCATTAACTAGCTTTAGTGTTTAGTAAGGCATTACAAGTTTGAGGAATTCATGACTACTGAGAGCAAAGCAATATCAACTTCTAGTCCATTCACAAAATAGGTAGAGTAAAAATTCATATTACTCAAAGTCTAGCCATAGTACTTTACGACATTCAGTTCTATAGTGTCCATCTTTGCTAGTAACAAAACCATATTATTCACAACAGTCAATTGTGCAATCAAATGGTAAGTCAAACAATCATCCACAATACATTCAAAATCTAATCTCTTCATGCTTCTCATAAATTAGTTCAACAGCTCAGATTTATCACTTGAACTAACGTCTAGGCGTTTGACAGCTAGCATTTGACAGTTTAATGCTTCATGCTTCCTAATTTCTCATGACAGTTAAGGAATACTTTAAACAATATATTAGCAATATAACTCAGTTCCATGCATACAATATCCACGGCAGTTTAAACCGTATGGTAGCAGTTCTATTCAAATCCATACTTCATGATATTCAGCTTAACGTTTCCCACTACCCACATTTAACGACAACAAAACGTATATAGCAATCAGAAGATGATGTTCTCAATGGGCAATTCAACTCAATCCAGCAAAATCAAAAGAAATTTAGCCATCTAAAACAATTTCAGCAATCCAAAACAATTCCAACCCGTAATGTACGGCCATCCTTTGGCCAACAAAATTCGAAATTCTTAACTTAAGCTTTCCAGTAGTTTAACACAAGCAATATGGCAGTAAAACGCCAAACAACAGGCAATCGGTCCTAAACAAGGCAACAAAAATGATGAATCCCACTTTCATGCCCAATTTAACTTAAACCATAGACCCAAAATCAAACCAATAGACTTCATGACAACAATTTCTAACCTTGGTCCACTTCATGGTTGGACAAACATAGTACACTTCACAAAAACACCCACCCAAAGCTCACTCCCTCACAATGGATCAGTTAGAGTAACAGTAGAGACACATAGGGCTTACAATTTATAGACGAAGGAAAGGGAGGAGACTGGCAGCTACAGAGGATAAGGTTTTAGGATCAACACCCATATCAAGGGAAGAAGGTCCACTAGGAAATTGCCAAGCGGAAAGTCTTCCACAGTTCCAGAGGGGAAGGGACGTCGCTGCAGGAGACTGAGAGGGGGTTTTTACCGAGTGCAGGACGAAATTGAAAGCGAAAGAGTGTGAAATATTAATGTGTTTCTCAGAAGTTCCCGACAAATCGGATGAGTCGAGTTGTCCACGACCTCGTATGCACCGTCTAAAAGTCAAATTGGGACGAGAAAACATGTCCTAATACCTCGTCCGTACTGTCTGCAAGCAACATTTGGATGAGATTTCGCGTCCGCATATAGCGTACGAATGTGTCCTAAAATTGTCCAGAGTCAAATCGAACGCAAACCATCCTCATCCGCTTTGTCCACAAGTCGTCCAAATTGTCTAGGAATTTGTACATATTCAAATCGGACGCGAAACATCCTCGTCCGCATTGTCCGCAAGTCGTCCACACCACCCAGAATGCCAAATCTTCGTCCTCATGTCATCCCAATGTACAGGGGCGCAGCTCAATAGTCGTGCGGACGCATCATGCCGTCCGGAGGGGCGTCCCCTGGCATCCGAAACTCATCAATACACATTTTTTTCTAAGTTTGTCACACTTAGGTTATTTTTTCCAGCATTAACCCTATACTTTCCAAGCACGACTTAACACGCACCGTTGCATAATACAATGCACTATTGATATATATTAAAATTATCCAAATTTAATACATCATCAAAAAGGGAAAATACATTTTCGGGGTATTACATCCTAACCACCTTACAAAAATTTTGTCCTCAAAATTTAACTAAACAAACAACTCTGGATACTTGGCTAACATATCATCTCTTCTTTCCCATGTAGCCACTTAATTGTTGAACTGATTTTGCCACAATACTTTCACAAGAGTGACATCCTTATTGTGCAATCTCTTAACACTGGTGTCCACGATTCTGAGCGGTTTCTCTTCGTAGCTCAGGTTAGTAAGTACCCAGATCTGCTCCTTAGGTCTCACTTGAGTGGTTTCACTAAGGCTTTTTTGCAGCATCGATACATGAAAGACATTATGTACCCCCGACATAGCTTCTAGTATGAGTAATCGATATGCCACAGGACCGATCATTTCAGTGATCTCAAAAGGGCCAATATAGCGCGGATTGAGCTTTCCTTTACACCCAAAATGTAGAATACGCTTGACTGGTGATAACTTCAAATAAACACGATCCTCAACGGTGAACTCTAAGTCTCAACAACGATTATCTGCATAACCTTTGTGACGACTTTGTGCAGCTTGCATCCTCTGTCGAACAACATCTATAAACTTCAGCAATCTCTTGTATCATTTCAGAACCATAATATTTATCTTCACCAACTTCGCTCTAATAGAGAGGAGATCTGTATTTTCTGCCGTAGAGCACCTCATAAGGTGTCATACCAATGGTTGTCTGAAAGCTATTATTATAGGCAAATGCAGCTAATGGGAAGATCTTTTTCCATCCAACCCGATACTCAAGAATGCAGGCACGTAACATATCTTCTAGTGTATGAATAGTCCGTTCACTCTGACTATCAGTTTGTGGGTGGAAAGCAGTGCTAAAATTCAATTCTGTACCCATTGCTCTATTCAAACTCTTATAGAACATCGAGGTAAATCAGGGATCCCAATCAGATACAATAGATACGAGTATACCATGAAGTCAAACAATCTCTTTAACATATAATTTCGCAAACTGGTCCATTTTATACGTTATATGTACTAGTAAGAAATAGGAAACCTTCGTCAGTCTATCAACAATCACCCATATCGCATCATGGCCCTTTGAAGTCCTCGGTAGTCCGATAACAAAATCCATGGAAATATGCTCCCATTTTCACATGGGTATAGGTAGCGGCTGGAGCATACCCCCAGGTCGTCGATGTTCTGCTTTCACCTGTTGACATAGGTCACAATAAGTAACATAGAAAGCAATATCGTGCTTCATTCTCGGCCAATAATAATGTTTCTTTAAGTCTTTATACATCTTTTTACACCCCGAGTGGATAGAAAAACCGGAAGAATGTGCCTCTTTCATTATCGCAATCTGTAGTAATGTCTCAGGTACATACCACCGATTCTTATACTTCACGATCTCGTTTACAGATAAAGAATATATCCCTGAAACCGAGGAAGAGTTGGGTCAAGTTTAAAATCTTCACATAGAGTATCAGCCGCTTGTCCTTCCTTAATCTTTTCCAATATCGAAGGCTTGAGAGTTAAAGCTGATAAAACTTCGGTCAACTACTCAGGAACTAACTACCCATCTAATTCCTGTATATCTTTCTGTAAGCTTGTTGGCATTTCCTTGCACGTTATGCTCATCAAAGCAACCTTTCGACTCAAATCATCAACAACAACATTTGCTTTTCCCAAATGATACTTAATTTCACAATCATAGTCTTGCTCCAACCAACGTCGTTGTCGCATATTCAAATCTTTTTGTGAAAAATATATTTCAGGCTCTTATGATCAGTGAAAATCTCACAACATTGCCCGTAAAGATAATGCCTCCAAATCTTCAACGTAAAGACCACAACAGCTAGCTCGAGGTCATGTGTGGGATAATTAGCTTCGTGCGGCTTAAGCTGTCTCGAAGCATAAGCAATCACCTTCCCACTTTGCATTAGAACACCACCAAGTCCATATTTGGATGCGTCGCAATAAATACAAAAATGGCCATTTTCCACAGGTAGGGCCAATTTCGGTGCAGAAGTCAAACGATACTTCAATTCTTGGAAACTTTCTTCACATTTATCGGACCACCAAAATTTCACATTCTTCTTGGTCAAATTGGTGAGAGGCATAGCAATCTTAGAAAACCCATTGATGAATCGTCGATAATACCCAGCCAATCCGAGGAAACTCTGAACGTCACCCATGTTCTTAGGCTATACCCACTCAACGACTGCTTGAATCTTTGCAGGATCCACGGCAATACCCTCTTTTGAAATAACATGGCCAAGGAAGTTGACCTCTTTCAACCATAACTCACACTTGGAAAATTTGGCATAGAGCTGGTGTTGCTTTAGAATAGATAGAGCAATTCTCAAATGCTCAATATGTTCTTCCTCTGATTTAGAATATACCAGAATATCATCAATAAAAACAATGATGAATTTGTCCAGATAATCTCTGAATATATGATTCATTAAGTCCATAAATGCTGTAGGGGCATTTGTAAGCCCAAAAGACATCACGAGAAATTCGTAGTGTCCATATCTGGTTTCAAATGCCGTCTTTGGTATATCTTATTGCTTAACCTTTAACTGATAATACCCTAAACGCAGATCGATCTTCGAGAACACACAAGCACCGTGTAGTTGGTCAATCAAATCATCGATCTGAGGTAAAGGATATCTGTTCTTAATAGTAACCTTGTTCAGCTCATGATAATCAACGCACATTTGCAACGATCCATCCTTCTTTTCAACAAATAACACGGGAGCTCCCTAGGGTGAGAAACTCGGTCGAATAAACCCCTTTGTAATCAACTCTTCAAGTTGAATCTTTAATTCTTGTAACTCGGCGGGTGGCATTTTGTATGGATTTTTCAAAATTGGTCCCGTACCAGGATGTAGATCTATAACAAACTCAATTTCTCTAGCAAGAGGTAACTTAGAAAGATCATCCAGAAAAACCTCTGGAAAGTCACGGACCACCATTACATCCTCAACATTTGCTTCTAACTTGATCATGGTGTTTATAACATTGTTGAGAAATCCTTCACATCCGTGCTTCATTAGTTGATCTGTCTTTAGTGTAGAGATAATTGCCAGTTTGCCTTTCTCCTCAATTCCTCAAAAAACGTGCAATTTGCCATTAATAGCATAAAAAGGAACCTCTCGTCTCGTAAAATTCATAATGGCACGGTTTAAAGTCAACCAATCCATGCCAAAAATAATGTTGAACCCTTGAATATCCATAACAATTAGAGTTGCACCAAATTTTTGGTCATTGATGTGGACTGAATAATCTTCAAGAATACCCTTAGCAGTCATATATTCAATGGAAGGTGTGAGTACTCAATATCCGTTCTTAGGAATAACAGGTGTACATTTTCCTTTCGTACGTATTTGCGTCGAAATAAAGGAGTGAGTGGCACGCGTATCGAATAAAGCATACGCGGCAACATTATTAATATAAATTGTACCTAAGGTGTTCAGAGATATCATTTATTTAAGTACAAAACTTTCTAAAACTAAATGGAAACACATTAGTATATCAAGCATATGTATAATATTTGAATAACAATTGTGTACCTGATATGATCGCTGGTAGTTCCTCCTCTTCAACATCCTCTCTGTATGGTGGCAATCTCGTCCACATCCTCAGCATCCAGTGCCCTAGCCACAATTTGTGAGTAAGGGACACCTCGGATACCAGACATCCGCACACACCTCAAAATCTCAACCTTCAATCCTTGTATGAAATGTTGCACTTTAGACCCATTATCACTGACCAGGTATGGGGCATATCGGGATAGCGCTTCAAAGCTCCAAATATAATCAAACACAGTCCTCGTCTGATGTAGTCGTATAAACTCTTCAAACTTCTGATTTTGAACGGTGAAACTGAAATACTTCTCGTTGAATAATTCCTTGAAACCCTTCCAAGTGAGAGTCTGCATCTCCAAAGTCAGCTGTATAGCTTCCCTTAATACTGTGCGTCGTGAGTCAGCAGATAAACAAGACACTTCACTTTTTCACTTTCTCGAATGTCGGCATAGGCAAACATCTTCTTAATTGAGTAGACCCATGTCTTAGCTCTTGAAATATCAGAAATATTGCCTTCAAAAGTTGGCGGCTTAAGTCGCAGAAACCGCTCCCAACCAGCCTCCGCAAGTACCACTGCATCACAGTGATTTCCGTTACCATTGTCATTCTCATGCCCATTGCCATTACCGTGCTCCACAAGCATTTCTATCACTTGGGCCTGCTGCACCATAAATAGAGCCTGACGCTCAACCACTTCTCCTATGCGGTTAAGGGCTTCGTCCAGTCATTAGGCACTGGTATGTCATTCCTTGCTCTTCGTGCCATTTTAGTATTTTCTCTACATTTGAAATTTAGGACTAATAAGTTATTGGGCATAATTAAAATGTAAAATTTGAATTCTACTTATAGTAGGAGGAATGTTCCACGATGAGTCCTTGTGTTATCAATAGTCTACAGAACTGAGTTTGACCTAGTTGCGCTATGATACAAACTGTAACGTCCCGTTAATTTAAAACACATTTTTAACATTTTAAAATACGTCATATAAATTTTTCGCTTAATTTATTCATTGTTTGAAATTCATTTAAAAAAAAAAAGAAATCAATGTAAGTAGTGCGGAATAATAATAGGATTTCAAAACACAGTTTCCAAATGTCCTTAACAAAAATCCCAAAGTGCCTATTACAATGTTTAAAATATTCGAAATATTAATAGTGGCAATTATCAAAATACCCCTCCTTCATCAAAACACCAATACCAAAATACCAACCATTCCCAAATTACGCGACTCACCCAAGCAGGTCAAATCGGCTGATAACACGAGGGATCACCTCGAACGCCTCCTCCACAATTGGAATGTCATCATCAAAGTAATCACCTACACAACGGGGAAAACAACGAGCCTAATGCCCAACAAGAATTAGAACTAATGCAATGCAAATGATGCGTGACCACACAATGCATTACAGAAGAAAATTATTTCTCTTCTGGAAGTTAAGGTGAAATAATCCCTAGAGTCATGTGGCCTAACCAGTCACTCCGATATATCCATCGGGTTTTAGAACGGGGCAATTGTGAAACCTAGAATCCACGTAGCTACTTCTAAACCTACCACTCCCTACGTGGGAGGAATCTACCATATGGAAAGTCACAATTAACCTGACCCCCCACACGCCTATTGACATACATTAGGTATGAGACATAACATATAAACAATTGATAAGCCCTAGGATGATGCATGAATGCCACAAAATAAATCATAGAAACAATACACAAAGAATACAATCATTGCACATGAAACTGTAAGGCAGCATAATTTAAGAACAACATATACACTTTGGATTTAAAACAACACAACTACTATCCTTTCATTCCATTAACTAGCTTTAGTGTTTAGCAAGGCATTACAAGTTTGAGGAATTCATGACTGTTAAGAGCAAAGGAATATCAGCTTCTAGTCCATTCACAAAATAGGTAGAGTAAAAATTCATATTACTCAAAGTCTAGCCATTGTACTTTACGACATTCAGTTCTATAGTGTCCATCTTTGCTAGTAACAAAACCATATTATTCACAATAGTCAATTGTGCAATCAAATGGTAAGTCAAACAATCATCCACAGTACATTCAAAATCTAATCTCTTCATGCTTCTCAGAAATCAGTTCAATAGCTAGATTTATCACTTGAACTAACATCGAGGCGTTTGACAGTTAAGCATTTGACAGTATAATGCTTCATGCTTCCCAATTTCTCATGACAGTTAAGCAATACTTTAAACAATATATTGGCAATACAACTCAATTCCATGCATACAATATCCACGACAGTTTAAACAGTATGATAGTAGTTCTATTCAAATCCATACTTCATGATATTCGGCTTAATGTTTCCCACTACCCACATTTAACGACAACAAAATAGAGATAGCAATCAGAAGATGATGTTCTCAATGGGCAATTCAACTCAATCCAGCAAAATCAACAGAAATTTAGCAATCTAAAACAATTCCAGCAATCCAAAACAATTCCAACTTGTAATGTAGGGCCATCCTTTCGCCAACAAAATTTGAAATTCTTAACTTAAGCTTTCCAGTAGTTCAACACAAGCAATATGACAGCAAAACGCCAAACAGCAGCCAATCGGTCCTAAACAAGGCAACACAAATGATGAATCCCACTTTCATGTCCAACTTAACATAAACTAGAGACCCAAAATCAAACCAACAGACTTCATGACAACAATTTCTTACCTTTGCTCCACTTCACGGTTGGACAAACAGAGTACACTTCACCAAAATCCTCAACCAAAGCTCACTCCCTCACAATCGATCAGTCAGAGTAACGGTAGAGACACAAAGAGCTTACCATTTATAGACGAAGGAAAGGGAGGAGACTGGCAGCTGCAGGGGATAAGGTTCAGGATCAACACCCATATCAAGGGAAGAAGGTCCACTAGGAAATCGCCAAGTGGAAAGTCCTCCACACTTCCAGAGGGGAAGGGACGTCGCTGCAGGTGACTGAGAGGGGGTTTTTTCTAACTGCAGGACGAAATCGAAAGAGAGAGAGTGTGAAATATAAATGGGTTTCTTGGAAATTCCCGACAATTCGGACGAGTCGAGTTGTCTGCCACCTCGTCCGCACCATCTGAAAGTCGAATTGGGACGAGAAAACACGTCCTAATACCTCATATGTACCATCCGCAAGCAACATTCATATGAGATTTCGCATCTGCATGTATCATCTGGATGTGTCCAGAAAATTGTCTAGAGTCAAATCGGATGCGAACCATACTCATCCGCTTCGTCCGCAAGTCGTCCGAATTGTCTAAGAATTTGTACAGATTCAAATCGGATGCGAACCATCCTCATCCGCATCCATCATCCACAAGTTGTTAGCACCACCCAGGACGCCAAATCTTCGTCCCCATGTCATCCCAATGTACAGGGGCACAGCTCAACAGTCGTGCGGAGGCGTCATGCCGTCTAGAGGGGCGTCCCTAGGCGTCTGAAACTCATCAGTGCACATTTTTTTCTAAGTTTTTCATACTTAGTTATTTTTTCCAACACTAACCATATACTTTACAAGCACAACTTAACACGCATCATTGCATAATACCATGCACTATTGATATGTATTAAAATTATCCAGATTTAATACATCATCAAAAAGGGAAAATACATTTTTGGGGTATTACATAAACTAACTAGAGTGACTCTTAGTTGAGTATATTTAACTTAATATATATAACTAGCATGTTTAATTGCTAATCAAGTTAGTTAATTGTTAAGTAATTGAGCATGTTAACTAATTTACTAAATCCAAGCATGTAGTTACTTTAAACAATCATTGAGCATGTAGTAGTTAAGCATGTTGTAATTAATTAGGTTAATATTAAAATGTTAAGTAACTAAAGCATGTTAATTAACCTAGCTGAATGTGTTAATTAACTAAATGCAAGAAATAACCTACCCTAGAGCAAGTAATCAATTAGAATAAACCACTAGACTCAAACCTAGGAAACGTGGAATCAATTAATTGATGTTTCTAACTTACTTGAGTGTATAAATTACCAGCATGTCCAATTCCTCGAGCATGGAATTAACGTTGTAAGCATGATAACCAATAAGGTACAGTAACTAAATAGATGAGCATGTAAATTGGCTAGGGAACTAACTAATTAGAACTTGAGCATGGCAACGAACTAGCATGAATAATTATGTTGATTATGTTAATTAATTAGAGTAATTAGTTAATTAACCAACGTAATCAACATGAGCATGTAACACACATAGGATAGCTAAAGTAAATTAATTACCTAGAGTAGCAAATATAGGAAGCATGTAAATGGACTAAGATAAATTACATGTTAATCGATAGTATGTTTTTTATTCTTTTCCGAATGATATTGTTCTATTAATTTCAGCATATTTTCCTTATTTTAATTCATTGCACTTGTTCTCGGTAGTGTGCTGTTATTTCCTTCTATTACATGCTTTAGGCTAGATTATAGTTTGGTAGCTAGCATGCCCACAGGAGGCTAGGTTATAGCCTGGCAGCTAGCATGCCCACAGGAGGCTAATTGTAGTCTGTCATCGAGTATGCCCATAGGAGACTAACTCAACGAACGAACAAATGAAAGATAATAATTAAACGAATGGTTTAACGAAAAGGACCAAAGAGTGGCATTCATGTTGCATTACCCTTTTTTCTTATTGAGCCATTAGGCTCACGTATTACTTGTGGTGTAGGTACAAACGATGGACAAATATTAAGTAGATGATAAGCATATAATAAAGCAGGAATGAAGGATTTCGCACACATGAGACTCGGGGCTGGCCAGGCAAAGAAAAGAGTGAGTAAACGAGTGTAATCAAATGATGTTTAATTGTCAGGTTCATTTGTTAAACGTAGGGTTCCAATTATTTAGTATTTCCTTCTTGAACGATTTATCTACGCTTCCGCCATGATTTACAAGAGTTTATTTCTTTACGCTTCCCCAAGATTTTAAACAAATGGTATTATTTTATTCCTTACGCTTTCGCACTTTATCAAGTGGTTTTCATATCGAGTTTAAAGAAAGAGTCAGTAGCGATCCGGTTAGACGCACTTTAATACGTTTTGTCTTAAAAAAAAAAAAGAAATTTCAAATTTTAAGGATTTACAAAAATCTGGGTCGTTACACGCAATCCCGACAAGGGAAAGGTATCATTCTCTTTTAAATCTTGTCTACCTAGCTGATCCGTACTTATCCTACCATCCCCCAGCTCCCTTCTTCTTTCCTTTTCTTCATTCATTCTTTTAACATTTTCATCATATAATGCATGCGTGAGTACCACCCCAAGATGACACTCCCTATTGGTTTCTATTAACATGATGCATGACCATACATTCTCAACCAAACATGATGCATGATACTTCATAATATAACATTAACAATAATGAATTGCGCATATAAGAATCGTAAACAACAATAATTGAATAACTGGAATGGAAAGCATACAACAACTATAATTAAAAGTGCATAATGTAAATGATTATAAACTAGAATTGAAAGCAATGAACATTAAAGGAAGTGAATAACAAATCATGAAAACAATACATGATCAAGTATCTGAACAATATACAACGAATTATAGCATGCTTGATCGTACAGAACATACAATACAGGAAATAGAAGTCAAAACATGCTATTAATTAACCTGTTAGTTTTACATGCTCAAGTAGAATTATCATTTAGTTAGTTGTCCTAATTAATTTGCAAGCTCAAGAAGATAAGATAAATATTTTAATTTTTCATCCTAGTTAGTTTACATGCTCAAGAAATATTTACATCCTAGGTAGTTTACATGCTCAACAAATATTTACATTTATTACTCTAGTTAGGTATTCTAGTTACTTAACGTACTCATGAAAGATTTCCATTATTAGTTATCCTAGTAAATTAACATGCTCAAGAGTTAACTATATACTTTTATCCTAGATAACTAATCATGCTTGGGTTTAATAGAAAATAACATGCTAAGGACAAGTAATCATTAGCACGGTTATCAACAACACCAAGAAGACAATAACGAAATAACATTGAACATCTAATCACATAGTCAACGAAGTTCTCAATTCGTTTGTGTTCAGTTCATTCCTCTTTCCTCTTATCCATTCTTTGCTAATAAAGTAAAGTGTTTCCATTAATTTCAATTAAAGTAAAGCAGGGTGAAGGAAATTACAGCAAAAGTCAATATAATTGTATTAAAGGAAATTACAATAAAGGAGTAACATACATATTATAATCAAAGGAAAGACTAGCATGCTAATATTATTATCCTAATTAATTACATGCTCGAGTTTAGTTAATTACTAGTTAACTCACTCTACGTAATTAACATGCATCAGTGGTTAATCAAGTTAATTAAACGTGCTTGACTAGTTAAATTTATCATGCTCAACTAGTTAGTTAATTAATTACTAAATGTGCTCAATTAGCGAGTTAACATGCTCAACAAATTAGTTAACATGCTCAACAAATTAGTTAACAGGCTCATTGTATAATTTAATAACTCCAGTTGATTAGCATGTGCAAGAAGATTACAATTACTATTTTAATTAATCATTAGTCAATTTACATGGTCAAGGAATAGTTACCATTATTATCCTAGGTGATAGGCATACCTGGATTAAACATGCTCAATTTAATTAAATGTGCTTAAAGAGAGATTACAAATAATATTCTAATTGGTTATCCTAGTTATAGTTGATGAACATGCTCAAGGAGTAGTTACAATTACTAGTTTAATTTAACGTGCTAAGAGGCTATTCGATTAACAATTAAACATACTTAAGGCCTAGTTGAGTTAACGTGCAAAATAATAGGTGCGAACAATCTATACTTTGAACGAAACAAAATGATAGTTTAATTAAAGCAGAGGATTTAGACTAGATAACAAGTAAGTAATAAATAATAGAACATTTAAGGGAAACTCTTAATTCATTCCTGCTCCTCATCATTCACTTATTCATTATTTCACACTCATTACATTCGGCAATTGATCATTCATCTCAACAATTCAAGTGACGTAGTCAAAGCAAAGAGAACAATTGATAATAAAGGGATCTATATTACCAACAAGGGAAATAGCAACCAACATGGAATCAACAATGGAAATATCTATAGAATAGAACTAACAATAAAGGCAATGTCTACACAACATAACAATTGGAATTTACGAAACTCACACACCCATGCTTGTTGTGTAGGGTTTCCACTAGCCAAGACACCCCTATTTCCTTACCTCGAAACTTTATCACGCATGGGCACGAAATCTTTATCCTATCTCTTTCCTATACCTTAACGATTTGAAACATTTATCATTAAGAACTTCTCATCGAATCCTATAAACCTTAACACTTAACAATTCCAATATTCTCAACTTAACAACTTCATTCTTATCTATACCCTTAATCTTTATTCATCACTTGATAGCGTTTCATAATCCAAATTCAATATCGATTTTCTAATCTTACCAAGGCAGCGTACTTTCAATAATATCATGTAAGTAACAGAACACATTTTCCAAAGTTACCATAATTTTCCCAAAATTAACAGAGTGCATAAAGTAATATATCAAACACCACAACACATTGACTCAAGCAACGAAGTTTCAATCTTCAAGAAAATTCACCCGCGTACCCACAAATGCAGAATTAAACCAAGGACTAACATCACAAAGAACATTCGTCCAACAAAAGAGAGTATTTATCTAGTTAATGTCCAATAGCATAGCACATATTTAAGCTACTTATCCAACAACAGACCATATAGAGAGCCTACTATCTTTACGAATCCATAAACAGCAGTGAATATTCATTTAACTCTAGCATCCATAACTCCTCACCAGCAAAGAACCAACACTCGAATAACGCAACAGAACATCCATAAAACCCATGAAGAGAAGAAACAATCATACCAGGAAACCCGAGAAGCTTCTCCTCTTTAGTCCTTCCTACTTCTTCATTTTCTCCTTTTATCTTCTTCCTCTGCCTTCTTCATTCGCTGTATATCAACATCGGAGAGGGCACTCTCTGCCAATTCCCAGAAGGCGGAGAGCACTCCCGACAACCCGCAACACCACCAACAGCACTCCCTCAGCTTTTCCAGAGGTTGTCCACCACGCGGGGTGTGATTCCAGGTTGGAAGGAACAATTGCCCAATCCAGTCAAGCCAAACCTGGTCACACTCGGGTCAGATTATCCGGGTTGAAGTACCTAGGTCGGAGCACCCCAATCCCTGCAAATTGAAGGCAAAATTCACAGCCATGCCATTCAAAATACAGAGTGCATGGAGAAGAATGGACTTACCTAATCTTAACACCAAAAATCGCAGCAGGGGGAGTTCCAATTTCGAGCCCTACTTGCGACCCGTGCAACCTCGCCACCTGCAGTAGCTCGCTCGTCTACTACCGGAGCCCACCTTGTCGACGTGCAGAGATCTGCAGGCGAGAGTCCTCTCGACATCTCTCTCTCGCTCACCCTCTCGGTCTCCACCTCCCTCTCCCTCTTTCTGCTCTCGTCTCGCCTCTCTTCGCGAATGGCCAGGGGCCATTTTTTTCCAGCCAGCCGATTCAGCTGAACTGGTTTAGCTGAACCGATTCATGCCTTCACTTTCCCCAAATTAACTCCTAATAATTTAACCTCTCCTTAATTCTCCATTTTAATCATCCACTTAATCCTCAATCTAATTTATCCTCACATTTTAATTCCAATAATCTCATTTCTTCTTTTAGTTCTCTTTCTAAATTATTTATCGCCAAACATTATAATTTAATTCATTAAATTACCATTTATCTTAATTACTTAAATTTCCATAAGTTATAATCTAATGAATACATTCTTGGTAATACCCCGATAATTATTCAGTAAATCCGAATCTCTCCAATTACTTTCCAATCATTCTTGTTAAATTCTGATATAAAATGTCGGGGTATTACATTTAATGAAGAAACGTAATGTTTGGCAATAACGTTTTTGAAAAGTGAACTTTTGTTATGGTATTTCGTTACATAAAAGAGGTTTTCAAATGATATTTAATTCTTTAAGTATTAGAAATACAAGTCTTCCGTTGTTGCAATGTTTTAAAGTTTTACAGTATGATATGTTTTAAGTAACAAATAGTTTAACAAAAAATAATTTATTTATCTACTTCTTATTTGAGTTAGTTTTCAAATAAAAAGTTATCTGTTGTGATTTAGAAGAAAAAGTTTTAAAAAATTGTGAGTTTTAAATTGAAAGAATAACTGAGATGTCACATCGATCACTCACTCCTTTAATTTTCATCTAGTTTTCTACAATTTCTTTAAATCTTCAGTGTATATATATATATATATAGTTATATCCTGTGATGTAGGTATGCATAGGATTAAATATAGTAGCAGTTGATGGGGCATTTGTGCGTTGCGAGCTTGGCGACTGTTTAGCCTAAAAGGTTTAATGAAGAAACGTAATGTTTGGCAATAATGTTTTTGAAAAGTGAACTTTTGTTATCGTATTTCGTTACATAAATGAGGTTTTCAAATAATATTTAATTCCTTAAGTATATTAGAAATACAAGTCTTCCGCTGTTGCAATGTTTTAAAGTTTTACAGTATGATATGTTTTAAGTAACAAATAGTTTAATGAAAAAGAGTTTATTTATGCACTTTTTATTTAAGTTAGTTTTCAAATGAATAGTCTTCCGCTGTGATTGAAAAGAAAAATTTTTCAAAAATCGTGAGTTTTAAATTGAAAGAATAACTAGGATGTTACAACAACCGCCCGCTCCTTCTTTAATTTTTGTCTAATTTTCTACAATTTCTTTAAATCTTCAGTATATATATATATATACATATATATAACTTTCAATACTCTATAAAATGCCAATAACTCATATTTTCACATAATTCAATAATTACACGAATTTAAATACCCGAGACATTACAATTTTAATATTCCCTATTGTTGAATATAAGAATTTACCTCCATTGAGTTTAGTCGACTCATCCCAACGACATTTTTCTTTATAACTTAGTTTGGAGGATCCCCAGCTGGCGACGAAGTAGTGAGCTCGGTTGGATTTTATCTATCTCATTGTTTTCTTTTCGAACGTTTATTTGTGAAGTTGAGATATGATTTAAGATTTGTAATAATTTTTAATTGTTTACTTTCGTGCCACTTACTTTTGAACTTATATTCACCACTCTATTTTAATGCCACTATTAAATTTTTGGTTTCACCTACTTGGTTGGGCCCTGACTATTTGAATTTCAGTTAAAACATCTGCTACCCACTTAATTCAAAAGTTGAAGGGTCACACTAGTCAATTTGATTTTGGGCCAAGTCGTTCTCAATTCCATTCCAGGTAGCCATTGGGGTTTCACATTTACAATGCTTAAGAATGTGTTGTAACTTTCTAGAGATATTATTCAGTTGGATTATCCAATATTGCTTGCCTAGAAACTAGTAGAAGATTATTATACATGCATTATTAACTTCTCTTTCTATTGGTCATGTAATGTAACAATATAGGGAAATAACAAATCAACCATTGTAGTATAGAATCAATGACAAGTCAACCACAACATAATTTTCGCTATCAACTTAACACTGAACTATTGGAAATGGATAGAGCAAACATCACAGTTACATTTTCCATTAAAAACATTGTCAATCTGCTGTGGAATGTTAGCTTTCTATAGCAGAATGTTAGCTTTCTGTTAAACACAGTTAAAAATTTAGTTTTTGCTGTGGAAAGATAATATTGCGCAGTAGAGAGCTAAAATTCTGCTGCGAAAAGATTAATTTCCGCTGCTGAAAGTAATCTTTCTGTGGAGTAAATATTATTTTCCTCTGTGAAAAGTGAAACATTGGTGAGGAGAACTAGACAACGACGGCGGACCAAGAAGTGGAAAAAGAAGATGGTGATGAGAACTAAACAGTGAAATCAAGTGGATAGTGAGTCACAAGAAGATGTTTGGAAAACTGAAAACATGAGAATTGTTTTTTATGACGAGAAGACCATGTCAGAGCTTCCTGGTATCGTCTTCAAAGTAAGATTGTTTCTATTATTCCGATTTTAGCATAAAATTGAAGTAGAATTAGAATTACTGAGATGTATTTGAAATATTTTTTGCGGGTTCAATTTTATGTTGAAGATGTTTTCTTCGCAGGTTTAGCGTAACGACAATGCTTCCTTTGCCTATTTCTTATACCTCGTGTTTAAGTTGTTAGTGAAAATTATTTAGTAATTAATTTGTTATTAATTCGATAATACAATGATTGATTTATTAATTTCCAAATAATTTATAATATTAGTTTTACTAATTATTAATAAAAATCCATTTGGTAGATAAACTGTGTAGCTGAGCGCAAATTGTTAGAAGTCAACGATGATTGATTGTGATGGCCATGATGGTGTATAAAAATGGATTTTTCTAATGTAAACTTGATAAAAATATTTCATCAGCTTCATTGACTTTAACCCCAATTTATACTTTTTAATTATATAATATTTTCATCTGTATGGGCTCATGCAAGCTATGAATATATAAAATAATTTCAACATTTATTGAGTACATCTACAAAGCACAATGATTACTTAGGGACATGTTCAATTAGGAGACTTACAAAATTTTATGTAATTTAAGAAAAATATAAGAAATCAAGAAAAACTCTATGAACAAACAAATAATATTTTGTTGGCAAAAGTGAACTCCAAAATAATTGAAAAAAACATGAACAGATTTAAGGTATTCTTTATGTGATGTTAATGTAGATTGAATTTAATATTATTAAGGAGTGATATATGATAGATCATCTATGTGGTATTCCAATTATGATTTTTTCCACCATAATAATTTCTTTTTTATTTTTATTAAAAATAATTTTATTAATTTGATTTCTACTTAGCAGTACAATGTTGTCCACTTTGGGATCAGACTCATATGGTTTTGTTTTTAGATTTTACTCAAAAGACCTTGTACTACTAGAAGATGAAATGCAACTTACATTGTATACCTGAAGACCACAACAATTGAATGTTGGATTGGGGTCCTATCACTTTGTATTGCATCCCAATACGCTGTTACAACAATGGTAACCACATAATGACCAATTAAATTTGACGTCTCCATTGCACTTTAATATGGTAGCTTAACTTGATCATTAAATTTGATTTTTCACATCAAATTTCTAACAGCATCCATTATTGTTTAAAATTTTCCTTAATGGTGCAATAATGCAGTTTTCAAAACTGCACGCCTATCTCTATTACACAATTTAAGGGTGTCTCTTCCGTAATTCACCCATTTTGTGGCCTTGATGTTCTTCTAGAGAGAAACATGTGTGCTCTATGGGAGAATAAATTTTTGGGTCTTGAAGCTTTAGGTGGAGGTTTGTTGGTAAGAAAATCTCTCCCTATTCTTAGAGTATTTCCATTTTAAAAATCAATTTTTAACAAACTTTTAAATTTATGTTTACATTCAATCAATCAATTGGGTTGTTGAGATTTGTAACTCAAGGTGTTAGAGAGATTTTGTATGTCTTCAAGAGGTAGACTTGATTTCCTAATAGCGATTGGAATTTTGATTTGATTGTGGATTTAGTTTTTCATTTGGATTTTGAAATTTGGAAATTTGTATTAAAAACTACTTAAATTTGGATAAAATCCAACAAATTTATATTCTACTATGCATTGATTGTTTAAAATTTGAAATTTTGCCAAAATTTTTTGATTTTTTTAAAGTTTTAGGATGGCTCTTCGATGTTACGATCGACCGAGGTCAGAAATCGGTCGACTGGATTTATGGTAAAGAGGACAACTCAAAGAGCCTTTGTCCAAACTTAAGAATTTGTCAACCGGATGCTCGAAGAGCGGTTGACTTGACTGCTTTTGAGGACGGTCGGTACGGTCAACCAGTCTTCTCTGGGGTCATTTAGATCAGATTTTAAATATTGGAATTTTTTTAGGATTATTCAATAAGTTTGTCAAGTTGGTTATTATCTCGGTTATGGGTTCAAACTCCTTGAATTATTATTGTTTGTGCTTTGGCTTGGTAACCTAGTTGAGGTAAGAATTTCTTTTATGTGTAGCACTGCATTTATTTTAAAGTATTATTTTGATAAGTGTTTTCACAAAAAATGACGTGTCCAATATTATGGTCATCACATTTTATATTATTATGTACTTTTCACTAACATATTTTATTTGAGTATGCATATTAATTTATTGATGGTTTTCGTCGAGTGAAACAAATTTTATCGACATGTGAAGGAGTTTTGTTTTTTGTACACACATTCGACCATTGAAAGATGTATTTGTTTTTGTTAACTAGAATAATAAGATAGCTGACTTTGTCGTGGTGCTGAGCGTAAGAACCTAAACCTGATCAAGTTTTTATTTTTGTAGCTTTAGCGATCACACAAGTATTGCTATTATTATTTATTTCTATGATATAATCTGCATAGAGTCCGTAAGTGGCTCTATTTTCATTGGGTGTTTCATAATATACAGTAGAGCTTATTTTTTTGTTTGTATCTAAGTATTGTGGAATGTTTATCGTTTGCCTTACTACTTTTTTTATAAACATGTTTTATCTTAGAGGTTTTATATATAACATGCTCCCTATTTTATTTTTACTTTTACATTGTACGTAAGACTTTATTCCTATTGAGTTTAGTCGATTCACCCTAATAACATTTCGTTCATATTTCAATTTAGAGGATTTTCAACTGCTGACACAGAAGTGTGCTCGATGAAACTTTAATTTTAGTATTTATTTTCCTTCGAGAGTTATATTTCTGAGGTTGAAACCTAGTTTAAAGTTGTAATAAAATTTTAATTATTTACTTTTATGGTGCATTTATTTTTGAACTTATATTTATTATTTCTTTTTAATATCATTGTTGGACGTTTAGTTTAGACCAATTAGTTGAGTAATAACTATTAAAGTTTTATATAAGTCTTCGGCTTGCCTAATTAATTTAAAAGTTAAATGGTTGAGTAATTTTGTTCGTTTTGCAGATGAGTTATTCTCCATTCTGTCTCAAGTCTCTTTTAGTTGTGATAGAAATTTTAATATTAGAGTCAGATTACTGTGTTGAAAAGTGACATTAATAACAGAAAAAGAATGATAGCATAAAAAAGTTTTTGAATTTATTGTTTCAAGGAAGTGTTTTAACTTTCTATAAATAATATCCATTTGGATTATCCAATATGACTTGCGAAGACGCTGGTAGAAGATTATTATATATGCATTATTAACTTCTCTTTCTATTGGTCATGTAATGTAATGATGTGTACTGTAGCTAAAAATCCATTATATAATATTAGTTTTCCTAATTATTAATAAAAATCCATTTGGTTGATAAACGGTAGCTAAAAGTTTTATTACGAGAAAATTAGGAAATTGTAAGAAATCAACTATTATTGGTTGTGATGGCCATGAGGGGGACTATAAAAGTGTAGAGGAAAAATGACGAATCAACTATCGTACTTTGTGATGATAAATCAGCCATTAAACTTTTTTAACAAATTAATCACTGAACTATAGAAAAAAGTTGTCACTAATATTGCTGTCATATTTGCCATTAAACGCTTTATCTTTGATCTACGGCGGATCGTCTACTAATCTGCCGCGGATCAATATTTTTAAAAATAACTTTATAATATTGATGACCTGCCTCAAATTATATACGACTCACCTCAAGTTGACAATAATAATCCATAGCGGATTAATACTGATCCGTCGGGGATTAATACTGATCTATCGCAGATTAGTATTGATCCGCCGCAGATCATCGTACCTCATCCACCTTGTATAAATTCACAGACACTCCTCATGATTTTCTCAGAGATTTTGTCATCAATTAGCGAACCCTAGAGATTTTTTTGAGCTAAAGTGTAGTGTATTTTGGCGAAGTTAAAGCATTTGTTGAATACCAAATGACGTCTTGAATTGTTGAGGAATCTATTATTAAATGTCAAGTGGAAGTGGGGCCGACGTCCACATTTTTGTCTAGTGACGTATGTGCAATTGGTGACGAAACTACTATAGTGTTGCATTCCGTCTCGGCAACGCTAGACAAGGAGGAGCTCTGGTCATTATACAAATTCAATAGTGACGAAGACATGAATATGGCCAAGAGTAGGCATAGACAACCACCACAAGCAAAATGCACGTCCACTGGGTTGGTTCTTTGCAAGAAGTATAGTTCACTGAATAAAATAAGAGAAGAAATCGTTGATCATACGTTGAAGAATAGGTACGGAATAAAATTCAACCACAGTGATGCTCATTGGTTGAATGCTGCCTACCATGAAGAATGCACGTGGCGGAGGCACACCTAAAAAATGCAAGGTGAAATGACATTTCAAATTAAGTGTTATGACGACGCTCACACTTGCTTGAGAAAGATGGAAAGCCACCCAAATTGGTGGCAGCCCATTACTTAGACAGATTTAAAAGTCAAGCCGATTGGGGCCTTCCTTCCTTAATTAAGACAGTCAGGAATAATTTTAACGTCAACATGACACACAGCCTTGCTAGAAGGGTAAGAACTGCGACCAAAAAATTGAACCAAGGGGATAGAAATGAGCAATACAAGCTCATATGGTCCTATGGTTAGGAGATTCAAAGATCTAATCTTGGAAGCTCGGTGCATGTTGACCTAGAGGTGAGTGCATTTAAAAGAATATACATGTGTTTGGCTACATGCAAGATGGTCCTACTGTACTGTGGTAGACTGGTTATTTGTTTTGATGGTTGCCACTTGAAGAGAGTAACTCCGGGCCACTTGCTCACTGTTGTCATCATCAATGGGAACGATGGAATGTATCTGATTACTGTAGCAGCGATTGCGGAAGAAAATAGGGCTTCTCGGAGCTGGTTTCTAGAACTGTTGCTCAAGGTTCTAAACACCCCGACCAGCAATGGGTGGACAATTATTTCTGACCAACAAAATGTGCAGTTGATTGCTTTTGCCTTCTATGTTTATGTTATGCATTGTATACCAATGTTTCACACATACTATGAATCTTTGTATGGGCTAGTGTCAACTATCAGAGAGGTGGCAAGACAAGCAGATCATTGGTTTTGCATCCAACACCTGTATGCCAATTTTCAAAAACAATTTAAAGGCAGATTGTTCAAGGATACAATGTGGGCCGCATCTACAGCCACAACAAAGAGGCACTTTAAGAGAGAGATGACAAAGTTATTTTTGCTTGACCTAACAGCCCAAAACTATCTACGAGGAATAGATGTGAGATGCTGGGCCAAACATGTCTTATACTCTATCCCCAAGTGTGACATAAGCCTCCACAACCTCAGCAAGTTCTTCAACACCTGCATCCTACCCGCCCATGAAAAATAGATTCTAAGTATGTTCGAGATCATACGGAAGGGCATCACGGGATGGATCATTAAAAAAAATGAAAATACGGAGCGCTCAACGGACCTTTTGTGTTCGCGGATCAACAACCGGCTTGCAAGACTATAACTTGCAGGTCGAAATTGAAGCCCCCAATTTTCAGGAGCTACCCAGTTTCAAGTCAGCAACGGTAATGAACAGTACTCTGTTAATTTGGACAGGCGCACTTGTAACTATTATCGGTGGGAGTTGACTGGCATCACATGTCTCCATGCAATTCATAAAGAGATCCCCGAAGACTTTATGCATGAGTGCTCTCATCGGGAAACATACATGATGATGTACTCCAACTTTCTCCACTCCATCAGTGGAAAAATTATGTGGCCTCATGTGACGCATCTTGATCCAATTATCCCATTGCCATTTAAGAGGCGTCCCGAAAGGCCGCGAAAATTAGTAATACGGGATGTGGACGAGGCCTCAAGTTTGACAGTGCTACCCAGAAGACATCTGAACATGACATGTGGCAGGTGTGGGGTGTGGGGCACAATTCCCGCATGTGCAAAGGTGGAGGCCTAGAGTTCAGTGCATATGGCGGCAGAGGCAGAGGCGGAGGTGACAAAGTAAGCTTGTAGAGCACATTTATGGGTTTCAAAGTCCCTGAGATAGCCCCCGAGACAGTTCCTAACATAGTCCCTGAGACAGTCGCCAAGATAATTCTCAACATAGTTCCTGAGACGCAAGTGAGCCCATTATCACGTTTACATTTTCAAGTGTTATTTGAACTATGCTAATTTCATTTGCAATGTGTTCTGCAAGAGTATGATGCGCAAGGTCCAAAAACACAAACATACACAAATGTGGACCTTAACGTTCATTGATTAGATAAGGCAATGCTCAATCAAAGTGACTATTACCTATGAGGTGAAAGTAGAATATGTCATCTACAATAATAGTTCATTCAAGGTAGCCTATTGTAGAACCTTCAATAAACTAATGTACATGATGTATGACTAGTTTCGACGCATAGTTAATAGCCACTTTAAGTGAGCGTTGCCTTCTCTAATCAAGGAAGGTTAAAGATAAACGAAGAAATTCATTTGTTTTATGGTTATAATGCACGTTATGGTTGTAATTGAATTGATATATTGGTTTGATAAATTTGGTTGTTGATGATGAATGGAAATTAATTAGTATGAAAATGTCAAATTACCAACTTTTCCTCAAACAAAAATTTGAATATGTAATTCAGCCGTCTAACATGCCACGACAGACTGATAGCTTACCACAGCAGATAGTTATTAGTTTGCCATTGACCGTCAGAATATCCAAAGCAAATTGTGTGTAGCCGCGGTGGATTGTCAACTATCCTCGGCGGACCATCAACAATCCTATGCATTGTATCTTTTGGTGCTATGCTTAGGTTCCTTAATTGTTGCAATGAAAATGTTACTTGTTTGTTGATGACGAATGGAATCGTTTGAGTTGATTTCTCTTTTAAAAAAATAAAAATTTTGTAAGAGTTTTGTTTGTTTTTAGTCTATCCCCCTACAACATTATCAAAAACAGATATGTTTCCCAACAAATATCATCCAAACAGAAAAATGAAAACATAAACATTTAAAGAATCATTGAATTCTTTATTATGTACAATTAAGTCAGTATCCCTATACATCTCAACTACACTAAACTTCCTTCTTCTCTCCAAGCTTCTTCCGCAAATCCGTGATTTCAAAATACAACTCCGGGTCCACGTATATGTTGGACGCTTTGGTGAACAACGAACCCTCCACGGGTACATCATCGTGATGGTGGAACTCTTCCTTCTTCTCGCAATGTCGGTTGACCCCCAACCCCTCACTTGTACTCTGAAAGATGCCGTGTGGGCTGAAATGTGAAGAGAACAATCAGCACATAAGCAAAAAGCAATATGAATCTACAATAAGGAAAAGATATACCCCTATTTGTTAGTTGATGCTATGACAATCGAGATTGTTTCAGGCAGCGATTGCTGGTAAGGGAAGTGAGTGTGTAGGTCAATGGACGACATAAAACACGACTGCTTTAGGTGTGACAGAAATGTAAGCCACGCATTAGAACTATTGCAACATGAACGACAAACCAGAAAAGTGACATGTTTACTTATGTGAATCCACCTTATTGTTAGTAGCAAATTTTTATGTTAAACCTCGAATTATTCTTCTTCGTTCACCGCATAGCATTGCATACAAAGAAAGCAAAGCAATGATGAGTACTAAGATAAAAGCTTCTAAACTAAGATACAAAGAAAGTTTGTCACCGTGTTTTCCATGGTACTTGTTGCAGGAAAACGATCTCAGTGATAGTGTACTCATCTTAGACTAACTTTCCCTAAAGAATTACACATGTCTCCACATTCTTCCGAGTTTTTCCAACAACAAACTTCTGGAAAATATCAATCAGTTCTGTAACGACCCAGTTTTTCTTATGTTTAAAAATTGCAAGTAATTTTAAACTTTTCTTTTATAACTACAGCGGAAGGCTTTTTTTTTCATTAAAATCATTTAAATACGATAATTCAAATACTTTTCTTTCACCATTTAAATACTTCACAAAATCATTTACAAACTCTTTCTATTTTCTCTCTACCTTTAGTCTAGCCAGACATAAGATCCACCCGTACAAATCCTTCATCAACTAACTTTGACCTGTTCTCTTGTTTTCCGTACATACCTACATCAACAAGACTTAAACTAATGAGCCTAACGCTCAGTAAGTGATGGGATAGAATGCAATGCTAATGCTCATGCATGATCATACGATGCATTACAAAAAAGAACTGTATCTTTTCTGTTAACCCAAGAGATGGATACGTCAATTGATCATGTGGCTTAACCGTACTCCGATGAGAAAATACACCATTAGGGGTGTCACAAAATGTCGTCTTCGTACTCTTTTGTTAAAGACATTGGGGATTTCCGTACAAGAGAAAGAATAAATCTTAGGGTCCATGTGGCTTAATCGTAACTCTGCTCCCTACGTGGGAGGAGTTACCCCAATTCTCCAGAACCCCCACATGCCTATTTACTTATATTAGGCATGTCATTCAATATGCTCACAATTTCATAAGCCCTAAGTATGATGCATGAATGTCACGTACAGTTCACCATTATATCTCTATATAACTTAGGAACATACTTATCTATGAAATATATCATTAAAAGAACCTGATTCTATTAAACACCCAACAAATAGCATTACAATTCACAGAACATGGTCAATATTTGGTAAAATAGTAAAGAACCTAAATATTCTATTAAAGCAGTAAACAGTTAACAAACAAGGTCCTAATTCTTGCGATGTAGAGTCCGAAGACTAAAACACATGCATATCACTTACCTCGCGTCCTTATAACGTTTAACACTCCTATTTAGCCTTCACAATACCTTCCAAACAAATAACATTTACAATCAATAACATTTTCCAACAACTGTTCAAGAGTGTCAAAACCATTGTACTTAACAGCTTCCCTATAATAAACCCTTAATATCCAACCTAAACAATTAATAGCTTCCATCCATTTATTTTCATCAACGCCTAATAACTACATTCAATCAAGATAGTAATTAAACAGAGAACTATTTCTGTTAACAAAGTATACTCCATCATCATTTATCTCATTTCTCCGTAGCTCATAAACACTAATCAAAACAGAGAACCAACATTTCAACAGATTAACATTTACTCGCCATTAACAACAATACAACAAGCTTTATTAATATCTAACAACTAACATGCACCACATCACAAATACCAAGGAGTAGCCAACAACAAGCAACATTAATCCTAAAGGAATAGAGAGCACTTCGAACATTTACTTGAAGACAAAAGCTCCACTGTCACTTTTCTTCCTTTCCATCTCAAAACTTTCCTTTCTCCTTGCACACACCAAAGCTCGGCCTTCAGTTTTCACCTGAGTTCTTCACTCTACCTCTTTCTCTTCTAGCTCTTCACAGAACACAATACCTCACTGAAGGCCCCAAAGAGCACAAAACACTCTCCACTCAGTCACAAAATATAGGGCAGTATCCAGAAGCAACGCCCACATGCCTAACTTATAGACAGAGGGAGAGAGAGAAGGATATGGATGCATATGGGTGAAGGGGACAATCACCCACTCAAAAGGTAGAGGCCCAACCAGCCATTGCCGCATGGGAGATTTGTCATCGTCCTGATAGAGGAGAAGATTTTATCAGGAGAAAAATGAAGATAGGGGCGAGATTATGTCCAATGGAAGCGAGGTTCCCCCATTAAATTGGTTTTTTGCAAAATCTCTGGCTTATTTATTCCATCTCTAACGTTCGTCAACCACCTCACTGTAAGGGACGTCCGTTTTACAACAAGGAGCGTTTGTTGCCTTCATCATTTAGACGTCTGTCATCCCAAAAGAGATGTATGTTAGCTTCTTTGCCATGACGGACGTCCATTCCTTAATGATGGATGCCCGTAACCAAATGAGGGACGTCCATAACTCTCAAACGGCTCCCACTCTTCACTCCAAATGATGCCGTCCCACTTAATTCTTAACGCTGTTCTTCTATTCTTCTATTTTGGACATCCGTTGTCCATAAAGGATGTCCAGCGTTTCCTTCAGTGACGTCGTTCCCTTTACATACTAACACCCACCTTCACAAGGAACGTCAGTCCAGCTAAGGGACATCCATTTCACCAAATGATGTAACTCCATTTATACTCAACACCCGCCTTTCATAAGGACATCCACCCATATTAGAAAACGCCCATTTTTACACAACGGACGCCCATCCCTCTATAAAAGATGTCTTTTCCCCCACTTAGAGCATACGTCATCCATAAAGGAGGTCTGTCCCACAGTAAAGGGTGCTTATTACACTATAATGGACATTTGTCCCTATGTAAAGGACGTCTATTTTCTTCTAACTTCGGCCACCAGTCTTTCCTTAGTGACATTTGCCTTTCCCAAAGGCATCTATCAACCCTCTCACCAAAGAAGACGTCCATCCCCCTACAATGGACGTCCGTCATTCCAATTTTCTTCCATTTTGGACATCCATCTCTTCCCGAGAGATGTCCGTTAGTCAACAAATCCTTATTTCTCCATTTATCAATAATTCCCTCAACTTATAATAATTATACTAACACCATTATCATCTCACTTAGTTCCCAATACCTTGAAATCATCCCTTAAATAATTATCCCAATAATCTCATTGCATCCCATTTCAATTATCCTTACTAAATTCCATCATGGAAAATTGTGGTATTACAAGTTTACCTAGCTGCATAAAAATTTGATAGGAGATCGTCATACTAATAGGGCATGAATAAGTGTAGACACATGTATATAACCAAATCGAAGATATACCACGCGCACAGTTTTAAGTGGTGGAGGCTGTGATTCACCCCATGCACTTTTCTCCTACACCTTGGCAAGCATGGCAAGAGGAGTAGGTTGGCCTCTTAGGGCAATGGTGCTACAAATTTCAGACACGTTTTTACGTCACAAAAAAATAAAGTGAATACTTGACTTTACGTGAAAAGTAAATGACTTACAAGCAGTTTGTGTCTTCTGCTGCTGAAAAGGACGATAGAGAGATCGCTAGAGAGGCTGCTAGAGGGGCTGCTCAAAAGGCTACTAGAGATGATGGTGGAGGGGCTGCTCGTTGCCCCATTCTATGCAATGCTGCCAACATCTCACGATGGTGCTCCTCTACTCGCTCCTTCATTTTTTGCATTTGGAGCTCCCCCATTTGCTGGAGCTCCTCCAGCTGGACAAGTCGGTCCTCTATCTAGCGCATTCAACTGAACATCTCTTCAGGCATCGAAGTAAAATGAGATGTCTGAGGGGCTGGAGTCATCGGCTACGAAGCATCCTCCTCCATATACTGTATAGGCGCTACTAGAGGTTGTTCCTCTGTGGGGGCTCGAGACTATTCAACCAAGCTGCTAAAGGTTGAGCCACTGAGGGGGACAAAGGTCGTACAACTAAGTGGGGCTGACAGCTGGGACAGTGTACCTTGCTTCTTTAGGGTCTTGCATGCCTATTCCCCTCCAACTTTACTGACCCCATTCGGTCCACTTTCAATCTATTGTGGACGTCTGTAACCTTCTCTTCAATTCTTAATTCATCCTCTGAGATTGTTACCCCAGACTGCTAAACAATCTTCTGAATAAGCCAATTGAATAGCAGACTCTTGGCTGGATTGTTCAGCACCTCGTGAATGTGACTCAAAATGACATATCCTATGTCCAATTTTTTTGTAATGAACACCTTCTCAAGCAAATAGAGATCTATGCAGTAAACCTGGTCTCGATGTCCATCCAGAGGAAAAATGGTGTGAATCATGATGATGTGAATAACTCGGGCTATGACATTCAACTCATTGGAGTTTGGCTTCAGTGGTTAATTTGCTAGCTAAAAAAGTTTACTGATTGACTTGTTAATGATCACAAAATACGATGGTTGGTTTGTCATTTTCACAAATGTATACTTCTAATATAAACGCGATAAAAATATTTCATCAGCTTCATTGACTTTAACCAAAATTTAGACTTTTTAATTATATAATATTTTGTTTCCTTATGGGCTCATGCAAGCTATGAATATATCCCATAATTTCAACATTTATTGAGTACATCTACAAATCCTAATGATCACTTTAGTGACGTGTTCAATTAGGATACTTGCACAAATTTCAATAATTTGAGAAAAATAAGAAAGAAAAAATGACAAACCAACGATCGTACTTTGTGATTAATGACAAGTTAATGACTAAACTATTTTTGCTAACAAATTGACCACTGAACTACGAGAAAAAGTTGTCGCTAACATCACTGTCATGTTTGCCATTTGATGTGCTCCAAAATACCACAAGGAGCACTTAGAAGAAATCGATGATAACGATTAGCAATAATCTGTCCAACCAGCTTCAAATGGAGATATCTCCCAAACCAAACATGAACAAGAGCTGAAATTTGGTGGACATTATAACAGTAAGCTCATAAACAACATATCAAAATTCCAGCTCAAGAACCACTCGGAATCTCCAGTTATGGCAATAACACTGCAGCACCAATTTTAGGTTCCTGCCCAGAACACTTCCGTCAACAGAAAAATAATTGGTTAGTGCTCAACATGCATACGGCCAAACGACGCCAATTTTGGAGGATTTTAGCTCAACAACATAAAGAATAACTCAGTCGAAAATCAGCTCAAAAAGACGACAAAAATTCGCTAAAATCCAGTCTCAATCACAAGATCCAAGCAGTAAAATATCCAGAACAGATTTATCGGCTAGCAAGAAATCCACAAAAAAAGACTCAAAATAAATATACCCTTCAATAGGATCACCTTTCGAAGGCAGGGGACTCTAATAATATGAGAAATATGCAGGAAAAACCAAGAATCCTTTGATGAACAAACAAGAAAATGCAAAGAACAACCGAGGAGTCCGCTATACGTCCTAACGTGAGAGGAGTGACTTCAATTGGCTTGACCGGTTAAGGAAGCACTCTCCAAGGGCTTGAATACTTCTCCTACTTCCACACCACAATGATCTCCACTAGAAGGGAGTATTGGAAGAAGTAGCAACCCTTCCAACTCGGCCAAGAAGCATCAAGAGAGCCAAGTTCGGGCAAGATGGAGAATCGGCCAAGGAGGGAGATCCACACACCACACACCACAAAGGAGAATTGGAGTCTTAATTTTATCAAAAGAGATCTGTGTTCATGCTTGCCCTAGAGGGGACTAAATACCTCCTATGGGCTTTACAACAAAAGGACAAAATTGCCCTAAAATGAAATGACAAAAATGACCCCAAATAATAAATCACAAAAACAAGTCCGAGGATGGTTTTTTTGTCTCTGTAAATGTAACTTTTGACATGTCAAATGAACCCTAAATATAATGGTCAATACCTCTTTGGAAAGCTCTGGATGTTGGCTATAATTAGTATGAAGGACAACATTTGAAAAGAAGTCACTCAATTGTCAAAATAGCCCTTGAACTTATGGAGGTCAGATTCAAGGCAGAAAGGAAAGTCCACAATTTTCTCCTATGATAAGCAAGACCTCCACTAGCCCAAATGTACCAACTCCTCCTTGTTGAATTGATCAAAAGCTCTCCTCCAAGTTAGCTAGAGAAGAAAAACCTACAAAATAAATAAAAATATTAGAAATCAAAGGAGCCCATGGCTTCGGCTTAGGTGACAGGACCTTCGCGCACATCACCATTAACCGCGGTGGCTTGACGACGAACCTTGGCGGCTTGATGACGAACCATGGTGGATTGACGACAAACTCGCAGTGGATTGACAACGTTCCGTGGCGGATTGATAAGAAGATAATTCTTTTCTTTCACCTAGTGCGACGGTAAATCTTTCCAGATCGATAATTCTCTCAATTGTCAATAGTTTTGGACGCTTGAGGACTCTTTTTCCATCATTTTTTTGTGATGCACAGGTAAGAGAGATCTGTTTTGTCATTCAGTGTATATCAGAGTAGATTCGGGCATGAAAAATGTGAGATCGTTTACTCGAAAACTTTGGAAGGCCATAAGTTTGTGTTCATTCGACCGATTTGGACGAATTTTTTTTTTTTATTTTGCATAACATTTTGAGGTCTACACACTGCCAAGATGCCAAAGGCAGCTTGTCCCGCTTTCGAGCCCTAAAAATGCTTCGAAGTTCTCCAACTTCCCTTACACAATTCAAAACTGTGATGCTCTCCACGTTTTCTTGCCCGAATCTACTTTGATAAGTACTGAATCATAAAAAAAATGTTTCCTACCTATGCATAGTGAAAGAATGATGGAAAAAAAGTCCTCAAGTATCCAAAATAGTTGAAAATTGATATAATTACCGATCTACAAAGATTCACCGTTTCTCTAGGTGGAAGAAATGAATCTTCTTCTTATCAATCTGTGGCAGTCGTGGTCAATACACGGCGGATCGTCATCAATCCACCGCAAGTTCATCATGAATCTGCCTCGGTTCGTCGTCAAGTCGCCGTGGTTTGTTGTCAATCTGCCAGGTTTGTCATAGCGTTTAACAACAAATGTGATAGCGATGTTAGTGTCAACTTTTTCCCAATAATTCAGTGGTTAATTTGTTAACTAAAATAGTTTATTGGTTGCCTTGTCATTGATCTCAAAGTATAATAGTTGGTTTGTCATTTTCCCTATAAGAAATTTGATATACATTTAAAGGTGCATTAATGCAGTTTCCAAAACTACATCCCTCTCTCCCTTATACCATTTAAAGGTGGATCTTCCCTAACTCACGTACTTGGTAGCTTTGAGGTTCTTGTAGAGAGAAACTTGCGTGCTCTATGGGAGAAGAAATTTTTGGGACTTGAAACTTTAAGTCGAGGTTTGTCAATAAGAAAATCTCTCCCTATACTTAAGAGTATTTCTAATTGAAAAATGAATTTTTAACTAATTTTTGTATTTAGGTTTACATTCATTCAATTATTTAGGTTGCTGAGACAACTTGAGGTGTTGGAGAGATTTTGCACGTCTTCAAGGGGTAGACTCGATTTTGTAATACTGTTATCGTTAAATTTGGAATTTTTATTTGATTGTGGTTTCTAATTTGGATTTAAAAAAACACAATATTTGATTAAAAACAAGTTAAATTTGGACAAAATCGATCAAATTTATACTCTACAATGCATTGATTGTTTAAACTTTGAAACTTTGCCAAACATTTTGCATTTTTTTAGAGTTTTTGGTCAGCTTTTGATGCAAAGGCCAACCAGGGCCAAAAATCAATCTATCGAATTTGTGGCAAAGAGAATGACACTCGAAGTGCCTTCATCTAGAGATGTCAATTGGATTGCTTTTGAGGACGACTGGTCTGGTCAACAGGCTTCTCTAGGTTGTTTGGATCAAATTTTAGAAATTTGAATTTTTTTTCAAATTGTTCAGTAAGTTCCTCAATTTTGTTTTATCCTAATTATTGGTTACAACAAACTTTTAAACGTTTAGAAAAATTAATTTATTTGAATATCTATACTTTGATAGGTTCAAAGCATTAAGGAGAGGTTTGATGTCACGACCCGAAGGCAGGCCTAACAGAACCTCGGACAGGTAACCCAATCCTTGTGGAGGACCTAATCACCTAACCCAAGGTGTAGATTATTAGAGGAAGAATTTTACAATTTAGCGCCACTCAAAAGTTATGGGCCTAGATCCATGTAGTGATCATGAGAATAAACAAATGCATAATATAAATAATCCAAAGACTGTGCAACAAATCCAAAGCATCAATTATAGGTTTACAAACCAAGTATTAATATCATCACCAAATAACAGTTTTAAACACTCAATGGAAATAGAAAAAAATGAGTTGCTTCAACTCTGAGTCTTTAGCTGCTCTTGCCTTTAACTGGAATGGGAGGGGGTCGTTTCGGGTGAGTGACTAACTCAGTAAGGATATCTAGATTAGATGCAATGCATGGGGAAAACTGGTCTTTCTCATTTTTAAAAAACAGTGTTATTCTTCTCTTTTACTGTACATGGGTTTTGATTCGAAAACTCTTTATCATTTTCTAAATAGGCTCAAGGCCGTCAATGAGACTTTTAGAAAAAAAAAAACGTGTTGTATTCATAGACAACTATACCTAAAATATATGCCAATATTGTTTTTTGATCCAAAAACATTATAAGTGAAAAAAAGGTCAATCAAGGACCTATCCGACACTCATAAGAGAATAGGTGGTTATCCGCCGATCAAAACACCTCATGAGACAGAGAAAATAGTAATGATGGCGATGCGGAGATCCAGCGTGTCACCCAAGTTGCTGGCAAGCTATAGCTCCTCATCAACACAACCCGTACGATCAAATAAAACAGATAAGCTTACCAGCGACGGATTTATCCTCAACTAGCTACCAACAGGTTCCATATTGACCAAGGTTCCCAATGAGTAGAGCCACGAGCCGCCACACCATCTATCAAATGCAACGATACTAGGATTGCAAAAATCAGCAACTGATAACCTTCATATCTGTGTGACTAAAACTCTAATAGGTTTTGGGCTTGAAACCCAAGGACGCGTCATCACCGTCCCATCTTCATTTCTACTTCTAGGGCTTTAAACCTGAGGAAATATCACCAATGCACCATCCCCATTTGGCATGTACAAACAATCAACCTTCATGCAGTAGAAGGTTACACAGGATAGCCTGGTGATGCTTTAGTGCCAGAGTGCCCAAAGCATCAAGAGAATTCATCATCTTAACTTATCCACAGATAACAAAACAGAGTATAATATACGATAAAATAAATGTGAGAAAACATATATATACGTAAAAATAAAAATACTGTCAAAACTGTCCCCATTGGGTTATCAAGTGTGTTATCCCAAAAATATCAATTTTTGAAATCATGATGTGATGCAGTGCAAAAGGTATAGAAATATATACTTTTACGGTGTTTTCTCTTCTTATTCAGAGCAAGCGTCTCCTTAGGAATTGCTTCACAATCTCTGAAATCATCCAAACCCAACAAACATGTCAAAAATATGAGAATTCTAATAAATTAATCTCGAGAAATAAGTGGAAGGGTCATATATCAGAACTCGGAACCCAACCTATGTGTAATTGACTCAAGTATTGTGATTTGGCACTGTGTTGTCAATCAACGTCTATTTTAGGACATTTTGACCCCTCCTCGGTCGACAAGTTTCACTTTTGGTCGAGTAGTGATATACTGTTTTGCTTCTGGTCGACTAGTTTCATTCTGATCAACTGGTAGTCAAATAGTTTCACTTCTAGTCAACCTACAATTGACGAGAATAGTTCTTTGGCGTGGTTTCTTTGCCAAAAATGCACCATTTTCCCATTTTTTTCCTCTAATCGACGAATACTCCTGCCTAGACTTCAAATAAACCAATATAATCCATAGAGGTCTTTCGAATTCAAGTTTTTAAGCTCAGAGGGGAAACAATTACTATTTTGCAGACCATCTTCACAAGAGTTGTTCGCCTTCATGTTGCGAACGTTTCCCACTCCTTGAAATCGCAAGACGTTTTGTTTCACTTTCTCCTTTCCTCCAACGATCCCTCTCTCGTTGTCGGCTAAAAGAAAAGATAATGTTTTCTCTTCTCTTTCATATTCTCACCCTTTTATTTAATTATTTTCATCTATAAAATATATAAGTCAAAATCGAAATTGGGTTTAGTTATTTAATATATAAAATATATTCGACTTCGACTTCTAACTTGTTCAAAACGCTAGCTAACAATGATTCTTTAACCAAAATTATTTGCTAATTTCACTTCATAAATTAATTTACCGCTCGAAAATTCCCAATTTTACCGATCTTTGACTAGTTGATTGAGAATTTACATGTGGCCGTTACACAACAAATTGAGTCAACTTCTCAATACATTGACCGATTATTATTTGAAAAATTTATACGTGAAATTTATTATTTAAAATTTCACGGGTTTTACATTTGGACTCGAATTATTATTGTTTGGGCTTTGGCTTGGTAGGCCAAGTCGAGGTAAGAGTTTCTTACTATGTTCAACACTGCATTGATTTTCAAATATTATTTTTCAGAATTGTTCTCATATAAAATGATGTCTTCAATTTTATGGCCATTGCGTTTTATATTTTTCTGCCCTATTCTCTGAACATGTTTTATTTGAGCATGCATATTAATTCATTAATCATCTTGGTCCAATGAACCAAGTATTATCGACCCGTGAAGGGGTCATGTTATTTTACGCACATTTAACCGTTGGAGGATGTGCTTGTTTGTGTTATATAGAGTAATGAGACAACTGACTTTAGCGTATCAGTGAGCTCAAAACCCCAAACATGATTTGATTCTTATTTTTGTTGTTTTAGCGATTCCCGAGTATCGCTGATATTATTTTTGCCTATGGAATAATATGCTGAGAATTCATGAGTGACTCCATTTTCACTGAGCCTTTTATAATGCACAATTGAGTCTATTTTCTATATGTACTACAGTATGGTGTAATATTTTATCGTTTATCCTACTACTTATTTTATAAACTTGTTTTATCTCAGAGGTTTTATATATGTCATGCCCTTCACTTTATTTTAATATTTACATGGTATGTAAGACTTTACTCCTATTGAGTTTAGTCGACTCACCCTAATGATATTTTCTTCAAATTTCAATTTGAAGGATCCCCAACTGGCGACGTAGGAGTGAGCTCAATAAGACTTTCACTTTAGTATTTATTTCTCTTTGAGATTTCAATTTGTAAGGTTGGAACCTAATTTAAGTTTTTAATAAAATTTTAGTTATTTATTTTTGTATCGTATTTATTTTCAGACTTATAGTTATCACTTTATTTTTAATGTCACTGTTGGTCCTTTCATTTATGCTAGTTGGTTGGGCCCTAACTGTTTAAGTTTCATATAAATCTGCTGCTGCATAATTAATTTACAAGTTAAATAGTTAAGCGATTCAATTCGTTTATGGGACAAGTAATTCCCTATTCTCTCCCGAGTCCTTTTTGCGACATAACAGAAAATTTGGTATCGAAATCAAATTATCATATTAAAAAGTAACATTAACAAGAGAAATAGAGTGATAGTATAAAAGAAATTTTCAATTTACTGTGCCCAAGGATGTGTTGTAACTTGCATCATAAAATTTTCAAATTTTTTAAAATGCCTTCTAGAAGATTCTCTAGAAATGGTGCACTTGCAATACAGATTGTACAATCATCTTAGTCACAGCTGATGGATTCACTTTTTGCTCTGAGGGATGCACTTTAGAATTTTCCTAGAGATGATGGGCTTTAGAACCTAGTAGTCCACTGTATGGATTATTTTTTAGAGTTATGGCAACTTAATCCACCAATGTTTGAGGGAGGACCAAACCCTCTTGTTGCAAAAAACTAGAAAAATGTTATGGTGAAGAACATGAACACCATAGAAATTCCAGCGTGGTACAGAGTTGACCTGTAACATAGCGTAAATCTTTTTCAATACTAAACTATCAACAAAATAATCTATTTTATAAAAATATCTTAACATAAAGTCAACATTTTTATCATATAAATAAATCTTTCATGATTAACTTATGGAAAATCCCTCAAAATAAGTCATCTTTCTTTAGCCTTTAAATGAGAGTACTCTTTTAAATGCATCCTTTACATATTTCCATCATCAAGAGTACCATCAAAGTTTTCTTCACCTACATTATAAAGTTCACCTTTGAGCCATATATATATATATAGTTATGATCAGGAGATGCAATTCATAAAAATGTGTTTTCAATGTCTTTCATTCTTTTCTTTTCATTCTTTCTTTCACTCTTTTCTTTCATTTTTTTTTCATTTTTTTTCTTTCATTTTACCATTTCAGGGAAAGTAGACATGACTATAGCAGACGCACCACTTACATCTCACACCTTCTAGAGACAGTCCCAACATCAATTGAGACCTCTGTTAGATGTCACGTTCATCATGCACATCGACCTCACGACCTTTGTGGACACCACTTTCTTATCTTTCTATAGACAAACCTCATTATGAGGATTCCACCTCCCATCAATTGACACTAATGCTTCTATGGATACCAATGCTCCTACCATAGATATCCACTCACATTGTCCACCAATCACAATTTTCCACCTTCGCATATCTTTCAACGAACAAACCTCATTCCGTGGATTCAACCTCACATTTGCGGATACCAAGGTTTCTACAAATACCTCACTCACATTGTCTGCCAATCAAAATCTGCCATGTCCACAAATCTTTCAATGGATTTTACCTCACATCTGCAGACATAAATGCTTTCACGGATACCATTACTTCCATGGATACACCTTATTACGCAAGCACTACTCATACATGGCCATCTATCTTTCCTAAACCAAGAATCAACAGACACAAAAAATTCCACTATAGATACCAACACTTCCATAGATGTCATCTCACTTGTTTATGAGGATACCAACATACCAATCTATGGGCATTGTTTTGTAGACACTTACACGTCATTCCGCCAATACATTCGTTCCACCACTTTAACCTTCAAATTTCCGTGTCGACTTTCCTAACTCTATAACACGTTTAATAAAATTAAATTTTCTATTTTCATCAAAACATAGACCTTCACCATGAGAATACAAATTCTAAATGTAATGTTAGCTACTCCTTTGAACTAAAAAAATAGTATTCCATATGAAATTATTCGTGAAAAATTTCTAGGTGTTACATGGCCTCACTGCATTTTATTTTGAGAAGATGGCTAGAGTTTGTGGAAGTATCTGAAGTTTGATTACATGGTCAATGAGATGAGCTGGGAGCGCTTTGAAGCTATTTTCAGGGATAGCTACTACAATGTCAATTATTAGTAGAACAAGATTTGTGCATACCATAACCTATCTCAAGGAGACCTTTCTATTTTGGAGTGTCATGCAAAGTTTGTGGTGTTTTCCCAATATACTAAGGATATGGATCTGTGGAGTGGATGGTGTAGATTCGGATGAACTTGAGATCAAAGATTCATTCTAGACTTTCTGTTTCAGAGTTTAGTAATATTTCTGAGGTTGTGCCTATTGCTTAACGAGTTGTTGATGAGTTATTTGGCAAGTACAAAGGAAAAGGAGAGAAAGAGCAGCTAGTTAGTGGCTCGATGACTAAAAAGGACAAAAGGAAGTATCAGAATCATGGAGTTCATTCTTAGGGTAATTCTAGTTAATAGTCTAATGGAGCCCTATGTTGGTGCACATTCAGACTCTTATGTTTACCATACTTATAATCAACCTAGACACTTGAGAAGGAATTTCCCTGCTAATCAGATGTATTCTCAGGCTGACTCAGCATCTACTCAGACATTTCTCTCAAGACTTGATTTTGGACCTGCTGCGGATTTCCTAGATAGGGTCAAAGTGCTCATTCTAGTGCCTTGACAATTACTCCTTTGCAATCTACTAGTTATAGGCCACCATATCAGCATTAGTATGAACTAGTTGGTGTAGACTTTTAGAGGTTTAGCAATACTGCACTAGTTTTAGCAATATCAAATGAAGGTTTACCGTATGCAGTGTATATTGATGTATATGGAGTATGTTTGGTTTGTTTTCTGATGAAGCAAGATAGATTCATAGCTTATGGATCGTGCCAATTGAAGATGTATGATCAAAATTACCCTACTCGCAACCTAGACCTTGAAACTTTTATCTTTGATCTAAAAATTTTGCAGAGTTATTTGTATGGTGTAAAATTTGAGGTATTTTCAAACCACAAAAGTTTGAAGTATTTATTTATGCAATGTGATTTGAACCTTTGATAGTGTTGATGGATGGAATATATGGAGGATTATGACTTCCCTTTAGAGTTTCATACCAGAAAAGCCAATGATGTAGTTAATACATGTCATCCTCAAAGTTTCTTTTTGTGTCTTGTATTGGATGATTTTAAGAGATGTCTAGTTGTTGATAATTTTGAACTACAATATCTAGAAGATGATAAGTTAGTTTGAGTGTTTAATTTGGTAGCGACATCTTTACTTCTGTATCGTGTTAAAAATATGCAGGGACCTTGATGATAAACTAAAGGGGAAATTTGATCAGATTCAAGCTAGTGAGCAGTTTAAAGGTTCAAAGATCTATCTTGATGGCTTTCTATTTTTCATTAACTATGTTGTGGTTCCCAGTGATCCAAATTTGAGGTGGAAAATTTTTTAGTTCAGAGCCATAAATCCAAATATGGTACCCATCATAGTAGTACTAAGATTTACCATGACCTAAAGCATCAGCTTTGGTGCACTAGAATGAAGTGGATGTAGTATAATTTGTATTTAGGTGTTTGACTTGTCAGCAAGTTAAGATTGAGCATCAAAGATAAGCTGAATTGTTTCAACCTTTACCTATTCTAGAGTGAAAATGAGAGAGAATTACTATTGATTTTGTTACCAGATTGCCAAGAACTATGCAGAGTTTCATTGCGATATGGGTGATAGTTGATCAATTGACGAAGTCTGCACATCTTATATCGTTCTGAATGGATTTCTCTTTGATGAGATTGAGCAAGCTACATATCGATAACATCATTCATCTTCACGGTATTTCTTTTAGCTTATTGTCATATAGAGATCCAAGATTTACTTCTAAATTTTGAAGAGCTCTTTATAGAGCTTTGGGTACCGAGGTTAATTTGAGTACAACTCATCACCCACAGATGGATGGTCACCCTGAGATTACTATTCAGACTCTAGAGAATATGTTGAGTTCTTGTGTCCTGAATTTTGATGATAACTATGTGAATCACTTACTGCTAGTGGAGTTTGTCTATAATAACAACTATCAGACCAGTATTGGAGTTTTACCTTATGAAGCTCTTTATTGGAGACCATGCAGATCACCAGTATGTTGGGCTAAAGTAGAAGAGCACATCACTCTTGGGCTTGACTTGATTCAATAAATGACTAAGAAGGCATAGTTCATTAAGGAAAGACTTAGACCAGTTTAGAGTCATTAGAAAAGTTAGGTAGACCTTCTGAGGAGAGAAGTTAAGTTTAAGGCTGATGGCTTCATGTTTTTTAAGGTTTCACCATGCCATGACACTAGTCACTTTGTTGTAATGGGAAAGTTAGCTCCTAGATATATTGGCCATTTTTTAATAATAAAAGGTGTTGGTTCAGTGGTTTATCAGTTGGATTTACCGACACAGTTGAATTATATTCACGATGTCTTTTTCTTTTCTATGGTGAGGATATATATATTTCTAATCCATTGCATGTTATTTCATTGACTGACATATCTATTTAGGAACAAGTTTCTTATGAGGAATAGCCCGAGAGCATATTAGCTTGTGATATCAAAGTTCTACATCATCGTAAAATTTCTTTGGTTTGCATTCAATGGAAGTACCATATCAAAAGAGAGGCTACTTGGAAAATTGAAGCGAAGATGACAAAGAAATACCCTCACTTGTTTGGTGGAATGCTTGATGTTGTTTTAAATTTTGTGGATAAAATTTCTTAAGTGGTAGAGATTGTAACGACTACCATTAATTTTTCAAAATTTCCCTCAATGGTGAAATAATGCATTTTACACCATTTAAGCGTGAATCTTCCCTAGCTCACCCATTTTGCAGCCTTGAAGTCCATCCAAAGAGAAACATATGTGCTCTTTGGGAGAAAAAATTGTTAGGTGTTCGAGCTTTAGGCATTTGTTTGTCAATAAAAAAAAATCTCTTCTTGTTCTTAAAGTATTTCCGATTGAAAAACCAATTTTTAACAAACTTTTGGATTTAGGTTTACATTCGATCATTTCATTGAGTTTCTTAAACTTGTAACTCGACGTGTTAGAGAGATTCCACACGTCTTCAAGAGGTGGACTCAATTTTGTAATAACATTATTGTTCAATTTGGAATTTCGATTTGATGGTGGCTTTGGTTTCTGATTTGCATTGAAAGTTCAGAAATTTGGATTGAAAACCTGTTAATATTGGACGAAATTGATCAAATTTATACACTGCCATGCATTGATAGTTTAAAATTTGAAACTTTGCTGAAAAGTTTTAATTTTTTTAGAGTTTCGGGATAGTTATGTGACGCAGTGGTTGACCAGGGTTAGAAACCAGTAGACCAAATTTATTGCAAATAGGACAACGCTCGAAGAGCGTTTGTTCGTACTGGGAAAATTTACTAGACAACTGACGCAGTCAACTAGACCCAATTTGTGATCGATTGGATGCTCAAAGAGCATTTGACCAGATTGCTTTCAAGGTCAACTGCTCTAGTTTACCAAGCTTCTTGACCGAATTTTAAAAATTTGAAATTTTTTAGGATTGTTTCATAAGTTCGTTGAGTTGGTTCCTATCCTAGTTATGAGTTCCAATGAACTTTTAAAAGTTTAGAAAAGAGAATTTATTGAAATATTTATATTTTAATAGGTTCAAATGATTAACGAGAGATTTAAACTCATTGAATTATTGTTGTTTGGGCTTTGGCTTGAGGCCCAATTGAGGTAGAAGTTTATTTTATGTCCAATATTATAATGATTTTAAAATATGATTTTGATAAGTGTTGTAACGCCCCATAGCATTAAAACTTTTTACTTGCAATTTTTTATTTATAAATAATACTTCATAAATCAATTCATAAAAATCTTGTCTTTAAAACCATACATAGGAGAAGTCTTTGAAATAAATCTCATTTAAAATTCAACATGATAAAACCCAACATAAAAATAAATTTAAATATCCTTATAATATTTATATTTAAATCCAAACATAAAATGAAACATAATTAAATTAAAAGATTCTCTTTTTTAATTTATTTTCCTCAAGTCTTCACTCATGGGTTAATTTTGCTTCGACAACCCTTTTAGCTTCGTCCATGAGAATTGCTCTTCAACTACAATTTTCATTTATTTCTAATGTGAGGTTCCTTGATAATTTCATTATTACCTACATCAGAAAGTTTAAACTATGAGCCTAACGCTCAGTAAGGGATACATAATTATAATATAAATATGAAGTGCAATTTCATAAAAAAAGTATTTTCTTTCTTTCTTTTGTTTCATTTCATTCCTTTCTTTCGTTTAACAATCTCACAACCTTTGTCGAGATCCTCATAGGAAAAGTATGCACGACTATAGAAAGCACACCACTGTGTCTCGTGAACTTTAGCGAGACAGTCTCCCTTATTGAGACCTCCATTAGTGTTGTGCACTACACAACCACCTGCTGAACTTGGGTCAAGTCTCGACATTACCAGACTAACGAGCTTATCCCCCATAGAACCAACCTTTGGGACATGCTTTCCTCAACCTTTCATATTCTTCTTTACATATCTCAAAATATGTTTCTGTATTTCTTGCGTGAAAGCATATTTTCTTTATTCTCTTGAAAACATGATGCATGTGATGTACATAATACCCTGCATGCAAAACATAACACGTAGAGACAATCTATGCATGAAAACAATCAATACATCTCCAAAGTTATTATTTTTTAATTTAATCTCACATGTTTCTAATAAAGAAATCATAATAATCGTCAATAAAACACATTTTTGAAACACAACCTGTAGGCATCACAACATATCATCAAACATACTACCTTACCCTAACACTGTGTGATGCAGTCAAAGGTCAAACACAAGCAAACTTCATTTACTTGTAATTCTTAACAAAGTCCATAATTTTTCTAACCTTTCCAATATGTTGGATTTTCCTTAAAACAACCAAAGAGTCAGTTAACAAAAGAATAACCTTTAACACTGTTCATAGTCCAAAAAATAGTTTCAAAATCCTTACAATAGAAAACCTTCATTTAGAAACTTGAAGAATGATTCACCCGAGAGCTGGAGGTAATTCCCTTCATCTTCGGGATTCTCGGGTGATTATGGCTTTGATCCAATTCTTCTTAATTATAAACCATCTCTTGAGGATCTTATAGAAAAAAGATCCAGTGAAAATCGTATCTTCAGTTTATCTTTTTTTAATCAGTCTAGAGACCAAATTGTAGCTCGCTTGAAATCTGGAAAACAACTTTGTTTAAACCTCGTCCGTAGCAGCCATGGACGTGCAAGCTATCGTTACTGTTACCAGCTTCATCAATTCATCCAATAGTAATCTACCATGTTAGCCTTTATTCTTACGTTCTCGGTCGCCAATGTTATTGCATAAAAAAAATTATTTTTTAGAAGCCAACGCTTCCGCGGATACTTCATTCCACATATTTGTCCACCAATTGCATTCTTCCACGTATGCTTATTAATTTGCAAAGCCCCTTCTGCGGGTGCCAACACTCTTGTAGACACCAATGTTTCCACGAATTCCATTGGTTTAAATGACGACGTTGCACATCGTGAGATGATTGCTGCGGAAATTATCCTTGCTTCCGCTCCATCACTTTTAATCATGGCTCTTTCATCCAAACGACGTCTTTCCTACACTTTAATATGTTGCTGCGAACACACTCACTATCGCAGAAATGTATTATTAACATAAAACAATAGCGTTTACATTATTTAACCCTTTTCCAAATGGCATTTGACCTTTCTATGGAAGCATCTTTCTCAAATCTAACAATTCACATTCCATCGCCTAATTCAATTTAACGATCCAACATTCTCCTATATCTTACGACATCCTTTTCTTTTGTGGAAGCATCTTTCTTAAATCTAACGATCTTTTTTGCATCCTATGATTTAATTCAATGGTCCTTCCTCCTACATCCTCATGACATCTTTCCTTTCAACTTTGATCTCAGCTACTCCATGACCTTATCCAATGGTTGTTGTTTCATCTAGTCCTTCACCAAACACCCTTAAACAAACCGACATCATCCCATTCGTAGATACACACACCTCTGCAGATTCTAGCTCTTCCATGGACGCCTACACTATAGCGACACATTTTTCTTTATTATATAAACTTATAAATTGAAATTCTTTTTTTTTTTTAACTATGAAATACGTAGCGGAAGCCTTTCATTATTAAAGTCATTTGGTATTAAAGGAAATAACTCATAATAAAATTTCTTTCTTTTCAAATCTTAAAAGTTTACATTTTACAATTTAAAACATTTCCTCCCTTTTTATTCTTTTCAATTTGGCTCTACCAGCACAATATCCTTACCTGTAAATCCTTCATCAACCGCTCCTTTTTTTTCACTAGCGCATTTACCTATATCACAAGATATAAACTATGAGCCTCATGCTCACTAAGGAACGAACATCTAAGCATAACCTCAACTCCTCTAAAATCATACTGTATAAATTATTATGATATGCACGTACTATGCAGGTTTATCAAATTAGATATTTCATTCTATTTTACTTAATGTGATGCAATATTATATTAGAAAAAGGGCATTTCCTTTTAGTCCATTACTTATAGTTATGTAACAGTCTAGATGTTGGAGATTATCAGTCCAAGGGAAAAGATACATCCTACGGTCCATCTTAGGCAGAACTGTCACTTAATCTTAGCTAGGAAAGAGATACATCATCATGTAGTTCTCCTAGTAGGACCGTCACTAACCCCCCAAAATTTCATAACGTCTATTTACGTTTATTCAGTTCATTTTCAGTTTCTTTATCAACATATATACATGTACACTTTTTTGTTTCATATCTTGAAATCGTGATGCATGAGTTATGCATATGCACCTATTATCAACATATTCAATCCAAAAAATTATTCACCAAATAATACTTAAAACAATCCTAATTCTTATAATAGAATAATCATCCATCCTCAAATCATAATTATTCTGTACATGATAACTATTTCTAACAACGCATTTCAACATAATAAGTAGCATTCAAATCAGGCAATAAATCTTTGAATACAATTTATCATGTACAAAACCTAACATCTAGCACATACAACACATTCTCAATTCAATTCATAATCAATTGTAAACTTAGAATCTTATATCAAGCATATATATATATATATATATTTCACCTACTAGGTCTTGTGATGTAGCTAAAATAGCAACTCTTAAATTCATTACTTACTTTATCGTTGTAGTCTTTATCCGTTGATCTTTGATTCTTAAAAATGTAAATTCTTATAATCATCTATTTAAAAACTTATAAAACATGCAAAACATACATAATTCCTTCTTCAACTTATCAGATCCTTAATATCATCCTTAATTTTCAAATATCACAATAGTACTATTTTATCATCTTTCATGCTTTCCATCAATTTCTTCCGATAAACCCTTACATGCATATAATTATACGTCTCTCATGTTATAGAGAGAAAAATTATTCTTACCTTCAAGTATGTTAGGAAAAAAAGGCATGTTGACAGAAAATTTTCTTCTTCTCCACAAGTTATCCTCCTTTCTCTTCCTCTCTTTTCACGATCCTCTCCATATTTCAAAGGAACTACTCCTCAAATACCAGCCAAACCTCAGCTGGTGTTGAGGTGTCAACCTTCTCTAGTTTCAACATGATGACTATTCATTCTCTTTTGAATGAAAATGTGGCACGAATCTTTGCTTCAGATAATTTTTCAAATTTAAGGTCGACCACCTTTTAATTTCGGGTCATTTGCAATTCTACTCGAGGCTTAGTTGTTGTCTTTTTGTCCTAATTCTGGTCAACAACTACAATTCTGGTTGACTATAAATCTACCCGAGAGCAACTGGTTGCCAAACTGGTCGACCACTGGTCGATCGCAAACCTTACACTTTACACTCTGACACAAATCCAGTCAACCACTAAAATTTTGGTCTGCCGCAAATATGACTGAGAGCTCCAGTTTACATTTTTGGTCAGCCAGTTTTATTCCAAACCTTACATTTCTTAAACAACATTCTTTAATCCTTTAATCTATCTTTGTTTTTCACTCATTCATCATTAATATCAATCAATATTTACCCTCAATCATCACATATTTTCTTTCATGCTCAATTATTATTTAAGCTAAATCCTATGACGATTCGTACAAAATTTTTTGGGATATTACATACACCCCCACGAATCCTAGCACTTTTGCATTGCTAAGCAATAGTTGTCAACTATACACACAATCCTTTGAGGACAACTCGAATGACAACGTTCTCGCAATTACACAGTTCCTCGTGGCAATCCAACACCTTACACAAATTTCCTTAATTCCAAAACATAAAATAAAAATTACTTTTGTGGTATATTTTATTTTTTACCTATTTTTATCACTTTATTTTTAATATCACTGTTGAACCTTTGATCTATCACAGTTGGTTGACTATTTAAATTTCATTTAATTTTTCACTGCTTAATAAATTTTAATGTGAAAGGATTTGGCGATTCGATTCATTTTTGGAGCAGGTCGTTTATCATTCTTTGTATCCTAAATTATGTGATTATTATGAATGGTTCAAGTACAAAGATTTATGTCTCACCAGGTTAACGTAGGCTACACTTTTTTATATCTAAACACAAAATGTTAATATCTAAATTTCAAACTCTAATTTCATGAGTACCCACAAAAGTAAAACTCCAAAAACAAAAAACAAAAAAGCAAATTCAAAACACTAGTCAATCTTCTCAAACATTACCACAACAAAGAGAGATTATAATGCATATTCTTCTATGAAGAAGTAGACTAATACTTAACACACATAAAACACACAAGAAAAAGATAAAGGAAAACATCAAAGTGCAGGCAGCCAAACAAAACTATCGGTAGAAACAAAATGGCAAACAGGCGAAGCTCCAGGCTGAGTTTTCAACACTCTAAACGAAGCATGATCTTTATCCCATTGAGACGTATCCATGTGACAAATCGCCGCCGCCTCCACTCTATCTCCATTTTCTTCTGCTTCAAGTGATACCTCAAACACCCTATTATTGCTCTGTTGGCTATGGCAGTAGAAAACCGCATAAGGGTAAGGCATCTCATGGCAGGCGACCAGATTTGGAGCCATTATCTCTTTTGGTTTTCCAATAACGGTGTAGTTTTGAAGAAGGGTCGTGGAGTTTGAGAGACGAGTCGTGGTCAAGACTTTCATCTGGGTTTCATATCCAAGCATTTTCTGGGAAAATTCAAGCATGGATTCCAAAGAAGTTGCACAGAATTTCGTCTCTCCTTTAATGGATTCAAGGTCGCACTGCGTTAAAGTATATTCTACAGCTTTTCCTTGGGGAGAGTGTTTGGGTAAGGAGAAGAGTGAGAGGAGATAAGGAAGATAAGGTAATGAGAATGGAATAGAATCAGCTTCTTCTTTGGGAAGTATTTTTGGAGCGGCAGAAGGATCTGTAAAAGGGAAGTAGACTTCCATGGTTTTGCCAGCTTTCAAATCGGTTGGGGTGAAGAAGACGAAGAGGAGAGGATCCATATCCATGTGAGATGATGCTTGACCATGAACATGTTTATCATCATGTCCCTCTTCATCCACAGGCATCTGAATATGATCATCGAAGGGTTTCATCTTCCTTGCATAACTTTGATGGGCTATCTGCTGCAAAACATAGAGTTAGAAATTTGAAAAAATTGAAGACAAACTTCATGAAATATGAACTTTTTGCAGAAATCAAAGAACCAGTGAAAGCTTACATTGAGAACAAGCAGACCGAAAAGGATGAACCTCCACGGAACTATAGTATGGTTCATATGGACTTGCATCTCTGTAAAGCTTCTTCACTCGTTCAAAAAATCAGTTGTCTGGATATATTAGTGGAATCAGTTTCGTTTTAAATTATGCATTTACCTTATATTTTGTATTGAAAATTGATTTTAATGAGTTTTCAACTCCCACTGGATGGAAACAGAAACCACCTCCATTAAAGAGTGGGAAACAAAGTCAACTTTATGGCCTTATTATTTTATTTTTCTGCACATTTTTGTACCTTAAACTAAATCATCATGTTGTCTAATTTTTATGGTTTCTTCTTGTTTGGAATCTGATTCTACAAAGAAAGTTTATAAAACTAGCATTATAAAAGCATCATCAATGGTATGCATGTGTCAAACATATCTACATCTCGAGATCAAATCAGATGATTAATCTTGAATATAAAATCCTATTCTCAACTCTTTTGATGTTACATTAAATCCCACCAGATGAGCTATTTCTATGATCTTGGGATGAAAGAGTATAAAAAATCTCATGTAATAAAAATCCTTTTAATTTTCTTTAAGGAAAAATTTAATTTTCTTATTAAATTCATCTCCTCCGTTTTGCTGTAACGCCTGAACCGATGGGAAACATATTTTCCCCTCCCCTGTAAATTCCTTTCAATCGCTCTATAACACCCCGACTTTTTATATATAGGGGTATTACCAAAGACCTCAATTATCATCAAGCGATATCTTAAATAAATCAAAATTTTAAATTGGGTTGAGAATAATTAAATTAAATGAAGCATTTAATTAAATTATTCAAATGACTTTAATTAGATTTATTTTAAGAAAAGAATTAATGAAAGATTGAATAAGAATAAGTTAAGAAAGGAGAGGGATTAAAATATTAAGAAGTGATTAATTAGATATTATTTGAGAAATTAGAAATAAAAGAAATTAATTAGAAAATTGGAGTTGAAGGGAAGAGTAATTAGTGAACCGCTCTTGGAACCGGTTCAGATTGTTCATGCTGGTCTGGGTGAGAATCAAAAAGGGGGAAAACTAGATGTTGGCTCGTGTTTGTTGAAGAATAGAGAGAGAGAGAGAGAGAACGAATGGGTGATTAGGAGATCGCGGATGGCACGGGAGTGATGGTTCGGCGGGCGTGCTCCGTCGCAGTGAGCTGGCATGGTCTGGCAGGCGTGTGCAAGGCTGTCGATGGTGCTGGTCGCGGCTAGGGCACGGTTCGGGCAATTTCGCGGGACTGAATCGCGATGGAGGTGCGACGCAATCATCGGTGTGTCAAGCTCTGGCGACGCGTTGCCGATGACGACGACGGTGAGGCGATGGCGTGCGGTGCGACAAACGGCTGGGCAGGGGAGCTTCGGTTCGACTAGGTAGCTACTGGTCCGGGTTGCTCGTGGTTCAGTTCATCTGGTTCGCTGGTTCCTTGTGAAAGATGTTTGTTTGCAGCTTAGATTGTGGCCGAAGAATCTGCCCCATCGCTAGAAATGTGGGATCATTGCTATGGATTGTTATGCGTTTTGAATTTTCTTTCTGTGTATAAATAGGAGAGCTGAGGAAGGAGACCAAAAAGGAAAGGAGGGAGAACGCTGGGATGGCCAAGTCGAGCGCTCTAGGTGAGTAGGGTGCTTCCTGTTGCTTCAGGTGTTGACTTCACAATCGGTTTGCTTGTTGATGGAGTAAGTTGAGAGTGTTCAGGAGCTGGAGCTGGAATTGGAGCAAGAAAGTTGTTGTCCCTATTTTTGGTTCGTCAAAATCGTAAGAATTGGGTGTGTCTAAGCCCTACCCACATGTATGTGTCCGTGAGTAGTGTCAGTTTTTCTTGAGTGCATTATTGTTGTCATTTCTTTTTTCAGCTCCTTGGCTATAGATAATGCTTGTATTAATGATAGTGTAAAGTTTGTTAATATTTTATAGGGTGTTGTATCTCCGTAATAATCTCCTAGCAGGTTTTGTGGTTGAAATGCCTTGTTTATTAATGCTCTATATATTGAGTGTATTGCTATCGCTATTTCCCTTGTTGAATTCCTTACTATTAGGCCTTTCCTTGATTGATTGCATATGTTTCTTTGCTGGTAATTCCTGCTATTCAGTAATTTGTTCCTGCTATTTAGTATTCTGCTGTGTTTCTTGCAATTCCTTCTGATGAATACTTAGAGTGATAATAAACGTTACTGCTTGGACGTATGAGTTAAGCGTGTAGTACAGAACGAAGAGTTAATGAGCTAAAAGCTATGTCATGAACGATGATTTTGCTTTTTATTGTTTAGTGAATATTTCTGTGTTAACTATATTGTCTTTTTCTTTAATTAATATTAGTATTGTCTTCAGTAGACTTCTTTCCTTGCTGAAGAAATTAACTAGAGCAATGATCGTAACAATAGTCTTATTTTGTTGAGCATGTTTAGTTGTTAATAGGTGTTTATAATTGAACTATGAGCATGCTTAGTTGTTTATTGGCTTGAGTAATTAGGTTAAATTAAGTTTAACAAATTAATTGTTTAATCAAAGCGTGTAAACTACTTAATTTGTATTTATTATCTTTAGAGCATGTAAATCGACTATTAATTATTAGATGAATATATTGTAATCTTCCTTCATGCAAGTTATTGTTCTTTAATATTGGCGTGTATCGTTGTGTTCGTTATGGTTGCTATATGAACTCTCTTATATCTTATATGTACGTTTAGGGTAGTCTCATGACGATAGAAACAATTAGGAACACTATCACGGGGTGGCCACACGCCTTAAGTGAGGAAAAGCACTAATCATTCCCTTGTCGGGATTACAAGAATAATTAATGTAATTAATTAGAAATCATATTATTCCCTAATCCATGCTCCATATACGAGCTATTCCTAAAACACGTAACTATTCCTAATATACGTAACTAAAAGATTAGTTTGGGGCGAACCTATTCCAAAGAATTAAAGAGCGACATTTCATATACATACCCCCATTTTCTTATTGGGCCTTTAGGCTCACGTCTTACTTGCGGTATAGGTACAGGACGCGTGGAGTCCTTGAGCAAGTGAAGAAGCAGTTGGTGAGAGATTTGCACACGCGAGCTTGTGGTTGGCTATGCTATGTGAAGTGAGAGACAGTTAAATTGTAATTAATTTGTACTTAAATTCAGTTTTCTTTTTCATAAATTGTAATTTAAATGTTTAGTTAATTTTCTTTAAATTATTACGCTTCCGCAAATGTTTTTTTTTTATTTCCACAACGTTTTAAAGTGTTCCTAATGGCCCGGCGTGCACTCTGATATGTTTTTTTTAAAATTTAACATATTTTTAAATGTATGAAAATCCGGGTTGTAACACGTTCATTCCTCATCCTCCCTACCTTCCACTTCCCTCTCTCTCTCTCTTTTTCTCGCGGTAGAGTCCTTCCATCAAATGGGCTATTTTGGGTGAAGTTTTCTGAAATTTTGACTCGCCATCATCGACTCGGTAAGTCAATTATTCAGACTTGTGATTCAAATTTCTATCAAATTAAACTCTGTCTCTAATATACCTCTCGATTGGAAGGAATTTGTGCAAAAATCGGAGAAGGGAAGAAGTTAGAATTTAAGGTCATTGCCCTAATTTCCTTGGTTGGAAATCCATATGTAGAGAAGGTAAAGATCTGAATATCTCTTTTGGATTATTCTCAGTCATCGATAGCTTGGTCTGGATTGTATAAATTGTTGAACTTGTTTAATTTCCAAACCTTGATTTTTATGGAAGAATCTGTATTGTTGGTTGATTGCTTGGTGAGGCTATGTGTATCAGCAAAGAAAAGCCAAAATGTAAACTAGCTAAGGCAGAGTCACGGCGTGCGTGGCGTTGAACCTCAGTCAGTCGATCAATTGGTTGTTCGATCTCGGCCAGAATCATCTCTGGCCATGGTGAGGAATGCAAACCCATTCGCGACAGAGAAGAACTCTCCGTGAAATGGGCATAACTCTTGCCATAAATATTGGCTCGGCAGTCCAGTATACACAACTGAACAACGTCCAATTTCTAAACTTGACTGTGTATTTGGCCTTTTGACCTTGGCCCCCTAATAAACAACAAGTGCAAAACATGTTTTGTTTCGGAGTCTGTTTTTCATCCTATTTTAGGTTAAAATAGTAAGCAATTGAATCCAATTAATTTTTGGATTGATTTTTAAATGAAAACTGGATATTTGAATTTGACCCAAAAATTAACACTTTAATTTTTGAATAGGTATCAAAAAATTAAATTAAAAATTCGTTGGCTATCAAATTGAGCTATTTGGATATTTGACTTTCGTCCGTGTAAGTCAATCTCGAGGTAGAGATTTATTTTTTGCACTACATTAGAAATTTTTTTTTTTAAGTGAATATTTTGAAATTTATCTCATATTAAAATGACGCGTTCATTTCATGGTCGTCAGATTTTTGTATTATATTATATTTTCACTATTCACGTTTCAATTAAACATGTCTATAAATATTTCTAGATCAACTTGGTCGTGCGAATCAAGTTTGATCAACGAAGTTTGGGGTTTGTTTTATTTTCACACATTCTACTGTACGGAATGTATTTGTTTGTTGTTGAAATGGGTAAAAGGGGATGTGTGACATGTCATTGAGTTCGAATCCCTAAAGTAAAAATAGATAATAAGATAGCTATATGTGTCGTGTTTTTTAGTTTCGAATCATTAAATATGATTAGGGTATTTTTTTAGTTTTTGCGATCTCCGAGCATCGCCTTTATTCTGTTATATGCCTATGGCATGGTGTGCCCGTAGTGCGTAAGTGACTCTATTTTCACTGTGATTTTTAATTTATACAACAATGACTTATTTTAATTACGTATCACATATTAGTGGGTGATTTTATACACATGTCCTTTTATACAGTTTTTTTAGAAAGGAATTTATAAAACGTGAAATTCAAATTCATGCATGCTTAAACATCATTTTAATTAAATTTTTATTTAAAAACATAATCCTTATTGTATTTAGGCAACTCACTACAATGACACATTTCAGGATTTTATCAATTGGATTTCTAGTTGTCAATCACGTTTAGATCCGAAAAATTTTTATATTTATTTTAACATTCTCCCTTGAGAGATATTTTGTGAGGTATACTTTACTTGAATGACTATAATCCGTAATTTACTTTCCGCATAGTTATTTCAATTTTGATTATATTACTCGCTATCTGATATCACTTGTTGAACCTGTTAAGCCCATGTTCGTTGAGTCTGACTATTAACTAATGATTTAAGTCTTCCACTGTTAATTAATAAAATTAAGAGAAAAAGAGTTGGGTGATTTGATCATTTGGACTGGGTCATTCATCGTTGTCTTAGGTCCCTTACAGGTCGTAACAAATAGTAACATCCAAACTCTTCACACATGCACTCTCATGTCTTCGGAATTATCAATAATTATTTAGTAAATAAGATTTTGTTAAATCTAGCGTTGTGTTATACACAAGATTTCAATAATACATTAACAATAATAATAATGACAATAGTAATAATAATTATTATTATTATATTTAGAATTTCTATGAGCGATTTTTATGCGGTGTGACGTAACGTATACAACCAATATATATATGTATATATACATCTAAATATTTATATAGATGAAAATGTATTTAAATCTAAACAACAATTAATGTATAAATTAAAATTGTGATGATTGACTCACTAAAATAGACCAGAATATTTATTGAAAATAATTTAAGTTCTTTGCACCGCTTTACTAGAGAACATTTACAAGATTTTGTTATCCTTATCTCTTCACATAGGCATAACCCATACTGTAATATCTGCCGTATAAAAAAATAGAAACTTGGGGGAGACGTTTTCGAAAACGCCTCCTCCGGTGTAAATTCCTTGCGGGAGATCGAGAATTCTTTCCCAATTTCCTCCTCTCCTCTTGTTCTTAAATGCTAGCCCTCTATTTCTCATTTTCATCTTAATTTTCTTCTCTCGCGGCGAATGCATCTCTTTAAACAGTGATGTTTTCGGCCATTTTGAGTGAAGAAGGAGACTCTGTCCTTTGTCACATTCGATAAGCCATCGTCTGCATCTCTTTTGAAATTAAATTTCTTCATTGAAATTTTGAATCTTTGTTTTCAATTACCGTTAGGATTTTCTGCAAATTCAGAGGAAGAAAGAAATGGAATTTCACAGTAAAAAAGTGGAACTCCCGTGGTCAGAAAACCAGGGAGTGTAGAAGGTAAAAATCTAGACTCTCACCTTGATTTTGTTCTAATTACTAATACTTGGGTCTAAATACTAGATGTTGAAATTGAATTTTTAATTGTATTGTTGTAGTCGGACGATCGGGTTAAACTCGAAGATTATATTGCTCGGGCTTTGTTGGCATTGGAACGCCGGGAACGACTCAGCAAGGCTGAGTTGTGATACACAAAGCCTCTAGCTTCAATCGGTTGGACACTGGCCGAGACTGGGAGTCTTAACCAGAGTCGATCTGTTCACGGTGGTGAGCGAAATCTTTTGCGACAAGGGCGGCGATAGTTGTGGTATGTCCATGATTGCTAATCTCCGGCTAGGCTTTGTGGCTGCTGTCACACCCCTAAATTTTAGCCGTGCAGAATAGGGCGAATAGGTGTGCGGCGCCGTAGTCCCACTACGACCAGCCTCTCTCCGAATACTCTCGGTTGTCTCCTCCTTGCGTTGAACACAAATTCTTTACAGGAATCCAGCCCCCAACCTTTTCTTTCGATTCCGAACCAAAGAAACTATGAACAATTCTCACCACTTGGATCACCACAACTCTCTCAAGGATGACTAATTGCTCGCCGATTATCAATGCCTTGGTTGGTGTCTCAAGTGTCTTATTTATAGAGTCAATAAACCTTATTTACATCGAATAAGGAAACCTAATGCAGCTGGTAATCCTAAGATCTGTATCTCCACACGTTTGTTTCTGGTTGGCTGCGCTGCGCCAACTAGGCGCAGTGAATCTGCCAGCGCAGCGCAGATCTTATCTTGGCACTGCCCAAATCTTATTTGGCGCTACACAGATCTTATCTGGGCTTTATCTGGGGCGCGCGGCCCGTCTTCAAGCTAGACTCTTCCCCTAGGTTGGCGCGCGACTTGTCTTTCTGCTGGGCCTGGTCTGTTGTGCGGCCGGGCCGCCTATTGGCCCAAGCTGTGCAACCCATCTCGCCAAGGGCCCGCGAGCGCTTCCGACATCTCCCAACTTCTTGGGCTGCTGTCTGAATTCCGACATCTCCAGGTTTCTTAGGCCATTGTCTGAATTCCGACAGTGCGCCCACTACGCACACTGCTTGTCCGAACGCCGTGCACCAAGTGCATGTTGGGTAGGCTTCCCGGAAGCCTCCTTTTGGGCCCCCGGCCCGTTCACGCCTTATGATTTTGGGGGCGTGATAGCTACAGACCATCACGCCCTAGACCAAAAATTTGGGTGGTTCGGTTTTTAGGCTATGGCCCAAACCATATTGGGCCGCATTCAAAATCAGTTTTTGGGATCTAGTTCTTGGTTTAAATAAAATCTATTTTGGCCTTGTCCAAGGCCAATTCTTGGTTGTGTTTGGGCCTGTTTTGAGTATTTCTCTAACCTAATTAATTTTAATTTAATTTTAAATAATATTGCAAATTTTAATAAAATTAATCACAAAATTTCATAATCTCGTATTTAGGTACCCAAATATTTTATTTAAAGTGTAGGCTCATAAATTTGAACACTTTAAATAATTGGGCTTGGGTTGGTGTAAACCACTTCGAGGTAAAGATTTATTTTTGCGCACTATATTGCATAAATTTTATAAAGTAATTATTTTGAGATATGTCTCATATAAAAATGACGTGTCCGTTTTATGACCGTTGAATTTTTATATTTTATATAATTTTTCATTGTACACGTTTAAATTAAGCATACATATTATATTTTTGTATCAACTTAGTTGTGTGAAACAAGTTTGATCAATCTGGTTTGGGGCCTATTTTATTTTCACACATTCGATTGTGCAGAATGTCTTGGTTAATGTTAACTAGAGTAATGTGACAAATGTATGTGTTATATCCTTGGACGCAAAACCCTAAACCTATTAGGGTATTTTCTGTGGTTTTCATGATTGCCAAACATTGCTTTTATTCTACTATATGTCTATGATGTGATATGCCCGGAGTTCGTGAGTGACTCCATTTTTACTGTGATTTTTAATTAGTGCAACGAGAGCCTAATTTAGTTATATACCACATATTAGTGGATGGTTTTAAACACGTGTGATTTCATCACATTTCACTAAAATGAATTTATATAATGTGACTTTAAATTCATGCATACTTAAACATTTCTTTTCAATTAAAAATATTAAATCCCTATTGAGTTTAGTCAGCTCAACCCAATGACACATTTCATGATTTATCATTTGTACTTTCAATTGTTGAGTCCAGATTAGACCCAGTATAATTTATTTAATTTTCATAATTTTAATAATTATTCTTGAGAGACCATTTCGTGAGATATATTTTATTTGGATAACTGTAATCCTTAATTTACTTTTCGCATAGTATTTCATTTGGTTTACATTATATGCTATATGATATCACTATTGAACCTCAGGTCCTAGCTTGTAATAATTATTTTAAGTCTTACGCTGCTATTTTATATATTTAGGTGAAATGGGTTAGACAATTCACCTCTTTTGGGTTGGGTCGTTCCCTATTTTATCTCGGGTTCCTTGACAGTCATGACAGATTTTTTGGTATTAGAGCCAGGTTTAATCTTAAAAAAGTGATATCAATAATATAGATAATATAGTAATATGCAAGGATTAACAAATTACTATGCCTAAGAACAAAGTACAAAAAAAATTGCGTTAAGGTGCTGCTAGAAAGACATTTTGAGGTTGTCCGATGGTGGATGAAGACATTTATCTAATCAGACACGAGTTATTCAGAGTGGTCCAGATTTAGTTAGAGATGATAAGGAGGACCATTTGTAAATGATTAGAAACAACCTTTCTGAACATGAGTTTGTGAACTCTTCTGGGTTATGTGTGAGGGCCTGAAGTTTAAACTTAAGAAAACTATCATAAAAGGAAGTCCAAAGCTCTGTTTCCTTCAAAATTCCAATGTTTGCTTTATCATATTTGAAATCTGTTAATTTAAATTTGAACCTTGCGTTTGAAGACTTTGATTCTAATATTGTTGGTAAAGACTTCTAATTAGTCTTTGTATTGTATAATTCAATATTACTGTAAGTTTCTGTGTAGGCAATTAGGCATATCTGAACCTAAGATTAGAGTTGTTCAACTGGGAGGATGACTTCAATAGAAAGTTCTCTAGAAGTATTTTGTATTAAAACCACATAGGATGATATTATAAAACATTTATAGGTTGGTGTTTGTGGGTGAAGCTGACCCTATGAGTGTTGAAAATTTGTTAAAGGAGATGCAAAATAATTTGATTGCTATTAAAGTCCCAACAGAGTATTGGGTTGGGTTTACAACCTTTTATTTTGAGAAAATGGTCGATGTATGGTGGAAGTCTCTTAAATTGGATTAACCATTAGATTTGATGACATGGACTCAGTTTGAAATAGTTTTCAGAAACAACTATTGCAATGTTGGTTATGACCATAATATGATAAATGTTTATCATGATTTGGATCATGAGAGTGTGACTGTAGAGAAGCTAGAAAATTCTCTAATTTTTGAGTACTCCCATGAATAAGAGATATGAAATGTATCTTGTTTACCGATCCGCTACCCTTATTATTGGTGGGCATGAACTATTGTTTGATCTAGTAGTTATACCTATGGATCAGTTTGATGAAATCCCATGTATGGATTCATTAAACTTATACACAGTTAAGATCAACTATTATCAAAGAAATATAACCCTTACATTGGAAGATGGAAAGATCCTAATGCATCCATGTAATACCCATATGTTTCCTATTGATTATGTTCTGTGAGCTTGTTTGGGTGGTCGGAGGACTTTCAAGTCTTACGAGAGTATTTTTGCTATTAGCGGTGTGCTTGTTACAATTAGGCAGGATTCTGATTTGTTAGTGGTTTGTGATTACCCTGATGTTTTTCCTAAGGTTCTGCTTCGGTTACCACCCGACTGCGAGATTGAGTTTTGTATTGATTTGATGCTAGACACTACTCCAATTTTGATTGCTCCGTACCACATGGCTCCTGCTAAATGGAATGAACTAAGAGTTTAGTTGAATGATTTGTTACAAAAAGAGTTTATTCAAAATAATATTTCACTGTGGGGTGCAACAGTTTTATTTGTAAAGAAGCAAGATGGTTCGTTTTGCCTATGCATTGATTATTGGGAATTGAATCATGTGATAGTTAAGAACAAGTATCTGTTGCCAAAGATTGATGACTTATTTGATCAGGTTGGAGGATCTATGTACTTCTCAAGGATCAATTTGAGATCAGGTTCTCATCAATTGAAGATACTTGAAGAAGATATTTTTACGTACACGATATTGACATTTGGAATTTATGGTGCTTCCATTTGAATTATCAATGCACCAGCTGCTTTTGTGGACCATATGAATCGAGTCTTTCGGCCATATCTTGACTAGTTTGTGGTGGTCTTCATCGATGATATCCTGATTTATTCTAAGACAATGAATGAGCATATGGAGCATCTGTGGATTGTTCTACAACTGTTGAGGGAACATCAACTATATGAAAAGTGAGTTTAAATGACTGAAGTGAAATTTCTAGGCTATGTTATTTCTTAGAATGACAATTTCGTTGATCCATCCAAGATTGAGGTCGTGTTAGATTGGAAGACACCCAAAAATGTTACTGGAGTGCATAGCTTGTAACGACCTGGTTTTTCTTTTCCTTTTAAAATTCACTAAAATTCAAAACTTTTTATTAAAACATTTTAAAGATAATATCAGAGTGCAAAACCGGACTATCAAAACCTTTTTCGTTAAAACATAGTGGAAGCAACGGAAAAACCTTTTGTGAAAACATAACGGATTTATTAAAATATTGCAGAAGCGTAAATAGTTTAAGAAATGAAAACTAAACAATTAAATACTGCGTTTGTGTAGGGGTGTACAAAACCGAACTAGTACTGAAGAACCATCAGTTTCGATACCAGTTCGGTGCAGATTTACTTAGTAACGAACCGAAATCAGTTCTGTTTGAATAGAACCGATTTTCACGGTCTTATTCTCGGTTCCCGATACCGCTGAACCTGTACCGAGTGTAGAACTTAGAATTTAATTAAATTAGGGCATCAAGGAGTCTTCTTCCAAAGTTTGGAATCTATCACCCCGCACTCGGCACTCCGCAGCCCTCAGTCCCTCACCGACTCACCCATGACGTGCCGCATCCCGCCCGAGTTCCAGCCCTTCGTCTCCCCTCCGGCGCCGGCCTCCCGAGTACCGACCTCCAGTTCTGCAGTCCCGACTCCTGAGTCTCCCGATTCTGTCTCCCCCGCTGGTCGCTGCTCGCATGTCTCAACTCAAGAGTCTACTATGGTAGTCAAGTGAAGTCCCGAGCTCTAGCCTCTAGTCCTGACTCCCGAGCTCCAGTCACTAGCTTTCGTCTCCCCTCCGGCGCTAGCCCTCCCAAGTCCCGAGCTCCAATCTCTTCCGACTTCCGTCGCCAGCTCCAAGCCCTTCCGACTTCTGTCGCCAACTTGGTCACTAGTCAGTATTCTGTTCTGTTCTGATAGTAATTTATGTGATTCTTGAATCGTTGATGAATCTATCTGTTGATGAATATGAATCTGTAATATCCCGAATTTTTATATCGAAATTGAAAAAAAATAAATTAGAGAATAATTAGGGATATTTGAATTAGTTGAATAAATTATCTAGATATAACTAATGACGTAAGTGTTATATATGGATTAAACCGATTTTGGTTTGGCTCGGTTCGAAATAATTAGGTTTCTCGATTTTAATTAAAAATGAAGAAAATAAATAAAATGGGATTATAGAAAAGTGATTAATTGGAGATTTAATAAAATGTTATGTGAAGATTAAATGTTAGATTAATTGAAATAATTTACGAAGAGAAAAGTTTAATAAATGAAATTAAAAGAAATTTATTGTAAAGTTAAATGAAGAAAAACCGGTTTAGCATTTATTGTTTTAATTGGAATTGGCCTTTGGCCATTTGAGAGAGGAAGAACGAGGGAGAGACAGAGAGAGGGAGGAGCGATCGGAGGGGGAGCAAGCGACGACGGGGGCGGGCTCGAAGGACTGCTCGACAAACGGGGAAGCGTCGGACGGCGACATCCGGTGTTGCGAGCGACGGCTGCGGCAACGAATGGCGAGCTAGGGCTCGGGTTGCACCTCGCGGGATGATTCTCCCATGCGCTGTGATTTCCATCGCCGGACAATGGTGGGTCAATTTTTGCTGTTGTGTCTCTCCTCTCTTTGGACTCGACATTACGGTGAGACGATGACCATGGATGAATCGGTGATGGCAGGGGCCAAGAGATTGATGATGGCAGGGGCGAATTGGACCGGACCATGAGCTGGCTTCCTCCAGCTCCTCATCTGGTTGGATTTCCACGTGGAGTCGGGTAAGTGGACAACCTTCTTTGAAATGTGTAATCCTCTCTGTTGTGACGCAATTTCTCTGTCTATATAGTCTGGGTAGTGATGCTGGAATGCAGAGGAAGTGTGTGAGCTGAGAGCTCTCTGGAAGATTAGTCTGTCTGAGTTTTCTAGAAGATAAGAGGAGGAAAGGGTGGATCTCTCTGGAGTGAGCTGGGTGTTCTCTGGAACAGGTGTTGGTGATGAAGGCCGTGAGCTAATGGCTGAGAAGGTGAGGTTTTCTTCTCTGACGTTTAGTCATTTGGATGTTTTTTTGTGGTTCTGTGGATTATTGGTGAGATTAAATGGTTGCTGAAAAATCTGTTAATACCCTGTGGATTACTGCTGCTTGATTTATGCATTAGCTGTGAGTTATTAACCTGTCGTTAATGTTCAGTGAGTGGATGTTGAAGTATGGAATTGTATATTTTGTTTGGGTGAATGTCACCTTGCTGGGACTGTTATGCCTTGTTTAAACTGTTTAAGTTTCAATTGCCCTTTGTGATAAGCATGGAATGTTAAAAATCGATAGTATACTTTGCTACTTAGTTGGAAATTCTAATTCGGTTGATATTGGTTATGATAGTGAGATATCTTCAACTGGTGCATTCCTATTTTGAGTGTTAAATTCTGAATGGTTCTGATTAGGGTGAAAGTTTCCTGGATTTTGCCAAGCTATTGTTAATTAAATTGTCAAATTTTAAAGCATGAATTGTTGACTGAGTTGTTTGACGTTAGTGCAAACACTTGAGGGCAAATTCAATATCTGTGTTAGTTGTCTTTGGAGTAGAGATTGTGGAAAAAAAATGAAATAAATGTTGATGGAATATATGCCCTGTTATGATTTTGTTTGAGTTACAGAGAAATGAAATAAGTATTGGAGGGGGTATGCCTTGTTAATGGAAATGGTTCTCTGATTTTATGGTCTTGTTGAATATAATTAGTGGACATTGTAAATTATAATTCCATGTTAATGTGGGAATTAAATGGTTCTCTACTCTGCTGTGGAAATACGGTTTCGTGATAAAATGTCATTTGGTTTTGTATAGTAAATTCTTTTGTATCTAGTCACATTGACGAAATGAGCAACTATTATGGGTTGTTGCTAGTTAGTTATGCATGTTGACTATGGGACTATTATGGTGTGTTAAGTTATTCTATTCTCTATGAGTGAGAATGATAAGGGCCTAATAATTGTTCATTTAACAGTTTTGAAGGTACTAAGTCGATTGACTTAATCGCATTGAAGACTCCAGGCAAGTTGATACTTACTGAGTTTTGGTCTTCGGACCCTACATTGCAAGAGTTAGGATTTGCATGTTGTGTGTTCTTTTAATGATATGTTTATTAAACATTTATACAATCATATAGGACTGTAGGTATTTTTATAGGCATATTGTATGTCATACTTAATATATGTAAATAGGCGTGTAAGGGTTCGGGTGATCGATGACACTTCCATACGGTAGTATTCCTCCCACGTAGGGAGTGGTAGGTTTAGAGTTACCTACGTGGAAGCTAGGGTTCACCGTTACCCCGTTCTGAAACCCCCAACGTCTTTAACAAAACAACTAGGTATGGCTTGTGGTGACACCCTGATTGGCATAATTCCTCGTCGGAACCATAAGTTAAGCCACAAGAGCAATTGACTTATCCATCGTCCCGACTAACAGATGAGATACGGTTCTCCTCTGTAATACATCCCATGATCATACATCATTTTTGCGTTTTATTTTCTTAAATCACTTACTGAGTAATAGGTTCATTAGTTTAGGTCTTATGATGTAGGTATTCTACGAGAAAACAGGAGAACAGGTTAAAGACAATTGATGAAAGATTTGCACGGGTGGATCTTGTGGCTGGCTGGGCTAAAGAGTTTTAAAAGGAAATGGTTTGTAAAATGGTTTGTAAATTATTTAATATTCTTCAATGTTTTGTTTTAAATTCCGCTGCGTTTTATAAAAAGGATGTTCATTACTCCTTCTGAAATTAATAAATATTTTATGTAAAGAGTTTTAACGCTCGGGTTTTTATAGAAAAAGGATACTCTGATTTTATAAAAGAGAATATTTTAAATTTCACGCAATTTTAAAGTAAATAAAAACTAGGTCATTACAGAATCTGTCGGTACTCTGTTGATGAATATGAATATGTCTATTGTTTTCTGAACTCTGAAGTGTTGGTCCTCTTGTTAGTGTTGATGGATTCAATTCAACTCATTCAACAGATTTCAAGTCTCCCCTGTTAAAGAATTACCTGTGGTGGCGTTGGTCCTCCTGTTAGGCATTGTTGTTCTACGTGATTTATGTGATTTCTCTCACACACACTCTATCTCTCTCTCTATGCATATATCTCTAGTATTTTTTCAGTTATATCAGTTAGTTTGATAGAATAGATTGAATCCTCTCTTATCTCGATTTAGGATTCTTCTGATATTTTTTTCTCTTTTTGTGGTCTGAGAAGTTGGTCTGATGAAAAATGAATGTATAATTGTTTTATTTTGTAATTTTTCTTTTATAGGATTATCGAATTTGATACTTTCTTGGTTGTTTGGAATGCTACTTGCTATTTAAATTGTTTTTCATTTCTTTTCCTAATTTCTTCAAGTTTCTGTGGGATTCGTTGTATTTCTGAATTTAATTGCTTATTAAATTGGGCATTTACTCCTTGCGAAAGTGAATGAATTCGTTGTCTCTTCTCTATTTAGGAAAGTTCTTGTTCAGTCTGAGTGTAGAGGATCAGTTGGCAAAGCCGGGCATATACAGTAAAATAGGTCTAAAACCCTCAAGAAAATAGAAAAGTGGGTACCTATCATTGAGAGATTGTAGTTGAGAAAATTGTTCTAGGCAGTGTCAACGCCACCACACGTAATTCTTTAACAGGGGAGACTTGAAATCTGTTGAATGTTGGCCATCGCTTAACCTGTGAACCGAAAAGCACTATTGTGTGTGTATTTCTACTTCTCTATAGCACAAGTTTAAATCATCTTGCACAAGAATGGAGTGTTGGGCAGCAATTAAATACACCTAGGTCGCCACTAAGTTGGGGCATTAGTTGTCGATGGAGGTGTTTTCTTCAGATACTAGTAAAGACAAAGCGAAACGGGTAACAAGAAGCAGTGGAGAAATGTTTGAGTTTTATGTGTTTATGATTTTATTATATTTGGATATTTTTAATGAGTTTGACTCCTATTTTAAAGAGTTTTGTGTGTTTTTTCAGAGAGTTTTTTGTGTTTAGGATTTTTTTTTTGCATTTTTTGAAATAAAATTTTATTATAATATTGAAAAAAATATATATTTTATATTTGGTACCGAATTGGAACTGGTACCAAATTTTCGGTCCGGTACCGGTTAGGTACCCAGTTCTCATGGGACCAGTTCGTTGAGGTTCCACTTCGGAACCGGATCGAATCGAACCGTTAACACCACTACGTTTGTGAAATGGAGACTAAACCATTAAATACAATTTAATTACAACCGTTCTCTATTTCACTCTCATCAGCCTAACAAGCCACGAGTCTCACGCTTGAAAATCCTTCGTCCCTACTTTTTGATCTATTAGTCGTCTCATCGTATAAGTACCTACACTTACACCATAGGTAAACTGTAAGCCCAAGGGCTTAGTAAGGAAAAGTGTTTATGCAACATGATATGACTCTCTTTAGTCCTTTTGGAATGGCGGCCACCCAAACCAATCCTTTTCATTAAGTTGTTGTATCTTTGGCTTTTTACTCGTACATCGAGGGAGAGATTGAAGGACCAGTATGAGATGATATAGTTGATCGAGTTAACCTCTTGGGTGCATACTAGGTCCCGTTCCCGTCAAGGTAGGGGCTTTACCTAGCTGCCAAACTAGACCCGACTACCCATCCACCCCCAAATCCCCATTTTGTTTTTTTTCTCATCTCATCATTTTCTTAACATTTTTACCCTCACATTATGTAACACCTTGAACTTATATATAAAAATTTAATAAGAATAATCAGAAAATAATTGGAGATGTTCGGATTAATTGGACAATTATTTGGGTATTACCCAATGACGTAATCGTCAATTATGATCATCAAGCAATAATTGGAATAAATCGGGAATTAGAATTAGGTTGAGAATAATTTAATTAAATGAAAGATTTAATTAAATTATTAAAGAGGACTTTAATGCGGTAAAAATGTGATTTAAATTAGTGAATAATTAATATAATGGATTAATTGGATATTAAGTGAAGGATTGAATTAAAGAGAAATTAAAATGGAGGTTTATGGACTGAATCGGTTTGGGTCGACTCGGTCCAAGAATAATGATGTGGTTTGGTTTTTAGTCAAATGAATAAGAATAAAATGAGATTTATTGGATTTGTTTGAGTTGAGGATTATGTAAATAATTAATTTGGAGATTAATTAAAGATTGATTGAGGAATTAGAATAAAATGGAGTGAAGGGAAAGGAGAATCGATTCATGCGGGTTCGGTTTGTGTGATGGCTGGCGACTCGGCTTTGGAAAGAAAAAGGGATTTTTCCCTTTGGCCTTTGGCCAGTTGCGCGAGAGAGTGAGAGAGAAAGTAGGGAGACGAAGGAGAGTGAGTGATTGGGTCCAACGAGGTGAACGACGTCCGGGCGACGAATGGCAATGGCGACGGCGACTCGTTGGGAGCGCGGTTGCTGGCAACATAGAGCTGGGTCTGGCGTGCAAACCTAACGGCGAAGTGAGGATGACGGCGTCAGATCACGATTTGACGAGCTCCCGCAGGCGTGTTTTTCCGGCAACAAGTGAGGTGAGCTGTTTGGTCGATTTTCCTCCTTCTCCTTTGTTCTCTGTTGATCGGGCATTGACAAGGAGCAATCCGGCAGTGATGATTTTCGCGATTTGCAGGGCTGGTGCTTCGGCTGAGGGCTGGAGGTTCGCGAACGGCTCGGTTTGATCGATTTGGGTTGAATCGAGTGGCACGAACCTTCCACCTTGGCCCTCCTTTACAGTTAGTTGTTCTGCCGACACTCAATGGGGAACACCTTGCTGGAATCAGGTGAAAAATTGAAGGGGAAACGGGATGAATTGAAGATGGCTGTCAAAGCCATGATTGAGCTCAAGAAAATGAAGAGGGTGTTGGGTAAATGAAGGATAAAATGGCAGAAGGAAAATTGAGAATGAGGAGTTCTCTGGAGATTTGAAGCCGAGAAAGATGCAGGGAAGGAGCTTCTGCTTCGGGTCTGCATGTCTGTTTGGTTAGGATTCTCCTATGTTATTTTAGTAAATGTTCTGTTTTGGGTGTTGGCTGGCTGTGTGATGGTTTACAGTTTTCATTCTGAATGTTAGTGAGTGAAATGTGACCGTTGAAGTAGAATTGTTCTACAGTGTTGAATGGGTTCATGATTCTGTGATGGTTGAAGTATAGATAAACATTTTGTTGGTTGTGTGTGCTACAAGCTGTGAGGGCAAGTGAAATGTTTATGTTCTGTTTATGGTAAAGTAACTAGTTTAGAGGAAGATTTTTGGTTTAATAAATATTTGATTTAGCCTCTGTTGGATTCTGAATAAGTTTATTGGATGGAAATAACCTGTTGTTGGAATGATTTTACTTTTTCTAGTGCTGTGTCGATATCTTCGTTCTGCTTCGGAGTAATGGTGTTGGGTGAAGGATGTCAATAATAGAGTGTCTTCTACTCTGTTGATGCTTGAATATATTCTCTGTTAATTGAATGAGAATCATTAATGGTTGTTTATCGGCTAAGTTATGATTGGTTAGACTCCGTTGAATTAAACTGCCCATATTGAAAGTTAATTTTGTCAAATTGGAATAAATTGTTAAGATGGAAATATGCTTTATTAATTTCAGTCATGTGCTGCTAGTTGGGTGGCTGTGGTATAAATTGTTGTAGTTAACTTGAATAACAAGGAAGTGATGAAAAATGACAAGAATGAAGTTTAGTGAGTTGAACTAATGAAATGTGTTTGGTTATTGTTGGCTGCATTTTTGGACGTTAATATATGAATAATGCTCCTTGTTAGACGACTATTGGTTTTGGTTTCAGTTCGCTAATTGGACTAAAGATATTATGGAAATTGGATGATATAGTTTTATGACTCATTTCAGATATTGTTAGTAAGCGTTTACGAGCCGATAATTTATGGATGAAATTTTGTTGGTTTTCGCAATAGCTTAAGCTTAGTTTCCAGACGTTATCGATTGATATTAATTAATTAAGCCAAGTTATAATTAACGAAACATTTTCATTTAGGAAACTCTAGTAAGCGACATATAAGGATTTAAGATAGAAAAAGATGACTAGATTGATAAATTAATTAATTGATTTGATTAGTAATTAAATGTTATTATATTTTGAAGGTACTAAAAGAGAAGAAAGAAAACGATTAAGCGATGATCACATTAAAGCTTCGAGGTAAGGAATGAGTTGTCTTGGCCTTGTGCCCTACACCCAAGTATATGTGTGTTTGATTTTGAATGACAATTTCCTCTTTAAATGTTTTTTTTAGTTTTCTTGTTAATTTATGTTGAAAGTTATGTAAAAGTGATAAATTAAGCATGAAGGAACCAAGGAAAAAGATAGTTTGATGGATGAAAAGTATGAATGACTACCTAAGGGATGATGATTGAAACTAAGGATGATGTTGTTATCATCAAAAGAAGCATTTTACGTTAGCAGAATTGTTTGCTAGTGTTGAATATGTGATATGTCCTTTTTATGGTTAAGCTTTGTTTTGTTACTCATTATGTGATAAAAAGGTTAGTTGGATGAATATAAGATGACATGAAGAAATGATAAAGGTTAAGGCTTAAAGGTGATGGATGTTAGTTAACAAATGAGACATGCTTAATGTTTTGAATTTGCCACAATGCTTACTGCAAGTATTAAGTTCAAATGTATGAAAAGAAGAATGTTGATAGTTTCCTAATATGTCTTTGTATAGTTCGTAGATTTCCTTAGATGAATTGTTTTATAATAATCCTCATTGTTTTGTTATTAGTATGCTGTAAATGATAAATTACTTAGATTTGTGATTGAAATAGAAACTTAAGTAAATAAGGGATTAGTAAAGTCTGAAAATGAAAATAAAGGACTAAGTAGTTTTCATTATATTCTTCAGTTGACTGTTAAATAACTCGGAAAAACATGATTTTAAATGTAATTCGTGAAGTAGTTCACGTATATGATTTTAGAAGTATGTTCATTACCTGTCTTATTCAGAATAACATGCGTAGATAGTTTGAGATTGTCATTTGATGCTGGTTAGGAATTGTAGTTCTCTTTGTTGATAGAAATGTGATTAATCAATGAGGAAATGAAGAAGAAAATATATGATGAGCATGAATGAACTTTAATTTGATGTTCCTTGTATTGCCTTGATTTCTAAGTGATAGATTTGACGCCATGAGGTAGTAAAGGTAGAGAATGAATGATGAACTGAAAAGAAGATGTGTAATAAGCATGAATGAACTATTCCTTTTATTGTCTTAATTTCTAAGTGATATTATTTCTCATATGTGCTTTGTTTATAGGAAGAAGTTAGATTGAGTTTCATGATAATAGAAACCAAGTAGGGGTAACCTTTAGGGCGGTACCCACATGAATGAGTGACGAAAAATGCTAAGAAAAGGAAATGTTCGAGATGGGCGGGATACGTTCATCACCGAAGAAACCCCCTGGCGGGATATGCCAGGAGGGAAGAAACTCTAACGGCGGGATACACTAGAAAGAAGAAGAACGCCAAAGGCGGGATACACCGGAGGAAAAAGAAAGAACCCTAAAGGCGAGATACGCTTGAAAGAGAAAGAACCCAAAAGGCGGGATACGCCGGAAGGAAAAGAATAGGGAGTTGGGGAAGATGGGTAGTCCGGATCTAGGCTAGCTGCTAGGATACACCCTTACCAAGTGGGGAAAGGGACTAGTATGCATACAGAAGGTTAGAATCCGTACAGCTATGCCATCTCAAAGGACAACCCTCAATCTCCAGCTCGATGTACGAGTTAAGAACGAACGAAGAAAACAAACGTAATGGAAAAAGTTGGTTTGGGTGGCCCTCATTCCAAGAAGAACTAAAGAGAGAAATGCATAAATTGTTTTCCCTCATCTCCTGACTGGTGTAAGCTCACGTCCTTACTTGTGGTGTAGGTACAATGACGAACAGATAGTAAACGAATAAGAAAAAGATGAGAAACGCATAACGAGGCAGAGATGGATGATTTCGCACACACAGGATTCGGGCTGGCAAGGCAAAGACAAAAGAAAGTAAACAGTTATGAATCAACGAAGTTAAAGGAAAGTAAACGATATTGAATCAATGAAGTAATGGTCAAGATTTATTTGATAGACGTAATGCATTTATTTGATAGACGTAATGTTTAAATGAAAAATTTCCTTTGAAGATTTCTTACGCTTCCAATATGATTTATAAAGGTTAATTTTATAATACTTCCGCAAGACTTTAAACAAATGATTTTTCCTTACAGTATTTACGCTTCCGTATATTTAATAAGTTGATTTTCACTATGAGTTTTAAGAAAGAGTTAGTAGCGATTCGGATTTATGCACTCTGATTTATGTCAAAAAGAAAATTTTAAATTTTTACGCATTTTAACGATATAAGAAAATCCGGGTCGTTACACATTATTCATGTGTGGGTACCACCTGGTGGTACTCCCTACTTGATTTCTATTAACATGATGCATAATTACACATTCTCCCTATAACATAATGCATGATGCAATATCTCGTAACATTAACAGTAATTAAATTTGTACATATATAGAAGGTAAATAAATAATAATTAAGTGCTCATATAAAAGAAATAAATTAAATAGCAGGAATTGAAAGCGCACAACGGAGAACATTTATGATATTAAATTGAAGACAACGAAACACGTAAGAAAATCCAACAACAAATATTACGGAAATTAAATAGTGAATAATGAAAGGAATACAGAAATTAAACACACATATCTGAACAATATACAATGAATTATATCATACTTGAACTTATAGAACACAATAATAAATGAAAAAGAAGTCAGAACATACTATGAATTAACATGCAAGTTATCCTAGTTAACTTACATGCTCAGGGAAGATTACCCTTACTGTTTTTGTTAATTATCCTAGTTCATTTACATGTTCAAGAAAGATTACGTTTATTATTCTAATTAGTTATTCTAGCTATTTAACTTAGCAAGTTAAACATGCTCAATTTACAGACTTAATAAAAATTATAACATGCTCATGAAAGATTACAATTATTAATTATCCTAGTTAATTAACATTCTTAGATTTAGGGTATTGACATGTGTTGAATTCTAATTAGCACGGAAAGTTCTAAACTAACAACAGCGGGCTAATATTATCACTAACATATAAGGAAATTACCACTACAACAATTAAGAAAATAAAAGTATAGAATGAAACCATTAGTAAGGAAGCTATCATCATTTACGCACTAAGCATTCATTCTATTCAACCATTGAGCATTATTCACAGCATCGATCTCTATCAAAACCTCTTTCAAAGTAAAGCATTTGTAATAAGGGAAATTAAGAGAAAATTGACATGCTTCACAACAATTAATCATAACTTTGAAGATTTATACGAGTGATGGACTAACATGCTTGGAATTTATAGAAAGGTTAATTTACGTGGTAATTAATGGAGAACATACAAGTCAACATGCTTTATAATCACACTTGATAATGAGGGCAAAAATAATTAATGTGCTGGAAGTTTGGACGAACTAATCGGTTTACTACATGAAATCACGTGATTAAACAACTTACCATGCTTCTAAGGGGTTGATAACGCAGTAGAAAAATAATTGCTAATCATACGTTCAATCGACAATCAAAACAGCAGTAATATACCATTGTACAGAACTACAAATCATGCTTTTGAACTACTAAAACAACGAGTAACATTGAAGACATAACAATAAAAACATGCTTCTTAACAATATTAACAGTGGTGCGAAACAACGAAACGAAGCAACGTTGACATGCTCTTTAACGACTAGGAAGCTGTAGCATCAATATTGAATCAGAACAATGTAATAGGCCTACGAATCATGCTTCATCATAGCAACAAATGGCAGTAAATCATAACGAAATAGAACACCAAATCGTGCTTCTCAATGTCTTATATTCGACAGTAAAATATCGAAGGTAGGATAACGAAACGTGCTTCACAAATGATTGATATGCAGCACAAATAAACATTAAACATGCTTTTCAAGTGATTTAAATACCGGTGACATTATCGCAACAGAGCAGCGAAACAAGCCTCATAAAAAGGTATAGTTGGCAGTAAATAACAACAAAAATGAAATAGCAAAAGACATACTCTTCAGCAACTAAAATATGCAGCAATAATAATGAACATGGGCAGCAAACACATACTTCATAGATGATAATAATAGTAAGAATGGCGAAAATGAAATGATGAAAGTCATTCTTTCCCAATATCTACAATGCCAGTGAACAATAACGAAATGAAACAACGGGAATGTGCTGAATAAACTATACACACAAGGCTATTGAGTGAAAGATCATTAACAAACGAAATCATCATTCTTAACAACAATAAGAATTCATCAGTCATTCATTTATCCCTTCAACATTTTCTCTTTGTCTCAACACTTCCATATAAGTATTTAACACAAGTAAAACACAACAACTAGTACAGCATCAAAAGAGGAACGTGAGAGTTAAGGCAACAAATATAGCAAGCAACTACACAACAACTTAAAGCAAACACAACTACATAGTTTCTACAGAAAAACAATCACTCACACACACGTTTACTTGGGTGTAGGGCCTCCAAATGGCGAAGACTACCACCATTCCCTTACCCTTGAAGACACGGCA
>CM039482.1:21772896-21806758 GCA_022433065.1 Begonia loranthoides
GGAAACTGGCGTCCTCATCCTTTGTCCATACCGTTTGCAGTCCAGTTTCAGACTCCATGCGTCGTCCGCATTGTCCGCATATGTTTTCCGAATCTGTCCAAAAATTGGACAGATTTGATGGGGACGATGTTTCTCCTCATCCGCATGCGTTAGGACGCGTCCGAATCTGTCTAGGCTTTGACAAATTCATCGCGGACAAGGCTAACCCTCGTCCTCACGCATCCGCTATCGTCTGAAAGTACCCATAACTAAAACAGATTCGATGAGGACGAAGCAACTCGCATTCGCATCGTCCGTAACATCATAATGTAGTGAAGTTGGGACGAGACAACGCGTCCTGAGTCATCCTATACTCAAGGATAACGTGGCTAAGCACTCGCGAATGACACTTCCTCATCCGCAAGCATCCACATGCGTCCGAACACCGAAATTCCCTCTTTTCTTCATCTTTTCTCTCGTAACTCCTATCCCATAATGTCGTCCCCATACGTACACGTCATAAAATGACACGTATAGATACGCCATGCAATGTCCTCTGAACTTCAACACTTCAATTACACGCGTCAACGGGGAAACATTAGCGGTATTACTCCTAACTTAACGCCCTATAACATCTTTGGTAATATCCCGATAATTATTTAACTTAAAAATATTGGGATGTTACAGGTATAGTTGACCGGACCTAACCCTTTACTTGCAACCAAGAACTTTTGTACCTAGTAAGGGAGGGGCTTCAGCTAGATTGCAGACTAGACCCAACAACCTATCCGCCCCTAACTCCCTATTCTTTTCTTTCCTTATCTTTTTTCTTTTCCCAATGCATGTGAGTACCACACCGAGGGGATATTGCCTACTTTGTTTTTATTAACGTGAATGCATGGGGGACATTTCCAAACTAGTGATGTAGCCTGCCTGCCTACCTGCCTGCCAGCACAAGCCTCTACGTGGGAAATCCTTCATCACTGTAAGTATACTTCCTAATACTTTACTAATACAATAAATGAATTGTTAGGTAATAATGTGTAGGGACTAGTGGATTAAGTTTGTATTTGGGAATGGTAGACTAGAGAGTGAACCCTTATATACATTGGATTTGAGATTTGGAATTTTTGGAGTTTGGATGATGAATATTTTGGAACTGTTTGGGATTTTTATGCATAATTCATAGCTTTGGGAGAGTGTAAAAACAGGGGAGACTTTGCCCGAATTTTTGGAAATTAAGTGAGAAAATCCCAAGTGAGGTTAGACCAACTAGATAGTTAACCGAAGTCGCCTAAGTTGCATGGGGGTACACAAAGGGTATACTTGTTGTTAAGAGGTAGGATGTCAAGGGCTAAGCAGGGGTAGGAGAATGGAATTCGACAAGCCAAGTTTATAGCCACTCAGTCTTGATCTTTGGAAATGAATAGAGAGTGTAGTAGGGCCTAGACAATCAGTTGAGCTTCTCCATAAATGAGTACAGAAACGGAGACAGAAACGGAAACGGAAATGGATAAGGAAGCGGTACAAGCACAGAAACCGAAAAAGAAACTGAAACGGAAAGAAGTTTCCAGAAATGGAAATGGATACGGAAATAGATACAGATATGGATACATATACAGATACAAAAACGAATGCAAAAAAACGTACGATCAAGGATACCGAAACGGATACAGAAATAGAAACGAAAACAAGTATGGCCACAAAAGGGAAGTGAGACAGAGTAGGAATCTAAGAGGAATAGGTATTCGTAGTTAGGTTGGGCTTGGAATATGTTCTCCATCTCAGTTCGAAACCAATCAAGGTAACCAAGAATGTGACTACTCAACTGTACGGTAAAAGCGGATTCAATCGGTTGAGCTTCTCCTAGAACGAGTAAATAAACAAAGACGGGAGTAGAAACTGGAACATAAATGGAAATAGAAATGGGAACGGAAATAGAAACGGGAACAAAGACAGAAATAGAAACAGGAACGGAAACAGAAAGGGAGACGAAAACGAAGTTTTCAGAGTGATTTCTAGGAATGGATACGGGAACAGAAACGGGAACGGAAATGGAAATAGAAAAGGGAATGGAAACAAGAACGGGAACAGAGACAAGAACGAGAATAGATACGGGAACAAAAACTGAACCCGAACAAAAACGAGTACATATACAAAAAGAGAAGCAAGATAGAACCCGTCCTACTCAGCCATGTAGCGATGTAGTTCATAGCTTGGGAAAGCTTGAATGGACGGATTTGATGGTATAAAGTAAGTTCGAGTATGCCAAAGTCGTGAAGTGTGAGAGAAAAGTGTAAGTGTTATGTGTTAAGTCGTGAAGTGCGAAGGGTTTGAAGAGTAGAATCCTATAGGAAAGGCAGATTCGACGTCAAGTTGTGAGTCTTTGGCGGTGTGACAGTTGTGGGGACTCTTCCTTGGCATTGAATCACTCGGTTTTGGTGGAAAATTTTGATGTGGATTGTCAAATTTGGGAGAAAAATGCTGGAAATTCAAAGGTTGAGCGGCAACAGTGAAGTATATATCGGAATAAAGTGACGTTTGGATATAAGAGAGTTGTCATTTTGCTCTTGATGTTGAAGAATGGCTATGATTAAGGTATTTTTTTCCTTGGAATTGAGTTAATCAGTGTTGCGCAGCGAAAGTGTGCTAAGTGTGTACAAGGATTTGGTCGACTTTTGGTACAAGAGATGAGTTTGGGTGAAGTCAAGATGATCAAGGGGCAGTAGTTGGGACAGATTATTGGTAAAAGGGAGTAGATTTTCTAGATAAAATGAAGTATTAGGACCATTATGTGGAACTACGTCATCAAATGGGGTAGCTAAGAAGAGATTTGATGCGTAGGTTAGCGTTGGTGAGAGACTTATGCTAGGGAAATTTCGAGGACAAAATTTATATAAGGAGGGAGGTATGTAACAACCTTACTTTTTCAGTTAGACAATTATCGGGGTATTACCGAGAACATTCTAGAGCGTTAAGTCTAGTGGTATTTTTGTAACATTTTTCCCATTTATGCCATGTAATTAAGGGACAGGGTAGTTGGGACATTACATTGCACATTGATAAGTGTTATTTTATGACGCGTAATTATGGGAAAAGTGTTATAGGGTAGGAATTAAACAAGAAAAATGTGAGGAATAGATGTCCAGGGCGTTTCTAGACACCTGCGGACGAGTTGCATCGTCCACAAACACATTACACACACAAGGAATGGATTGGGACAACTCAGGATGTGATTTTGCATCCTGACTGCATTGTGTCGCGGACTTTAGGACGAGTCCAGACGAGTGCGGACGTGGACTAGCAACGTCTGATTTGAATCCGTCCAAATCATGGACAGTTTCTGGTGACTGCGGACGACCGCGAACGTGGAGTAGCGTCGTTCGATTTGCCTCTTTCCAATTTTGGGACACCTTTGGACGCTTGCGGACGCCATGTGCAGATGCCACTTCGTGTCCAAACATCGTCTGCAGAAGGTACGGACATGCTGGGCACGCCTTTTCCCGTCTGAAGCCACGATTTCGCTGGTGAGATTTCACACTTGCGGGCGAATGCAGACGAGACCAATGCGTCTGTACTCGTCCGAAATAACCCTATTCATCGATAATTTAGGGATTTAAAATCTGGTTTCTTGTCCTTTAGTCATTAATTGATGACAAGAATCGACCACTCCCACTCCCTAGAAGATGAAGTTGCCCTCTCTATGTCGTAGCCGACCTCTCCCTACCCTCCAGCTGCGTTGGCCCCACCTCTCCAGGTAATGTCCTCCTCCCTCTCCCTTTCAATTGGCATTTTTCCCCTTTTTGTATGAGGCTTCTCTTCCGTGAGGAGTGTTCTTGTGTGAGAGAGTTTCAGTGAGTGAGGGAAATCCATAAGATTGAATCTTAGATTAACTGAAGTGTGGGTTACCTATTATTGGATGAGTGTTGGCATGAGTGAGCTACAGTTGTGGAGTGCTGTTTGTGAAGCTTAGAGCTGGAATGTGAAGGCTTGGAGTGCTACTGTCGCTGTTTAGGTTCGTCATTTAGGTAAGGTTTTGGGTGTGTCTTGGCCAGTGGTGGCCCTACCCACAAGTAGGTGTGCGTGAGTGGTAGATTTACTAATGCTATGTAATGTTTCTTTGATTGTTGGTTCCTGTTGTTTGTTATTTTCCTTGTATGAGTTATTATTGTTATTTCATTGTTGACTTCTGGGCTGTTTGTTAGTTCCTTTGTGATAGTATAGCTTCCTTTGTTGTTAATTGTTCTCTTTATTGTAATTATTTAGCTTATGTGATAATGATCAATGTCCGAATGTGATGGGTATATAATGATAAATGCATGGAGGGTGAGAATCATGAATGGGTTAAGAGTTCCCTTAAAAGTTCGGTTATGTGTTATTGACTTGCTTTTTAGTTTAAACTCCTCCTGTTAATTAATCTGTCAATTTCCTTCCTCAAATGCATATATGTACTGCTATAAAGTGCTTTGCCATTTCTTTTGCTTGATATCCATGATTAAATTAACAAGCATGTTAATCAACTAGGTTATGCTAACTAGTAACAATAATTAAGTATGCTTAAATTATTAGAATGAAAGTCTGAAATCCGAGTATGCCTAACCACCTAGGGTAATAATCGTAATTATTCCTTGGTATGCAAACTGAATAATAATTAACTGGAATAACAAATTGTAATCTTCCTTTGAGCATGTTTAATTTACATGATCATTACTTGATGCATGTCAATTAATTAGGGTAGTTAACTAGTTAACTAAAGCATGCGAACTAATTAGTGTTTATAATCAAAGCACGTAAGCAAGTTAACTAGTTAACTTAGGCATGTGAACTAATTAATAAATCTAAGCATGTGTAGTAATTAGTTAATCTAAACTTAACTAAACTTAAGCATGTTTAACTAACTAATCACTTTATCGTAATCTAGATGAATAACTAATAATGGTAGATGATTTAATTGTACTTCATTAAGCATGTAATTGATTAGAATAATATAAACATATTAATTTACTTAACTAGAGTAATTACCTAAAGTAATCAACTAGACTTGAGTATGTTAATTAATTAGAATAATTAATTAACTAGACTCATGTTAATCCATTAGAATAACTAATTAGAAGTATAGTTGAAATCTTTCCTTGAGCATGCTAATTAACTAGAGTATTAACTAGTAGACAAACTTGAGTATGTAATTAGTTAGAATAATAATAGCATATTAATTAACCTGGTCATGCCATGTTTAATCAACTAATTCACTATAACCAACTTATCTGAGCATGGTTAATTTATTAACTAGTTAATTAACTAAACTGGATTGTTAATTATAGCATGTTTAACAAATTAATTATAATCAAGTAGTCTGCATAGTATCTTTTACTACATTTTCATTTATTATAACTTCTACAATGATGCTTTATTTTATTCGAGAATAATAGAAAAGATGAAAAAAGAATGAATTAAGTATGAATGAACAAGAGTTCCATTACGATGTTTTTACCTTTCCTCCTGTAGTAATGTATTATTGTTTGACTTCTTCTTGTTAATTGTAGTTCACCAAATCAAATTACGATAACTAATTAGAATAGTAAACATAATCATCCTGAGCATGTTAACTAATCTGGATACCTAACTAGTATGAAAGCATGTTTAAATCATCTAGGATAAAAGCATGTAATCATCTTAAACATGTAATTAATTAGGATAATCAACTAAACCATTAATTATAGCATGTTAAATTAATTAGAATGAAAGCATGCATAATCAACTAGAATAAGAATTTCCAATTTACAAGCATGTTCCCGTTATTTGTTGTCTATGCATGTCTCTATTTCTAATTGCCTAAGCATGTTAGTTTAAATAAATTTCTTGCATGTTTAGTGTACCATCCTTGGATTTGTATGCATTCGCTCTTCCAATTTGATGTGTACTCATTTTCTGTTGTGCGCAGTAATTTCCTTTTATTATATGCTTTACTTTCTTTATATGTGTTTTCAATTACAGTTGCTTTCAATTACTTAAATGTGCACTTCAATTTCTATTATTGTGATGTTATAATGCATCATGCATCAAGTTCGGATAAGAATGTATGATCATGTCTCATGCTAATAGAAATCAATAGGGAGTGCCGCCGTGGGGTGGTACTCATATGCTTGAGTGAGGAAAATGTTAAAAAGTAAATGATAAAATGAAGCAGTAATCGGGTATTGTCTGGCAACTAGTATGCACCCCAGAGGCTAGTAGTCTGGCGTCTGGCAACTAGTATGCACCCAAGAGGCTAGTAGTCTAGCAACTAGCATGCACCCAGGAGGTTAGTTCATAATGGAATGAATGGGGAGTTGGTGGCTAGCAGGTAGTCCGGTCTAATCTAGAAATTAGGCACAGCCCCTACCTTGACAGGAACAGGACCTAGTATGCAACCAAGAGGCTAGTCCGATCAACTATGCCACCACCCCATATGGGTCCTCCAATCTCTCGCTCGATGTACGAGTAATGAATGAATGAACGAACGTACGTAATGAAATGATTGGTTTGGGTGGCCTCAATTCCAAAAAGGACTAAAGAGAGGCATTTCATAACTGCATTAAACCTTTTTCCTTGCTGGGCCATTAGGCTCACGTATTACTTGTGGTGTAGGTACAAATGATGAATAGATAATAAGCAGATAATAAACGGAGGGATGAAGGATTTGCACGAGCAAGATTAGGGCTGGCCATGCTAAAGTGAGAATAGAAAGCAGTTGTAATAAGTTGTATTTAATTGTTAGAATTCATTTCTCAAATGCAGTATTTCATTATTTAGTCCTTTAATTTAATAATTTACGCTTCCGCAATGTTTTAAACAAATGATTTTATAACGCTTCCGTACTTTATTAATTTGATTTTTATAACGAGTTTAACGCAAGGTTAGTAGAGGTCTGGTTTAGCGTCGCGCTCTGATATCGTTTTAAAAGAGTTTTATAAAAGTCCAAATTTTCACGCATTTTGAAGGATTTACGAAAAACTGGGTCATTACAAAATCGGTTTGAAACTACTATGCTTAAAGAAAAGAGGTATGCCCCATTGAATAAATTGATTACATGGATTTTTAAAGTTGAATGGATTGAAGATTATTACATTATTGACATGATCTTTGGTTATGGAAAAAAAGATATTCTCATAAATTTTGGTGAAAATTCATTTATGGTTATGTATAGTGGCATGTTCTTGGTCTTAATGAATTTTGATGTTGACTTTGATTACTATTTTTGGGGCTAGAAGAACATATTACACCTAGAGGAAAATTTTGATGTTTGATGTGACTACTTGGCAAGACTCTTATGGCAATAGGATTAAGGATAAATCTACTAGTTGTTTATTTTGTGATTTCAAAACTACTTATCCATTTGTGCATCATTGTCCAAGAATAAGTTGCTGGATTATTTTCCTTGTATGATCAATTGGAAATGGGGAAAGAGGAAGCTGGTGGTCAATGTTTTAATTCAAAGAATTTGTTTCCAAAAATGGCAAGACAACTCATGGAATTCGAAAGTCACTCCTTAGGAAAATGTTTATTGGATTCCTAGGAAACCATGTCAAGAAAAAGGTAACTCAAGATTCTATGAAAGCATCACTCTTTGGCCACATATATTCAAAGGTATTCTAAAAAGAATTTTTATGATAATCATTGGATCACAAAGGGGTATCCATGACACTTATAAGTTATTAATCCATTATGGGAGGTGGTTTACGAATATCTTACTTACCATTATTGCCCTACCACTTCATAAAAGGGTTAATTCCTTGTTTCAACCATGGAGATATAGAATATATTGCAAAGATAATAGCCTATGATGATTCTTCTTTTTATGGAAATAAAGAATATGGTGACACAAAACATGATTCGAGGTTGAATCCTATTCAAACCCGAGTGGAAGATGGAGTATGGGTCCATTCTATTATTAATCAAGTTTCCAAAATTAGTATGAAGAGATTCAAGGTCAAGCATACGTGGAAGTCTAAGGACAATTGTGGAATATTTGATGGGCTTTCCAAAAACTGTCTTCCTTTTCACCTCCGACGAGTATTTGACTATGTTGGCATTCCAAACGATGTCATTTCGGAAAGAGTGCTTCATGAAGATTGTATCTGATTTCCTACACTTTCTAGAATGAGTTTGATTGCTAAATATGGACTTCATTTGCTATGTCACAAGCCCATAGAACAGAGAGCAAAAGTTAAGGAAAGTCTAAGTGTCCAAACTTGGAGAGCATGGAAAATCAAGATATGGAAACCATCCAAGTGGACGATTTCAACAAGAAATAGCTGCCAAAGACTTCTAGACTTGGATAAGAAGAAAGGAAGATATTAATTAAATATTCTTTTAGTTAATTAACCTAGTTTCTATTAAGTAGAAAATCAGACAACTTATTCTATGAGCCGATTAGGGTTATTATTGCTTAATTAGTTTATTATTATTTTATATTGTAATTGGCTATTTAAAGCCACTTTATGTATGGTTTTAAGGGAGTTGAATTGAATAGAAAAAGTCTTTGCTTTATTCTCGAAATTAGGAGTGATTCCTATTTCAAACCTTTGGTGAGTTATATCCAAAGTTCCTCCCTCGTGTGCGTTATATCATGGGATTAAGGGTACTTGTAAGTTTAGTAGTTTTTATCATTGGCATCTACATTCTTCATCCTTGGAGGAAGAAGGAGTGAAGTAATGTCCAACTTTCCAAAGGCACGTCATCGACAAATCATCCATACGGGAACATTCATCACATTACTTTATATTTATGGCAACCTATTTTCTGTTACAGATATTTCCTAATCTATGGCTAATATTTATGTGATTCTTAAAGGATTATTTTCTTATTTTATCCAAGTTAACGTGGTTCAAATTTCTGCTTAAAATAATCTAAAATGAAGATGTTACTCGCTTTCAAAGTTCACTTTCCAAAACTAAATTTCTGCCAATTTAAGGAAAGTGGAGATTAGTTCGAGTCACTCGACCTATTCTTATGACCATAACTCGACCACAGAAAAAGTGACACCTTTGTATTGTTTTTAGGAGGAAGAAGCTGATCGTGCATTAGAAAACATCAATCGAATTCTTCCAGACGCTTCTGTCTACCTTTTTGGATGCGACCCTCGACTGAAACACTCGACCAGCCTCTGACCGCTAGTTCAAAAAGAAGCATCCGAAGGTTGATTCAAAACATAACAAACTTTAACATTTCACCATCATATTTTACAAGTTATTTCTTTACCCATTCCGTTGGTGCATCACCAGCCACATGGTTCGCGCATGTAAATCCTTTATCCACTGCTCCTTTACTCGATCTCACATGTACCTACATCACAACACTTAACTAGGAGCATAACGCTCAGTAATCGATATAAAATATGCAATGCACATGTTATGCAGCTGTTAAAATCCGTATGCAGTTTTCTGTTCTTAAAAACATTTTTTCTTTCTTTGCTTTACATTTACTTGCTCATAAAAACTGTGATGAACTTTAATTCTAACAGTGAAGTTAAGCTGTATTGGTGAACTTCATCACGATTGTGAATTTATGCCATCATGATGAATTCTGTGAACATGTGCCCTGGCGGTGAACTTATACTGCGATGCTTGCGTCAAATTCTATTCTTTCTTAAATATCTTCTTTAAATAATTTACGAGACAATTTTTTCTTTTTCCCTTATCTACTTTAACTAGTAAAAGTTTCACATATTGAAATAAATCATAAAATTTGAAAATGATAATGAAATCAGAGTAAGCGGAAAAACACTTTTAAAAACTTCAAATAAGTTTAGAATCTAGAATACAATCATGCAAATAACAATGAAATCAAGTTTAGGCAATCTTGCCCTTTTATTAAATTCCCACAATTTAATCACAAAACATTTGTCTTCTTCTTTTGCCATTCTACTCAGGTCGTGATTCCTCCTGATACACCTCAGGCTCCACGGGAAATGAATCCTCTTCCACCCCAAGCATTATCATTTCATTACCTACACCACAAGTAATACGTAAGTTTAAAGGACTTAGTAAGGAAAGGGAATATGCATATGTCATGCCTCTCTTTAGTTTACTTAGAATGGGTCAGCCCCAAACAAATCTTTCATTACGTTTCATTCATTCATTCATAACTCGTAATTCGAACTGAAAGTTGAAGGAACACGTACTAGATGGAATAGTTTGATCGGCTTCTAATCTTATGTGGGTTAGATCCGAACTACCTATTCGCCCTTCAACTTCCCATTACATCATTTGTTCATGGCATCGTTCATTTCATTTTCCTCACACATGCATGTGAGTACCACCCTTAATTTCACTCCCTACTTGTTTCTTTTATCATGATGCATGTTGACATAATCTAACAGAATAATGAATTAAGACAAACAACGAATATAGGAGGCAATAAATGGCAAGCATAACATAATCAAAGATAGGCACAAATAATAATAGAGAGCAATGCACAACATGTTTAATTCTACTAAATTTAACAATTGAAATATAGCAGGGTGATTAAACTATGAACGTGTAATTTATTTAAGTGAATTAAACAGGCTGAACACAAGAATTATGGGAACGAACTTAATAGTTAATTCATGGAAATATTCTTATCAATCAATTATTTAACATACTAATTAAATGACTAAAAGAAACATGCTACAATCAGTTTACAACTAATTATGTGCTAATTAATTTAACTAATCATGCTCGAGTTACTTAAAGGAGTGAAATTGAGAATTTACATACTAATTGATTGATTAAGTTTTTAGATAGATTAACATGCTATTATTCAGTCATTTAATTAGTTAAATTATACATGATACTACATGCTTTATTTATTTAGATATATTGAACATGTATAGTGAGTAAGGTAATAGATTGTAGAGAAACTATAGCATGTGAACACAAAACAGGAAAGCAAATTCTTCTATCATTCATGAAAATACGTACGTATGGTGTCATTTTCATTTCATCGTTTCATTCAACAGTTTGATGTCATCAATTATCATTTAATCATCACAAGTCTATTCAAGTAAATATCAATAGTAAGAAAGAGATTTATAATTCCTAACTAGTACCAAGAAATAACAATCTTATAAACTAAATAGACTTTCTTGACAATAATAAAAGAACATCATTTTTAATAGAGTTGAACCACTTAGTTTATTATTATCAAAATAGTTCAGTCAACTACACATGTTCAATCCACCAAGTAACTTTACAGATTTTTGACCAAATCATTTGTATGCATCCAAATTAAAGAAGGAAATTTCCTAGCTATCACCGTGATGTCTAAACTACAATAGAAAGAATAATTTATAGCTAACACTACAAGATCACTATTAACAAAATCGTTAGAAAACTATTCACCATTTATTCATACATCTCATCATCTTAGGCATTTTCAGTTCATCAGTTTGATTCATCCAAGCCCACATTAGAGATTTTCATTCACTAGTATACATTCATCACTTATCTATTGACATGAACATTTCATTATAGTAATTGTAAAAAGAAAATCCTAAGAGAATATCAACAAGGTAATCAATCCGACACACAAACTACTTGTGGTGTAGGATCTCCACATGGGCACGACACGCCCAATTCCTTATCTAAACTAATGAAAACCAACAAGGATAGCACTGACAGAAATATGGAAATCCCACCGCCTACAGAGAGTACACGATCATCCACTTCCCTTTTCTCCTTTTTCACTCTCTCTCTCGCTCTCTCACTGGAAGGATAAACTGAAGGAAATGGAGTCTCTCCCTCTCGAAGGAAGCTCTAATAGCATTTAAAAAGGATGAGGTTTACTTGTGGAAGTCGATGGACACCAATAAGAAGAGAGGGAGGAGAGAAAATGGGGTGACGTGATCAATTTGAGGGGGATTCATCCCTCTAGAGTCGCCTTATGGCTGCTATCTCAATTTTTCCACCCCAATCTCGTTATTTTAAAATTTAAATCTTGCAGAACTGGGCACTTTTGGACGCGACTTAGCATCCGTATGTCATCTACATTGCGTCTGAAATGACACTGTACAGACAAAAATGAGGATTGGGACAAGAAGCTTTGTCCTGAATCCTCTGAAAATCTGTTCGTAAATGCAATTAGGACGCCAAACCTCATCCGCATACATCATCCACATCTCATTCAAATGCATACCGAATTTCTATAGATTCAAATTGGATGCCTCCTAATCTTGTTCGCAGTCATCCGCCTTTCGTCCGAATGTATCCAAAATTTGAACATATTCAAATTGGACGCTTCTTCGTCTCATCCGCCTTCATCTGTACTCATCCGCAAATACAAGGCCAGCTTCAAGAAGCAAGGACTCATCCTAACCTTCGTCCCCAAGTGTTACGTGATGGTACGGATGTCGAATCTCATCTGCATGGCCTCCGCATTCGTCCAAAATTACCTTGGACAGTTTTTCTCCAATTTTTCTTAACTTAAATTTTGTCTCGTAAAATAATCCATAATTAATACGTCATAAAATAACACGTAATTGCCCAAAATGAATTATATTACTTATTCCAAATTGATTACATTGAAAGAACAGGAAAAATGATAACGGGTTGTTACATACTCTCCCCCTTACAAAATTTTGGTCCCCAAAATTTAGTTAATAGAAAAGTTCCGAATACTTGGCTCTCATTTCATCTTCTTTTTCCCAAGTGGCCTCATCGCTGGTATGATTCTGCCATAAAACTTTGACAAGCAAAATTTTCTTGTGTCGTAGCTCCTTTACTCGAGAGTCAAGGATTTGAATAGGTCTTTCTCTATAGCTTAGGATGGGTTGAACGTCGACATCATCAGGTTGGTCCAAAATAGTGGCATTTCCCAAACACTTCTTGAGCATTGACATGTGAAAGACATTATGTATACTCGCTAAAGAGTCTGGTAAGTGCAACTGATAGGAAATCGGTCCTATTCTCTATATAAGGGCCCATAAATCTTGGATTAAGCTTTCCTCTTTTCCCAAAGCGAACAACTCCTTTGAAGGGAGATACCTTTAAGAAGACACTATCTCCTTATTAAATTCTAGGGCTCTACGTCGATTGTCTGCGTAGCTCTTTTGATGACTTTGTGCTGCTAACATCCTTTGCTTGATTAAGGCAACCGACTCTGCAATTTTGTGTACAATATTAGGACCAATGAATGTAGCCTCACCCACTTCATCCCAGTGTAAGGGAGATCTGCACTTTCTTCCATACAATGCTTCATACGGTGCCATTCCTATAGTGGCCTGGAAACTATTATTATAAGCGAATTCAATGAGAGGTAGTGATTTCTCCCAACCGATTTGAAATTCCAACACACATGTGCGGAGCATGTCTTAAAGGGTTTGAATAGTCCTTTCACTCAGTCTGAGGGTGGAAAGCAGTACTAAATTGCAGCTGGTTATTCATAGCTTTGTTAAGACTTTTCCAAAAAACTGAAGCAAATTGTGGATCTCTATCAGACACTAGAAATAGGAGTACCATGTACGATCTCCTTAAGATACAAATCGGTGAGCTGGTTCATCTTGTACGTCATGGCTACAGGCAAGAAGTGAGAGTTCTTCGTCAATCAATCCACAATTACACATATTGCGTCGTGGCCTCTAACAGTTTTTGGCAAATTGGTAACAAAATCCATAGTGATGTGTTCCCACTTTCACTTTGAAATTGGTAATGGCTGGAGGAAACCACCTGGTCTTTGATGTTTGGCTTTAACGCGATGACAAATTTTGCATAAGACTACATAAATAGCGATGTCGTGCTTCATTTTCAGTCAGTAATAAAGCACTTTGAGATCACGATAGATTTTGGTACTACTAGGATAGATTGAGAATTTAGATGAGTGAGCATCTCGAAGGATCTTGGTTCGCAAAAAGGCACAGCTCAGTACACCATCGGTTTCTAAACTTTACAATACCTTCCACAGACACAGAATATTCTCAAAAGTCAGGTAGGTCGGGGTTCAATCTAAACTTCTCACAATTACTATCACTTTGCTGAGTTTCTTTAATTTGATCCAGAATAGATGGCGATAGAGTTAATTTAGAGAAGACCTCATCCAGTTGCGAGGGAACCATTTGTAATTCTTGCTTAAGTCCCAAAGACATCTCTTCACATAACACGCTCATCATGCTTAAGTGCATCAGCTACCACATTAGCCTTTTCGGGATGATATTTAATTTCGAGATTGTAATCTTTAACAAATTTGACCCATCGTCATTGTCACATATTCTGCTCCTTCTGAGTGAAAATATACTTAAGGCTCTTGTGGTAGGAGTAGATTTCACATCGCTGCCCAAATAATGTCTCCATACTTTTAGTGTGAAGACAACCGCTACAAGCTCAAGGTCGTGAGTAGGATAATTCTGTTCGTGAATCTTAAGCTGTCGGGAATCATAAGCAATAACTCTTCTGTGCTGCATCAAAACTCCACCAAGACAGCTACGATGCATCATGGTAAATACTAAAGTCTCCTTCTTCCGTTGGTAATGTCAAAATAGAGGCAGTAGTTAATCTATGCTTCAACTCTTGGAAACTATTCTCTCAATCGCTAGACCAACAAAATTGGGCGTTTTTCTTTGTTAGGCTCGTAAGCGGTAGAGCAATCTTAGAGAATCCCTCAATAAAGCATCTGTAATATCTAGCCAGGCATAGAAAACTCTTTATTTCTCCAACATTCTTCGGTTGTGTCCAGTTCACTACTGCATGTACTTTTGTTGGGTCAACATAGATACAATCCTTGGAGATTACGTGACCGAGAAAACCAACTTTACTCAGCCAAAACTCACATTTAGAAGACATTGCATATAGTTGATGCTGATTAATAACTGACAGGGTTGTCTGTAAATGCTCACAATGTTTTGCCTTAGATCGGGAATAGACGAGGATATTGTCAATAAAGGTGATAATAAATTTGTCCAAATAATCCTTGAAGACTTGGTTCATGAGATCCATGAAGGCTGTCGCAGCATTGGTTAACCCAAAGGACATAACCAAGAACTCGTAGTGTCCATATCTGGTACAAAATGCAGTCTTGGGTACATTTGCGGGTTTGACTTTCAACTAGTAATAGCCTGAGCGGAGATTGATTTTTTAAAATACCTTGGCACTGCATAACTGATCAAATAGGTCGTCTATCCTTGGTAGGGGATACTTATTCTTAATTGTAACCTTATTTAGCTCTCTGTAGTCAATACACATTCTCGTTGTCCCGTCTTTCTTTTTGACAAATAATATCGGTGCGCCCCAAGGAGAAAAACTCAGGCGAATAAATCCCTTAGAAATCAATTCGTCAATTTGAATTTTTAACTCCTGCAATTCGGCTGGCGACATACGATATGGGTGTTTGGAGATGGGTTCAATATTAGGTTGTAAATTGACCTCGAATTCAATCTCACGATCTGGGGGTAGGCCAGGAAGATCGTCAAGAAATATAGTTGGATAGTCTCGAACTATTGCAACATCCCCCATTTTTGTTTCAGAATTTGAGGTTGTATCCAATACGTTCACTAGAAATCTTTCACAGTCGTTGCTCAGCATCCTATCTGCCTTAAGCACAGAAATAACAGTCAACTTACTTGTTTCTTGATTCCATGGAAAGTATGCATCGCACTACCCAGAGGGCAAAAATAGACTTTCCTCTTCTTACAATGAATTATTGCATGGTTTGAAGATAGCCTGTCCATACCAATAATGACGTCATACCCTTTCATGTCAATGATAATTAAGTCAGCCTGAAATAAACGGCCACTTATTTCCAATTCACGAGCTCTAAGCATTCCATCGGCAATTAGATTATCACCTGAGGGTACTAACACACAACGTGTGCAATTAATACTACTAAAGAGGCAGTTTGCCCTTTTACAGAAATTCGTAGAAATAAAAGAGTGTGCGGCACCCGAATCGAATAAGACATAAGCGGCACACTTAGTAACGTAAATTGTTCTTGTTAGAGTTAAATAACTTATTTATCCTAAGGTAAGACCTCTTAATTTAACTAAAGGAAATTAATATTATTTAAATAATTAAAGCATATAATTCAGGCGTACCTGCTACAACGACTGGTTGTTCATCTTCAAGATCAACCATACATTGCGAATACTCGAGGGGCCACTCCTCCTTGTCCACCAGGTCGATTTGGGCAAGTTCTTACTGCATGGCCCGATTTTCCACAAGCAAAGCACCTCTTAACAAAAGATTGCACAGGGATAGCCTCGTGATGCTTGAGCGCTAGAGTGCCTAAAGCATTAAGAGTATTCATCCTCTGAATGTACATACTCGATGTCAAACATTCTCACAGTCGAAGGTCGATGGGATAACCTCGTGATGCATTAGCGCGAAAATGCCTAAAGCATCAAGAGGATCCATCCCCAAATACAAGCAAAGAATCACATCATCAACATATATGTGAATATCAGCAGTAAATCATGTACGGACTGTAAACGTGAGAAAACATACTACTAATAAAAATTGACGTGCTGTCGAACAGTCTTTGTCGGGTTTTCAAGTGAGGTAGTCCACATAATAGTAGTTTTAAAAATCATGATGCAATGCAGTGCAAAAAGTATAAAAATCTCTACCTCGATGGTGACCACGACACGCTTACCGACAATCCTGCTACACGCCTTATCGTAAGCGAAAGGTCAAAGCATCTGACACTTCTAGAACCTACAACAAGGTCGATGTCAACATCCCATTAATCATAACAGGGATGACAGAAAAATCTTAACCAAGATGAGAATCCAAAACGGTTTCTAAGAACAACCGCGAGTCCCAACCCGAAAACCGAAACTAAGAATCCCAACAAAATCCCTAACCTTGTCCCTCAATAACCTAGCCAGATTTTAACATCAGTTCCACTAGATATAACAATATCATATTTCAACTTGGCAACATATTCATATTTCAAATTTCCAAATAAAGGCAGTACTCAACATTATCAGCGTGAGGACATAAGTAACAAACAACCTCAATTCATATACAGATTTCCCAACCTCCGAACCAAGGCAGTAACTAATCAGTTTGTTCCATCAAATTTCCAAACACACATTGAGGAGATAGCAAAACACATTCATTTAAATTCTATAATCCTTATGATGTAGGCCTAATTCCGAAGAAAAGTACACATCACTTACCTGGAAATTCGATGCAGTCGGCGATTCCTAAAACAAAAGGTCACTGAATTCCCAAATAGAGGCAGAATAAGGGATTAGGGAAAAAGCGAACGCACGCATGACTAACAAAATTATCCTTGTGAGAATTATAAGTTTCCACAACCAACCCACCTAGACCTAAGGTAAAACTCTTACCTCCAATTTTCCAGAAGATCGCCCAAGGAGAATCGCTTCGTCGACAATTGGCCGAGGAGGACAATGAAACCCAAACGAACAGATTTCCCCCTTTCAGTCCTCCTTTTAAACTCAGCTTAATGTACCATCCCCACTAGGCTGAACTCCACCAAAAAGGCCTCCTCAATGCGACCAATTCATGAACTGGAATCGGTGGACGATCCCAGTGCACGGAAGGAAGCTGAAAGCACAATCTTCCGAGTCTAATCCAACGGCGGAGACCTCTTCCACTTAATCCCAAACGGTCGGACGTCGTTTACTTCACCTCAAACTCTAACCCCTCACAATTAAAATATCCCCATTTCATTATTTATTAACTTTCCAAATTAAATTATCCAATAACCCATAAAACATATAAATTACATTTTTAAATATTCCAAGCATAAAATGTGCCATGTGTGACACTAGATGTTCATTCCACTAAAATGCAATCATTCTAATACATTTTTTTTTCATAAGCTTTTAAAATATACAAAATTTAAAACTTTTGTAAGATAACAAAAATCTTTCAAAATCTAAGTGCCAAAATCGAGCCTCAAAATCCATTCATTACCTTCGTTATAAAAATCATTTATTAAAACATTAGCGGAAGCGAAAACATTCTAATTAAAACACGCTAAGTAAATCGCTACTTTTATAAAACCCTTTAATCGTCTTTAGCCTGACCGGCTACAAGCTTTGCCCGTGTAAACCTTTCGTCGATTGCTTTGTGTTATATTTATCGTTCTTCTCTTGCATACATAAGTACCTACACCACAATTAAACTATAAGCCCAAAGGCTTAGTAAGGAAAGGGAATATGCAATATGATCATGTCTCTCTTTAGTTCACTTGGAATGGGTCTGCCCTAAACCAATCTTTTCATTACGTTTCATTCATTCATAACTCGTACATCAAGCTGTAAGTTGAAGGAACATGTATGTGATGGAATAGTTTGATCGGCTTCTAACCCTATGTGGTCTAGATCCGAAATAGCCATCCGCCCCCCAACTTCCCATCATTCATCATTCATCATCATTCATTACATTCGTTCATTTAATTTTCTTCACTCATGCATGTGAGTACCAACCAAAATGGCACTCCCTACTTGTTTTTATTATCATGTTGCATGAAATATACTAATATAATGAAATAAAAGCAACGGAAATGAATAGTAATATAATTAAATGACTATGATTTAAGACAATTAACTATACATACAACACATAAAACGAATGACTACAATCAGGGTATACAAAAAAAGCAATAATAATTAGGATGTAACACAGTGAACAACATGATTGAATATACGATCTACTATTATAATAGTCAACAACAAAAGCTGGAATTAATGACATCGAGTCATATCAATCTACTAAGCATGCTTTTATTATTAAACTAATATTAAAACATGCTTAAGATATTCATGACAGTTTGACAAATTATTAAACATACAAGTAGGTACACAATACGGATTATAGAAAAATCAATAGATAGTAAAACATGCTTCAAGTAATCTATCTAATTTACATGTTGTTATTATAACATGAATATTAATTACAAACAACATACTTTAGATTGTGATACTTCAATTTATTTTAAGAAGTAATCGTCTACACATGCTGAACAATACGTATGGAAATTTGATTAACGAATAAAAATTGTAATTTGAAAACTAATTAATTAAAAATGCAAAGAGTCCCATTTAATTAGACATGTTTGGTTTAGTTAATTACTATAATACTCTGAAAATATATTTCCTTTTTGATGTATTAAATTTGGATGATTTTCATATGTGAATGGTGTATCGCATTATGCGATGGTACGTGTCAATTATGCTCACAAAAGTATAGTGTTATTATTGGGAAAGTAAGTTAAGTGTGGAAATTAAGGAAAAATGCATTACAGTGGAGTTTCAGACTCCTATGCGGACAACGCGGATGAGGATGGTTCGCGTCCGCATTGAATCTGTACAAATTTGGGACAATTCGGACGATTGTGGATGATAGCAGACGAAGAAGACTCACATCCGCAATGAATCTGTACAAATCTGGGACAATTCGGACGATTGCGGATAATAGCAGACGATTGCGGACGACAACGGACGAAGAAGACTCGCGTCCACAATGAATCTATACAAATATTGGACAATTCGGAGGATTGCAGACGCTATGTGCGGACGCGACTCCTCGTCCCAAAGAGGCCTGCGGACGGTACGGACGAAGGCATTGGGACGCATTTTCTAGTCACAAATCGAGTTTCGGACGGATGCGGACGATGCTGCGGATGACACGTCGCGTCCCAATTATCGAGAATTTCCGAGAAACCCACTTTAAAATCATCTCTCTCTTCCAATTTCTTGCAGAAATCAGCAACCTCTCTCTCATTCTAGACCTCCTTGCAGACGTCTATGCCTCTCCGATAGGATTGGAGGGCTTTCCATGTGGATCTTTACCAAAGGACCTCACTTCCTTGGACTGTGTGATGATCAGTCTGTTCAGCAGGGCATCTTCTGTTGCAGTGATGTCTTCCTTCTCTCCCTCCGTCTATAAATGGTAAGCTTATTGTCTTTGTTTACTCTAGCAGCTAGGAGATCAGGGTTAAGTGAAGTGTCTGGAAGGATGTTTTGTTAAGTGTGAAATAAATTAGTGAGTGGTGTGAGTTGCATTGGAAAGTTGGTGATTTACTACTATTGGAATTCCACCGTGAGGTAAGATTGGAGTTGTTGTTTTAATTGTAAACCTCCCACAGTTTTGGTCAAAGTTTGTTATGAATGTGGGATTTAACCTTTATTGCTATATTTGCTTAGGGGGATATTGGAAGATTGGGAATACCGTTGCTGCCATTTTGGTTGGATTGCTATTGGTTTTACTACTGAAAATTTAGGTAAGAATTGGAATTTGTATTGGCCAATGGTGGCCCTACATTACGGGTTTTGTATTGCTTTGAATTGCTAAGATTTCTTGGTTTTGCTGGAATGAACTATTATGATTCTGTTAAGGCTGTCAAGTGCTAAAACATTTCCTTCAAGCGATAAGTCTGATATGTTGAAATTGATTTCTGCATTGAAATGGGAATGTAACAGGATAGTTTAGGAAATGTAATGATGCAAACTGCTGATCTGTTGAGTTGATTTCTGCACGAAATGGGAATGAAACAGGATAGTTTAGGAAATGTAATGATGCAAAATATCCTTCAACATTTTAGTAGGAATTGTCAATTCATAAAGACTGGTTTGCTGTCTAATTTAGTTACTGTGAGTATGCTAAGAAAATAGGAATAACATAAACTGTTCTCTCGTTTCATTATTAGCATCAATATTGTCAAAGATCACGGGTGTGAAAGACCTCTATTGGGACAGAATCATGATACATGTATTATTTCATGAATTATGATTATCAACTTAAGTTTATGTGCATAGAATGGGTTGATGTATAAAGTTGAGCCTTGTGAAAGTTATCTTGCTCATAACTACCAATGGAACAAATAAGAAATTATAATGTCCTCGTTTTGTATTAAGAATGAAATATCTTAGCTTAAATTGTTTGGCTCGTAGTACACATCATGCTGAATTTCATGCTGGATTTCACCTGTATTCATTGTTATAAATTTGTGCGTTAATTCTGTGATTTATTTTGTGGCACTCATGCATTACCTTAGGGCATATAAAATTGTACACTATGTATGTCATCCTAAAATACGTAAATCGGCATGTGGGTTCGGGTGAATTGGTGACTTTCTATACGGTAGATTCCTCACACGTAGGGAGTGGTAGGTTTAGAAGTTAGCTACGTGGATTCTAGGATTCACAATTAACACGTTTTGAAACCCCCAACGTCTTCAACAAAAGTGAGGATACCTGCTTGTGGTAACATCGCCGATGGATATATCTCCTCGTCGGAGTGACTGGTTAGGCCATAAGGCTCTAGGAGTATTCCACCTTAACCTTCAGAAGAGAAACGGTTCTCTTCTGAAATGCATTGTATGTACACGCATCATTCGCATTGCATTAATTCTGATTCTTGCTGGGTGTTAGGCTCATTGTTTTCCTCGTAATGTAGGTGATGATTTTAATGAAGAATATGTACTGGTCGAGGAAGAGGTGTTCTAGGATGATCCCTCGTGTTATCAACCGATTTGACCTGCTGGGTGCGAATCACATGTTTTGAGAATTGGTAGTATTTTGAGTGAGGGGTATTTTGGTAATTTCCACTATTAGTATTTTCGATATTTTTGGATATTTTAATATTGTAATAGGGACTTTAGGACTTTTGGTAAAACATTGAACTACATTTTGAACCCTTCTATATTTCATAATATTTCCGAAATTGGTTACTCTGATTTTTCGTCCTCTTAAAAATGGATTTTCAAATAATAAGTAAATAAAAGCGAAAAATTTTTATGACCTATTTTTAAAACGAGAAAAATGTTTTTAAATTAATGGGTGTTACAATTACGCTAAACATGCTCCTATAACCATCATCCGAATTAATATATGCATGCTTGAATTACGAAAATGAAACAAGGATAAACAACTACGAAGTTACCGTGATTAATCTAATGAATTGTGCAGAAAATTATAGCAATGAATATAAATAATTATACAAACAGGATTTAAAGTCTCTATTCATTAATAATCATACGTGCATATCATGTCATCCTTCATTTCGTCATTCTATCCTACAACTTAACGTCATCATTTATCACATTTCTTTATGATAACCATTAGCAATAAGAGATATCAATTCTATTTCCTAACCAGAACCAAGGAAAACAATAAGCATTACAATGAATTCAAACTATGAACATCAAAGAAAGTCAATACAATTCACACAACTACTTGTGGTGTAGGGCCTCCCCACATGGCCACGACTTAATCCAATTCTTTACCTCAATTATTTAACGCGTATTGGTGCTTAACCGTCATCTTCCTTTTCTTTTTTCCAATACCTTCATTATTAAAAACATCCATCATTAATAATTACAACTTATGATTTTCCCTACCCTTAATTACATAGAATTTCTAGGAACTTATTGACACCAAAACAGAATATAGCTTATTCCCATAAATTAATCCAATTATCAAGGCTTGTTTCCACGCAACCTAGCACATCCATATTCATTATCAAGCTAGTTAATTCGGAACAACAATTTATCATTTTCATACGTCCAATAATATGTTTCAGATTTTCAACTAACATTCTATATCGAGACAGACCACAACAATTCTCTCGCATAAGAACAATCCTCAAGTCCAACCCATCAACAGAAACTATTTTAAACACCTACTCATCAACAGATTGCATCAAGGCTTAATCCCACAGAGATATAGACCCATTACAGAGCATCAGTCATCTTAAAATATTAGCAGAAACCAAGTCACAACATAACCAATAATCCAATTACTTCATTGAAATTAAGGAAGAGAATTGTTACATGAAGGATATAGACCAGCCAACCCAAGCTGAAGACTGTCGCTCCGGGCTTGCCTCCCCGATGCCATTGATCCCTGCCAATCCATCGTCGCTAGCATCACTGACGCGCGACCAGCCCTGCAAGAACCACTTCAGCTGAGCCCAAAATCGCAACCCAACACCCATGACACATCAAGCCCTAGCTCGTGACTCACCGAACCTCGACGCACTCATCATCGCGACGCTAGAGAGGACCGCTTGAGGCCTCCCGCCGTTCACCCTCGTTCGCAACTCGCCTCTTTCGATCACCTCTCTTTCTCCTTCTCACTTTCGGTCTCTTCCTCTCTTCCTCTCCCTCTTTTCTGTTTTGAAATCGTGAAAATGTCCGAAAGCCATGGCAAAATTCCGTCCCCCACTTAATAGATTATTGAACTGGACCATCACACTATACTGAACCGGTTCTTTGTTGAGCTGGTTCAGCTCTCCAAATTTTCAAATAATTCTTCATTTATTTTAATTTATTTAATTCTACATTTAAGTATAAATTTAATTATAACTCTTCATTTCAATTTTAATTAATCTCCCATATAGTTAATCCCCAGTAATAGAATTTATCCCACATAATGATTTATTTCATAAATTAATATTTATTCTAGTCACCTTAATTTCCCATAATTTAAAATGTTACGAATACGTCATTGGTAATACCCCGATAATTATCCAAATTAATCCAAAATCTCCAAATTATACTCCAATTATATTTATTAAATTCCGATAAAAAGTGGTGTTACATTGCTAAAATTTGAGAACAAAAAATCAGGTACTACAAGAAGAATATTGGGCCATTAGATCAGGTTTAGCGGAATAAGCATGTAACACCTCGTTATCGTTTTTCTGACTTTACGATGTAGTCAATTTGGAATAATCAAAGTATTTCATTTCGTGCCTAAACGAGTTATTATGAATTACGATTTCGAAAGATATTTTTGGATGAAATTTAATTTTGGAGAGAGAAACGTAATACCCCGATATTGGAATGAATGAAGAATTTTATATTTGGACTGAGATTAATTTAATTAAATACAAGATTTAATTAAATTAATAAAACGGAAAATTTAATTAGATAAAGTGGGTTAATTGGAATTAATGGTTTGGATTGTAGAATTAAGGTTGAGAACCGGTTCAATGACAGAACTGGTTCACTTTTATGAATGCTGGTCCGGTCTGGGCGTTTTAAAGGAAGAAATAAAGAAAGGATAAAATCCTTTCTTTGTTTTGCTAAAAGGGAATCGGGAGGAGAGAGGGGGCTCTGACGGGTGAGATATCGGTGAAAGGAGCTACGACAGAGGTGACGAAGTGGACGAAGACGCTGCTGGCAGCGACGTGCGGCGTTTTGGGACGGGTTGCGCCTGTGGATTCGCGGGCTGGAGCGACAATAGATTGTCGGATCTCACGGCCCTGTTCATCACGGTTAAGGCGGTAGTGAGCTGCTACCGTTCCGGGTGTTCGGTGGCGCGCTCCGACGAAGTTGTTTGGCGGCATGGCAGTGACCAGTGGTGTAGCCGATGTGTCATTGAGCTGGTTCTGCCTACGTGTCGTTGGTTGATGACCGACAGGTCGACTCAACAACTAGGTCCGGGCTGCAGCTCAACGTTGCGAATTTTGGGGGATTGAGATCTCAGTTGGATAGTCACGAACTCAACTGACTGATACGATCCTCATTTCAAGGAATCATGTCCACCAATTTTCGGTCCTTGCTCTATTCTGATTGGTATTCACCAAATTGCACAGTTATATCTCTGCTTTTTAAATACTACTGAAGACTTCAATTTCTGGGTGTCATTTCTTCTAGTGAGTGAAAGGGAGAGTAAGGGTGTGAAGAAGGGAGACCGTGAGAAGCTTGGAGCTGTAGGCAGGGGGATTTTGCTAGTTCTATCATTGTTGCCTCGGTTGGTCTTCGTCACGGTAGGTAAGGATTTGGGTAGTCATTGGGTTGAGGAAGCCTACCCACAAGTATTATGTTGTATTATTGGTGATTTTGTTTTAATTTTTGTGAGAACGTCTGTTCATGTCAATATATGTATGTTGTGTTCTACCGTGATTCTCTCGACATATCTACCTTAGAACTCTGGTTGTTTTGTTGCCCTTAAATGTTCATTTACATGTATGAGTGATTTATGCTTAGTTAAATTTACTGAATGTAAGTTTAGGTTCTCTGTAGTTGTAATTCTCTCGGTTTGCTAATCCAAGTTCAGTAGAGAAGGGTTTATGAGACCTAGATAATGCCTAGTAACTGCTATACGAAATTGAAATGAACAAAGAGTTAGCACTTTTCAGTTGTATTGGCCTATGATATATTTTCTGTGTTTTCTTTAATATATGACATATTACCTGTCTATATGTGTATATCCGTTTCTTCAGTTTATTATATGTTACTTGTTTACATATTCTGTAGCTGTTGTAAGTGATCCTTCTCATCATGTTATAGGTTTTCTTCCTCCATTTCTACTTGCTACTTTATTGATAAATATGATGACTTGCTACCACTGATTGTAACAACCCGGTTTTTATTTACTTTAAAATCGCGTGAAATTTAAAACTTTGTCTTTTATAAAATCAGAGTGAGACTTTTCTTCATAAAAACTGATTGTTAAAACTCTTTACTTAAAACCTTTTTCAGAAAAAGTAATAAAATCCTTTTTATAAAACGTAGCGGAATAAGAATATTAAATAATTTACAAACCATTTTACAAATCATTTCCTTTTAAAACTCTTTAGCCCAACCAGCCACAAGATCCAGCCGTGCAAATCTTTCATCAACTGTCTTTGACCTGTTCACCTGTTTCTCGTACGATACCTACATCACAAGACCTAAACTAATGAACTTATTGCTCATTAAGTGATATAAGAAAATAAAATGCAGATATGATGCATGATTATGCGATGCATTACAGAGGAGAACCGTATCTCATATGTTAGTCGGGACAATGGATAAGTCAACTGCTCTCGTGGCTTAACCTATGGTTCCGACAAGGAACCACGCCAATCGGGGTGTCACCACGAGCTATACCCAGTCATTTTGTTAAAGACGTTGAGGGTTTTAGAACGGGGTAAAGATGGACCCTAGCTTCCACATAGCTAACTCTAAATCTACCACTCCCTACGTGGGAGGAATACTACCGTATAGAAGTTTCACTGATCACCTGAACCCCCACACGCCTATTTACATATATTAAGTACGACATACAATATGCCTATGAGAATACCTACAGTCCTATATGATGATATAAATAAACACATCATTAAAAGAACCTAAATCTAGTAAACACACAGCATGCAACCCTAATTTTTGCGATGTAGGGTCTGAAGACCAAAACACAGTAAGTATCAACTTACCTGTAGAGTCTGAGATGCGTTCTAGCACTTCATCTTTCTTCTTTTAATTAATACCTTCAAAATTAATAACATTCATTCACTTAGTTCCATAACCCACGACGACTAACAGTTGCAACATTTAACTTAATAAACAACATATGCTAATTTCCTTAACCTCACCCATTTTCCTACCGATTTCATGAAGCAGTAACCTATAAGAGAGCAACTGTGATTTACAGATCTTTAAACCCAACATTTTTCTTCATTTCTATTCATCATATTGACAACCCATTGGTCAATCACAGTAAATGAACAAAGGACCAAACTCCCAATAACAGAGCACACCCACAACCCTCAACATCCAATAACATTATCCTAAAGTACACAACAACTAATCAAGCATTTAGAACTAATTACTTCAACATGGATAACAACAGGACTCAGCTATAGAACCTAAATCTCAACATTCTTTTATCTTTATGGGAACATAACTCATTAGTGCAACAATAACATATAAACATTCCACTGCTATATATTTACATCTTCGCCTCACCGCTTAACAGTTTCTAATAGACATCCAAAAACAGAGACAACCCAAACATACTCCAAACCAACATCACAGATTACCCAACAAAGTCATCCAACAGTGGTTGTCAATACCTTCAGCATTCAATACTTCATACACAAATAGCAAGGAGAGGAAGTCAAACTTACCAAAACATCATGGCAGTAAACACCAAAATCTCTAGCTGATTCCCTCACAATTGCCTTCCAGAGTAGTTTCCACTTCACTCTTCACGACCCATTGCCATCACGCTTTATGGCTTTCACTGCAACACTGAATGGAGGAATAGAACACCGGAGAAATAACCAATGCCTCTAACTTCTCAAACATCCAATAATGCCTTCACAGTGGAAAGTTTTTCATGGGAATCCCTTAAGAGAAATGGTTGTCCATTTACCCTTCACACTCACAATGCTCTTCTTTTACACTCAACTCACACCACGTTCACAAAGCACTCCACAAGGCACTCACTTAACACTTCAGTTTCATCCAAGAGCAAAACACAAAGGAGAACCTTACCTTCCAACTTCACGGTGGACATTCCCCTGCGGCAAATCCTTTAGAGTAATACTAATAGTACTACACTACACTCACCTATCACACCAAATCCTTCACATTAACATGTACACTCCCTCACCAACAGTTGTAGAATTGAAAGCAGAGGAGGATTCTTACCTCATATAGACGGAAGGTAAGAGAGAGAGAGCTGGTTGCACTAGAGTATAACGTTTCAGGAAGAAGGCTGACCATTACTCTGTCCAAGGTGAAGTGGTCCATTGGTGATGACCCACGTGGAAAGCTTCCAGATTACAGGGAGGGAGTAGACGTCTGGCAGGAATGTTGGAGGAGACAATTTCATCTTGTAGAACGAGAAATCGGAAGAGAGAGGATGTTGCGGATGAGTCGAGTTGTCTACAGTACTCGTCCTCATCGGCCTAAGGTCAATTTGTGACGAGAAAATGCGTCCTCAGCCTTTGTCCGTATCGTCCCCAGGTGCCTTGCGAACGCGACATGACGTCCGCATGTATCGTCCGCATCATCCGAATTGTCCCAGAGTTTAGGACAGATTCATTCAGACGCCATTCTTCCTCGTCCGCCGTCGTCCGCATCGTCCGAATTGTCCCAGAGTTTAGGACAGATTCATTCGGACTCCATTCTTCCTTGTCCGCCGTCGTCCGCAATTGTCTAGAAGTCACTGTATACACTTTTCCTTAAAATTTCTCACTTTAGATTATTTGACAATATTAACCCTATACTTTTCAAACATAAATTAACGCATACCTTCACGCAACATGACATAATTATCATCCAATAAACTCCCATAAATTATAATGTAACAATTCCTTCCTCGGTAATACCCCGATAATTATTCGACTAATTCATACACTCCCAACTCCTTTTCCAATTTATCCTTTTTAAACTCCGATAAAAAGTTAGAGTATTACACCAATGTCCTTTTCACTGTATAAGTCAACATTCATTCTTGCTATTATAGTCGATCTGAAATATGCTTGAAATGCTCATATTTCCACTATTCATTTTTAGTGATAAGAGATATGTTTAGTTTTGCTACGTAGTCAATAAGAAAGCTTGTTAGACAAACATATTCTCTATTGTTATGCTGCTCATATCCACTGTTATCGTTACTGTTATAGAGCATGTTTCTCCGTTGTGTTCAGTTTATATTTACTGCTGTTATATACACTTGAGAAGCTCGTTAATCGTTTAGATTTGCATAAATAATTAATGCTGTTTATTAACATATTCTCGTCAATTTAATTTTTATTATCACTCACGGTGATTTAGTTCGACTAGGAAACATGTTTTCGTTATATAAATCAACACCAAATTATTGATTAGAAGATTGTTTCACTACTCTATTACAATGATTGTCCACCGTTATTTAAAGCTGTTCAAAGGCTTATTAGTGTGAAAATTTTATCGTTATAGCTTATTAAAAAATTCCATTAGATGTTACGGTTCCTGTTGTATCGTTTAGTAATAGAAAATATATATTTTTTATGATTAAAGCATGCTTAGATGAGTGATTTGTTACTGTAGCATCAGTAGAGGTTGTAAATTCTACAGCATATTGTTATCTATACTGTATGTTTCGCCGATCTGCTTTGTAATTTCCTGCTGCTTATTTGTTCACCAAGAAGCATGATTCGTTACTTTATTTTTGTTGATATCGTACACTGCTCAGTTGTGTTGATAGTGTGGATTCATTTAATAGCACGAGCTCGCTTAATAATATGGTTTCATTCAATAGTGCAACCTTACTTGACAGCATGATTATATTTAGTAGTACGATTCCACTTAATTAACATGATTTTATTTAATACCAAGATTTCGTATAGTAGCTTGTAGACCGAGCCTCTTTATTTGAGATCGATGATAAAGCATGATTGATGTTCTACTGTTTCTAAGCATAGTTACGTTTGTGTGAGTATGCTTAGGTAAATTTTAAATTTAATTGTTGGCATAGCATTATAGTATTCTATACATTGTCTCTATGTGTTGTATTATACTATTGTAGATTTCTTAAAGTATCGTTGCTTGGTATCAATGTATGTACTAGTTAAATAGGAGTGTCCTCATACATTCATATAATAGAAACCAAGTAGGGAGTATCCCCTTGGGGTGGTACTCACACACATGGTAAGGAAAGTAAAATGATAAAGAAAAGAAGAAAGAAAGGATTAAGGGAGTTGGGAGGCGGATGGGTAGTGGTCCTAGCCCGACAATTAGGAAATGCCCCTACCTTATTGGGAATGGGACCTAGTTGCCCATAGGAGGTTAGGTCTGACCCACTATACCATCCCATATGGGTCTTCCAATATCCAGCTCGAAGTACGAGTAAAGAAAGAAAGAAAGAAGAAATGTAAATAAACAATTCGTTTGGGTGGCCCCCATTCCAAAGGAACTAAAAGAGAGACATGTGCATTTGTTTTCCTCCATTTCCTTACTGGGCGTAAACTCATGTTCTTACTTGTGGTGTAGGTAATGAAGTAATCGTTCTAGGAGTTGTTGAGGAGGCCATTCCGGTGGAGCCTGCTGCGTATCCAGAGGTGACGCAAGTGGAGTAGTAGTAGCATGACACTTAGATAAAGTAGGAAAGTTGTTAATAAAAAGGGTTTAACGTCAAACATAGTTTGTAAACGTTTAATTAATCTTTTCATTTCTAGTTGAATTTGTATTTGAATTAATGGAGTTTTAATTAACATTGGTTAGTGACGTTTTAAATACGTTTCCGCAATTAATTTATTAAGCTTAGTTATTTCTTTTGAATTAAATAAGTCATGTTAGCAAGTTGGTAATGCTCAAATTTTGTAATACTCTGATTTTAAATAGCACACGTTTTCTAAATAATGTTTTTCTTCAAAGCTTTTAATTAATTAGAAGTTACATGAGTTTTTAAGATAAATAAGAATTCAGGTCGTTACAAAGAATGAGCCATTGGATTTGGAAAAGATTCTTCCATAGAAAGGAAAAATGTTGTTCAGGAGTGTTAGGGCTTTGGATTTGGCAGATGGTGAACCTTTGCATTGGGGTTCACATGGAAGCATTGGCTTCCGCATAAATGTTTACGTCCGCAGTTGTTTTGGCGATCGCGAATATGAGTTTTAGGGCTGATGTGTCAATTAGCCATTGGTTGAGCTGCTTGTTGTGCACGTTCTCTACAATTGTTCGCACGTCCGCTGTAGCTCGGGCATGTTGAAATAAAATAGTTTTGTAGATTTCTTGCAAGCTACGTTTTGATCCTTAGAAAGCTTAGGAAATGATAGAATTTAGACTCGATTTTGTGAGATTTTATCTTGCAAAGTTCCATGACTAGTGTTCTATAAATTTATGTGTTTGGGTTAAATCTTTTCACCAGAGAACCTCCTTGGATGAGAGAGCTTTCTCTCAAGCTCTCAGGTGAGACCCGTCCTTCAATTCTTCGAGGTAGGTTCCACTTTTTAGTTTCTGATATTGTGTTTGACAGCCAGTAATGTGAGGGTTATTCTTTGATTATTTAAAGAAATAGTCAGCATGCAGAGAAGGATTAGAACAATCACACTTTCATTAAGGTAGAAATATGTTGTTATTCTTTGATGCCTACGGGCTATTGTTCTAGGATTTGATGTTTGTCGAATGATTTTTCTACTATTCATATTGTGATATTTGAGGATATGATTTCTATTAGTTGACGATTGAGAATATGTTTTGATGATGATCGGATGTGATGCCTATGGATTGTTGATCGAGGACATATTATGTGATGTCTATTTCATGCTTGTTATTTTGTGATGCCCACAAGCTGTTGATCGAGAAAATGATGATTGTTTGCTTACGGTTTATATTTAGGCGTTGATCGAGGATTTGACGATTGTTTGTTTACTGTTTATTTAGACGTTGATCAAAGATATGGTTATTGCTTGTTTACTGTTCATATTGAGATAGATATGTTTATTGTTATGTTCATGCGAGTTAGATTGTAATGTATATTCTATGTATCATTGTAACGACCCGCATTCTCAAACCTTATCTTTTTCTTAGTCAAACAAAAAATTTTCTTGTTACTTATTTATAATGTACGAAAAGAAAAACAATTCAGAGTACATAAAGCAGAAAGAGATAACAATTTAAAACATACTTTTAATTTAAAAATAAAATTCATGTTTTAACAAAACATTCATCTTATTTCTAAAAAGAAAACGTCAATTGAAAGCATCACCTATTTTAAAATCCCAATTAAATTTCTTTGAGCCATAACCCTCAAGTCAAATTCGCTGGGTAACTTAAGTGTTCATTGTGAACTGCTTTTCCTCTGGTATATAATGTAATATCTTGAATCTTCGTTGAGCTGAAAATATAGTTTAGTGATAATTTTGGGGATATTAGGAACTGTATTGGACATATAAGGGTATTGGTCAAGAGAAACATAATAGGAATAAGTGAATTATAATACCCCATTATGTTCATAATTAGCTTAGGAGAAGAATTAAAGTCAATTAGAGTTAGATTGGTTGATATCAATTGGTTTGATGGTTAGTAGGAATATTAAGAGAAAATATATTGGACACGTTTGGATATTATAAGGTTGAAAGTATAGGATATATATTATTTTAGGACATATAGGATTTAATGAAGGATAAAGTTAAGAAGGAATGGTGAAATATTTGGTTTATAGTGAGGTTTAGGCAATTGAAGAATTGATTTATGAATATTAAGGATAGGGTAAATGACAAATCAACCATCGTGGTTTGCGGTCAATGACAAGTGAACCACTATGGTATTTTTTTTAACAAGTTAACCACTGAAGTTTGAAAAAATAACAAAGCAAACATCGAGTGACGTTTTGAGACTAGAGACCGCGATTTCGCCGTCTCTGAAATCGCGGTCTCACTCCAGAGAGCCTGTCATTCGCGGTCTATGAAATCGGTGGTTCTGAAATCCTGGTTTGCGGCATTCTGAAATCGGTGGTTCTCTGAAATTGTGGTTTGCGGTCTGGAGTGAGACTGCGAATTTTGCGGTCTCTAGTCACAGAGACCGTGATTTTCGCGGTCTCTTGTCACAGAGACCACGAAAATCGCTGTCTCTGGTCACAGAGACCGTTTTCGCGGTCTCTGGTCACTGAGACCGCGATTTTCGTGGTCTCTGGTCACAGAGACCGCGATTTTCGCGGTCTCTAGTCTCAAAACGCCGCTTGATATTTTCTTTATTATTTTTTTAAACTTCAATGGTTAACTTGTTAGAAAAAATACATAGTGGTTGACTTGTCATTGATCGCAAACCACGATGGTTGATTTGTCTTTTACCCTTAAGGATAATATATATTGATTATATATTAGGTATGCATGGATATATCATGTTAAGGAAATAGCATGAGTGTGCATGATCTAGAGAAACATACATATAATTGTAGTTGGGAAAATGCGGATGATCGGTGCGATTGATCGACGAGGAGTTGATCGACCGGCGTCATCGATTGCACTTTTGAAGCAAAGTGTTTGGTGGACATTTGATGGACGTGTGGTCCATCATCCTTCATTACAATCTGTCGACCGTAATTTATGAAGGTGCAATATGAAGAGTTTAAACTGACGTTGAAGATAAACGAACCACTCTTCGATCGTCTGAATGTCAGGTAATTAATAGGAATGTCATATGGAGTGTCTGAACGTACAAAAGAATCAATGGTTATTGATAACAATGTCCCATGGCCTTCCGTCTTCACGGTTGACGTTGGATTATTGTCTATAATTAGTAACAGATGGGAGTGTTATGGAGATTTTTTGTGAAAAAGGGAGACAAAAGGGTTTGAAGAAGAGAATGAAAGATGAGTGAAGCTTTGCTTATGGATGAGAGGTTCTGTTTAGTGTACTTATGTCGAGTGTGAGGAATGAAATTGTGAGGGTATTTAATGAGTGACAGAGAATGGTGTTCTGTGAATTTGGAACAGTATAAAGGTTAGTGATTGAGTTTATGAATGAAAGAAGTGGATCCAAGGGGGTTGCATGGTTTTGGGAAGAGGAATACTATTAAATACAACTGATTATCGTGAGGAAAGTATAGAGAGGTATGTGTTCTTACGTTGTTTTAATATGTTAGTTGAGGAATCTGTAGAGATGATTAATGGTTTTAATAAAAGTATATGTTTTGGATTTGAGGGATATCAAACCATGAGCATGAGTTGTTATATTCAGTTTGTTTAAGCATGCATGACATATATATGGAGTTAATTGTAGGGAATACTTTCTGTATTGATGGTTATGTCCTTATTATGTACTCTGCTAGTTGGATGAAAATTGGTCACTGTATATGAATGAACATATTATTGAGAATACATGATTATTGGTTTAGGTTGTTAGTTGTATCATAAGAAGTATATTGGCATGAATAAGTTGGATTATTAGATTAATGATTTATCATTGTTGGACATATTGTTAAGATGTATCTCATTGGACTAAATTGTTAGGATAAACTAAGGAAATATGTTGGGCTATGAACTACTAGTTGTTAGGGTTGTTTATTGGGAGATATCTATTGATTATTTCATGTTGTTAATAACTAGGCTTTTATGAAGAATCTTAAAGTGTTAAACAATTAAAGCTAAGGACTTCAGGTACGTGCTACTGCATGTGCTTTGTCCGAAAGAACCTACATCACGGAAAATTAGTGTTTTGTTTGATGTTTGTTTACTAAATGCATAAGTTATGTTATT
>CM039482.1:21819596-21835240 GCA_022433065.1 Begonia loranthoides
GGGTATATCTTGGGGTATTTACTCAAAGAGAGTAATACCCCAAGAGAGAAAGAGAGAGTATTAGTAGGGTATTAATAGTAAGGGAGAGTATTACTGATGCGCAAATGGAAGCGATTTAGATCTAACCTGTAGAGTATGATGACAATGGACGAGGATTGGCAGTCAGTGAACGTCCTTTGAAGCTGGATGGACATCCCTTGCAGTGATCGTCGAGTAGTTGTTGAGGCAGACGAATGTCCATCTGAGATATCAGACATCTCTTGTTGGTGGGTAAAGGTTGGACGGACGTCCCTTGTAAAGGTCGGACGTCCTTCGTTGGCGGGTGATATTTGTCCGTTGTTGATCGGGTGAATGGATATCCTTTCTGGCTCTGATTAAAGCAGATGCGTCAAATATGTGAATGACAGACGTCCCTTGGAAGAGATGGACGTCCTTTGGAAGAGATGGACGTCCCTAGATGCCGTAGCTAGGAACGTGCCTGGCAAACAGACGAGAGCAATTGACTTGGACGTCCTTTCCTTATTTGAATTAGGAAAGTCTTCTTGCTTAGCTTCTTCCTTTATGCGGCAGCGACTTGATTTAGGAAAACTTGAAGAACTTCTTTACGCTTCCCTTATCTAACAAGAACGTGGATAGTGGGGTTAGTGGACTTGTGATATAACTCACACGTGGGTTCTTTGGATGTGACTCACCAAAAGGTTTGTGAAAAAGGAATCTCTCCAATTTCAAGAACAAGCAAAAAGCTTTGTATTCAACTCTCTATCTGTTTTTAAATATAATAACACTAGGTGGCTTTATATAGTTTTTTACAAACATAAATTTGGAATCAAATAAATAGGAAACCTTCTAGATGTTCCGTCCTTAGTTGGCCGATTAGTAAAAGATAATTTAGTAACTTTCTAAGATCATGACTTTTGTAACTCTCAGCTTGCTTTGTCTTCAAGGAAGGTGATTTCTTTCGGAGCTTTCCTATCACCATGTGTGATGTTACTAAAATCATGTTCTTCTTGGGCTTCTTTCCATTGTAACAAGTGTATGAGTTTCCCTTGATCTTCATAGTTTGGAAGCTCATCCAATTGGGCCATAAGTGTTCCTCTTTCCAAGTAGTTAGCAATATAAGTATTTATGAGCCTTTGGGCCTTTGCTCTTGTCATTGGTCTTTGTCATACAACAATTACTCTCTCTTTTACTCCCTTGAGAGAGTATTGATAGATAGAGAGTGTAATACCCCGAGAGAGAGAGAAAGAGAGTAATCTCCCAAAGAGAGAAAGAGAGAGAGAGAGAAGAGAGAGAGTAATACCCCAAGAGACAAATACTATATTGTGGTATTACACTCTCCCTCTTGGGGTAATACCATCTGAAAGAGTAATTCAATAGAAATAAAGTATTACTATTAGGGATAATGGTATTACTATTTAAGTATTACACTCTCTATCTCTAAAACCCCACGAGAGATAGAGAGTAATACTATCTATATTACTATCATTACTAATGGGGTATTACACTCTCTATATTACTATCATTATTAGTGGGGTGTTACACACACTCTCTCTCTCTCTCAAGAGTAATAAATACTCTCTTTGAGTTCTCTCTCTCAATTCTATCCCAATAGAGTAGTACAGAGAAATATTACCCTATTAATGAGAGAGTAATACCCCAAGAAAGAGAGTCCCCAAGAGAGAAAGAGTAATACTCTCTCTATCTCTCTCTCTCTCTCTCTCTCTCTCTATCACTATCACTCTATCTTTTGAGAGAGTATATACTCATAATGTAATAGTGAATAATACCCCAAGAGAGTTTAAAGAGATAGGGGTAATAGAAATACCTACTCTCTCTAAAGATTGATTACTCGAGAGAAAGGGATTACTCTCTTTCTTTCTTTCTCTCTCTTTCTCTTAGTATTACTACAAGAGTCTGATTACTCTCTATCTCTCTCTTTACTCTCTTTACCAATATTTCTCTCCTCCAATGAGAATGATATAATACCTCTTGGGGTAATGTAATACATAAAGTATTACTCTATTGAGGTAATACCCAAAGTGAAAGAGAGAGAGAGAGAGAGGGAGAGAGAGAGAGTATTACTACTCTTGGGGGAGACGGTATATTACTAGAATACTCTCTATTGGGGTATTACTTTTAGTATCACTAAGAGATAGGGTCAGAGAGTAGTACTCTCTAACAAGAGAGAGGCAGTATTCTCTCAATACTATTAATAAATTAAGAATAACCTATTCGAGTAAGTGATACAAACCAAGGAACGATTAAGAGCCAAGTCGTGGCCAAGAACCAAGAAACTTCACAAAACATGGATGGACCATTGAGAAAGTCAATGACAAAGAAGATAGCCCAATGTGTACATGTTTTAATCCAAGCCAAAGATCCATTAAATGGCAAGCCAAGGTCCATAAAGGTTCTATGCATTATGGAGGATCCAATTGAGGCCCAAAGTAACATTGGATTGAAGAAAATATGGCTAAAATGGAAGGAGAGATGAAGCATCCCACGGCCAAAGCCCACCACGCCCGCCGCCTAGAAGCCAGAGCCTGCGCCATGCAGACAGCGCCCTGACAGCGTGCGCCAACCGTAGCGACTAGGAGCTCGCCAACATTGACCTTCCGCGAGCGCCTCTAACCTTCATGCTATCCACCGTGCCTGCCACTGCGCGCAGTTACACACTTCTACCAAGCGCGCTACCCCACCAACCTGCCGACCACTTGCGAGCGCCAACCTGTCGAGCACCCGCAAGTGTTCACACCAGCCAGCCACGCGCTTCGTCGAACTGCCACCGCACCTTCACCACGCACGTCTCACCGTCCCGCCTGCACCGCTAGAGCCGACCAGCGCGTTCACACTCACCTACACCACCAACCGCGCATTTTGACTCTTTCTACTGTGGGCGCCGCCTCTTAGCGCCACCTCCTAAGTGCCACCCACGGCATTCTTCACATAATTTCGATTATTTTCAATTCTTTTGTATATTTTAATTCATCTTATAATGTTTTTAGGTCCCCTATTTTTGCCTATATAAGGATAGGCAATCCTTCATAACAACACACAACTTAGAACTTTAAATTTGAGAGTATTTTACTGAGAGAGTGATTCTCTTCTTGAGTTCTTTTTGAAGGACTTGATCTTCTTCAAGTGTTTGCTTGAAAAGGTCAAACTTGATAGCTTTGGTTCAATCAATAAGTTTGGTTTGGGTCAAGCTCCTTTCCTTGATAGTTTTGGTTCTTTTGAATCTCCAAAGCGTCCTGTGATTATTCTACGTTTTTGTCAGATATCGAATCTCTAATATCTGTGGTTCGTGTAAATATACCTCTTAAGTGTATTACCCAATAGATAGAGAGAATTACTTTAATACCCCAATAGAGAGAGAGTAATAGGGATATTACCCAGTAATGTAGAGAATATTACTATCTATTGGAAAAGTTAGATGTATTATCCCAAGAGAGTAATAACCCAAAAGAGAAATAATAAAGAGTGTTTACTCTATGCCAAGAGATAAATAGAGAGTAATAATCAAGATAATACCCCAAAAGAGAAATAGAGAGAAAGAGAGTAATACCCCAAGACAATACTCCAAGATAGTATTACCCTCTCTCTCTCTCTTGGGGTATTAGAGATAGAGAGAGTAATACCCAATAGTATTACTACAAGAGAGTAATACCCCAAGAGAGAGATAGAGAGTAATAGTATCTTGGGGTATTATTACTCTAAGAGACAGAGTATAGAGTATTATTCTTAGTGAGAGAAAGAGTGAGAGAGAGAGAGAAAGAGTGAGAGAGAGAGAGAAAGAGAGAAAGAGGGTGAGAGATAGAGAGAATAATACTCTATAATTACCCGAGAGAAAGAGAGAGGGAGAGAAAGAGAGTATTACTCTCTTTAATGTAATAAGAGAGAAATACCCCAAGAGAGAGAAACAGGGGGAGAAAGAGAGAGTAATACTCTTGATATAAATAAAAGAATAAGTTAGTAATATTAAAAATAGTGATTTTGTTACCATACCTGATTTCCATATGTAGGATGAAACCAAGCTCAATCTCAGGGATCAAGTATGATTTCCTTGTTAGCTTGTCGTACATAGTGCTCATTCTTCTTTTGAATATTTCCCTTGCCTTTGCGTATAATTCTCTAATAAACTCGGCTTTCCTTTTTCCACTAACAAATTCGTTAGCAGGCAACGGTGATATGTCAAGTGGAGTAAAAGGATTAAAATCAAAAATAATCTCCAAAGGTGAGTATGAAGTAGTAGAATGCACAACTTGATCATAAGCCACCTCAACATATGGTAATGAGAATTTAGGTAAACAAAATTTATCTTTTTCAATTAAATACCCATCATGTGTATAGTAGTCAACAAATGTAATTTTTCTACAACCTTTCCAAACATGACAAGAATCAAAATCCAATTTATACAAATATTTAATGAATCCCAATAATTTAGATTGTAGAGAAATGCTTAGGACATACCTTCTAATGTGGGTTAGCAACCACAATGTCTTTACCTTTGTTGTAGTGGATGACATATGGACACAATGTCTTTACTCTATCGACGGATATTCAATCCCCCTTAGTGGTGTTATGTCCTTTGGTAATTCCTTTGGATGTATGTCTTTATAATCCTGCAAAATAGATCAAACATCCACTAGAAAAGAAATAGTTAGCTCATGGGAGATAAAAGCAATATTTTTGCACAAAAATAAAAACAACTTTCTACTTTCCTCACTCTTTTTAATCACTCCAATTCTTTTCTCTTCCTTTTCTCCCTCGAATTTTACCTCCTTTCCCACTAATTCTTTTTCTGCTTTTCACTCTCGGTTTTCCCTATCTCTTCCTCCAATTTTTTTTTCTTCCTCTTTGCTTTTTAGCTCACTTCACTCTTGGCTTTTCTCTCCATGGCTTTTTTGTCTCCTTTTTTTCACATTCTCCTTTTTCTTTATCTTCTATTCCACTCGGTTTTTTGACTAATCCATTATTCAAAATTTTCCTTCCTTTTTCTTTTAAGTCTTTGTAGCTTTGAAATTCTTTGGCTATCCTTTCTTGGTCCATACCTGCTTCCCACATTTGTAAAGATGTTAGAACCACAATTCTCCCATTTTAAACTAGCAAATATTCATTTTTTAAACCATTGTGTACCAACCTATTGTATTGCCTTGGTCTTCCCAAAAGTATGTAAGTGACTTGCATTGGTACTACTTCGCACAAAACTTGATCCTTTTATTTTCTAATTGATAAAACAATACTTACTTGTTAAGTCACTTTTACTTCTCCACAATCACTTAACCGTTGTAGTTTGTACGGCCTTAGATGCTTCTCAGTTTCTACGCCCAACTTTTCTACCAACAAAGAGTACTAGCAACATTAATGTAACTTCCACTATCAATAATCAAACTATATACCATATTGTTCACATGACATATAGTATGAACAATATGTTCCCTTTGCACCTCATCGCTATTTTCTTTGGAGTGAATATTGAGTGCTCTTCTAGTAACCAATGGGTTCTTCCACATCTACATCGCTACAATCTTCTAAAGGCGACATATCATTATCACTTGAACTAACACTTTCTATATCACCATTTTCCAAAACAATCATAGCTCCTTTATTTGGAAAATTAGAAGCAATAAGACCAAAACCTTGACATCTAAAACATTTAACCTCTCGAGACTTAATATATGCAGAAGTTTCGGTCTTACCTTTAATAGGGTTAGAGTTTGAAGTTGTTTTATCATTGTTCCAATTAGACTTCCAGGATGAGTTACAGACAAACCCAAACTTTGAATTCCCCTTTGACTTCAATTGTCTCTCGATCTTTATGGCCTTGTGCAACAAGTCCCCTAGATCCACATAGTGTTGCAAAACCATAATGTCCAAGATCTCTCTAGCCCACCAATAAACCGTGCCATTGTAGCCTCAAGTCTTCCTCCATGTTAGCTCTAATCATGGCCACTTCCATCTCTTTGTAGTATTCCTCCACACTCTTGGAGCCTTGAGTCAAACCTTGCAATTTCCTACACGAGTCTCTATAATAATGGTTAGAAATAAATCTTTTACGCATAATTACCTTCATATCTTCCCATGTGACTATAGGAATTTCACCATAACTCCTTAATTTCTTACCAATTGTGCCCACCAAATACTTGCATAATCCGTGAATTCTATTGCGGCTAATTTAACCTTTTTCTCCTCGGTAAAAACTTGCTCAAATTTTCTTTCCCATTCCAAATATAATTCAAGATCACTCTTACCTTGGAACGGAGGAATCATCATCTTGATGTTGTTACGATTTCCATCTTTATGGTTTGTTTTAGCACCTTTTTCTCTTGTGAAACATCTATCTCCATATTCGGATTTCCCACACTAGTCATGCATGTGTATTTTTCTCCTCCGCGCATCACTTCCAGAAGGAGACTCCATGTTATCCAATCTCATGTTGAAGGCCTTTATTTGATCTTGGATGGCTTTCATGTAGAACTTTGAATTAAAGTTACAAGATTCACCTTCACTACTCATGGTTTTTGTTTTGTTCTGCGAAACAAGGATAAAAATTAGTAAAAGAATGGATCTCACACACTCCTTCATCGGTTTTGACACAAATCAATCTCTCTCCACTCGTGTTTCGCTCAAAATCTTGGCTTTTTCTATAATAATCCCACCCTTTTGCCTTTTACCTCTTAATTTTCTCTTTTAACTCTTTATTTAGAATTTTGATCAATGAAAAAATTCACAAGCAAAGACAAGTAAGATCAAAACTTTTTCAAGCCAAGAATTTCAATCTCCAAGAAAAGTAGAATCAATGATTTTTTTTAAAAGAGAATTTGCTAGCTATTCAAAAGGTTCTCAACAATTTAAGAAGGTTAATGATTTAGGAAAGAAACAATTTAAGAAAGAAAACAAGGAAAGATAACAAATTAGGAAAGATAAAAATTATGCAAAGAAATAATTTAAAACAACTAAGGAAATAGAACAAATTTGGAAAAATAACAAGTATGGAAAGAAATAATTTAGGAAAGATAACAATTATGGAAAGAAATACTTTAGGAAATAACACAACTAAGGAAAGATAACAAATTAGGAAAGATAACAATTATGGAAAGACATAATTTAGGAAAGAAAATAACTAAAGAAAGATAACAAATTAGGAAAGATAACAATCAATCAAAGATTTAATAATCAAATGATAGCAACAATGATGCACATAATTTTTTTTTGGGATAAATTTCTTTGATTTTTTAAATTTTGCAGGAAAGATTTCTTTTTTTTTTAATAATTTTCTTTTGGCTTTTGCAAGAAAGTTGGAATTTTCTTCCCCTTTTTTTTAAAATGCCTTTTACTAGAAGGTACAAATCTTTCTACCTTTTCTTTAAATAGTGCAAGAACAAGAACTAGAAGAAGAAAAGAAAATCAAGGAACAAGAAGAACAACAAGAAAAAAAATGAAGTATAAGAAGGAAACAAAAGAACAAGGAAGAAGTTTTTTTTTTTTGAATTTGAAGAAGAAAAAAAAGACAAGGAAAGATAGATAGAAAAAAAAATGTAAAGATAGAGACTTGAATCGAAGGAACCTTTGCTCAGATACCAAATGATGAGAGAACCACGAATATATCAAATCTGAGACCATTCAACCACGCGGAAACTAGAATTAGTATCGCCCTTAAAACAAGTATAGGAGCTTGAACCGTTATCTAAATAAGAACCAAAGCTATCAAATTGTGAACTTGACCCTAGCCAAACTTGTTGATTAGAACCAAAGTTATCAAGTTGAGGAACTTGACCTTAACCAAACTTGTTGATTAGAACCAAAGTTATCAAGTTAATCTTCCAAGTTTAATCTTGAAGAAGATCTAGTTCTTCACAAAGAACCAAAGAGAAAATTCTCACAAGAACTCTCAAAATTTCTGTCTATTCATCCTTCTCAAAAAAAGGTACAAGCTTGTGTTTAAATAGGCTACAAACATACCCAAATAAATTAGGAAATATCCATAAAATAATAAAAAATAATATTCCGAATCCTAGTGATTTGAAAGCTTAAAATTAATAAAAAAAACTTTGGAAACTTAATAAATAAAATTAGAAAAATTAGAAAACTGGTAAGTTGGCTGCCTAAATTAGAGTTGAATCTTGGCAGATTTCGAGATACTATTTGAATAACCAAATCTCCTCCAAAGCTTGCGATCTTGGTGTCTATGTAAAGCTTAAGATGCGTACGTTAATTTGTATGAAGACCATGTGTCCATTTAAAACTTTCAAGGCTTTTAATCACGGACTTTGGGCTCCTTTTCTAGGATCTCTCTCACAAAAATTGGGGGTTTTCCCATCATCTTCCATGTCTTTACTTTAATCCTTGGGCCTCCATTACTCTCTAAGGGTCTTAGGTCCATGTAGCTGATCCGGATCTTATCAGGGGCCCTTGGGTTTTCTTGAAACTTGACCTCCCATTGGATCCTTTGGTTTGTTTTCTCCTTTTTACCTCTCCTCCAATGCTTAATAATTTCCTCAAGGCCTTTACATCACGGACTTTAGGCTCCCTTTCTTGGACTTCTTTCGCAAAAATTAGGGACTTTTTCGTCACCTTCCTTGTCTTTACTTCAATCCTTGGGCCTCCATTATTCTCTAAGGGTCCTGGGTCCATATAGCTGGTCTGGATCATATCATTCCCCCCTTCTTTGAGAAGATTCGTCCTCAAATCACCTACATCATACAAAGTGATGCGAACCACCGGATATGAGAGATCCGTGACCCGATAACAACGCGGAATAATAACCAGGATGCCTTGGAGATTCAAAAGAAAATAGGAGCTCGACCCGTTACCTATAAAGAGGTAGGAACCGAAACTATCAAAGAAAGGAGCTTGACCCGAACCACACCTGTTGCTTGAACCAAAGCTATCAAGTTCGATCTTTTCAAGCAAACACTTGAAGAAGATCAAGTCCTCAAAGAGAACTCAAGAAGAGAATTGCTCTCAAATTTCAAGTTGTGTTCTTTGTTCTATGTTATTTTTTTTACAAGGAAGACTTTCCCCTCTATTTATAGGCAAAGAGGAGGGACATAGAAACAATAAAAGTATGTCCAAAATTTACAAAAGAATTCATAAAAATTAATGTTAGGTGAAGGATTGTCGAGGTGGCAATCTGAGGTCGGAGCTGGGTGGCGGCGCACGCGGCAGTAGGCGGCGGAGCGTGTGGTCGGCTCGTGTGAACGCGTACAGGCAGGCGCGCAGAAGGTCAGCACTGGCTAGCGCTGGTGGGGCAGGCGCTGTCGGGTAGGTGCGGCGTTGTCGGGGCGGCGCGCTGGCGGACGTGCAACAGTACGCGCGACCGGCTGGTGTGAACATGCTCTCCGGTGATTGGCGCAGTTGGTGCGGTGGCGCGCGAGGTGGACGGTGCAGTGGCTCGCACGGTTGCCGGAGTTAGGCAGGTGTGAACGCGCACAGATAGTCAACGCTGGCGGGCACCAGGAAGGTGCAACTGGTGGTCGCTGGATGGCCCATTGTCGGGGCAGTGCGCGGATGTCGGCGGGCGTGCTATCGGGCAGCTGTCTAGTCGGCGTGCCCGTTGACTTCTGGGCGGTGCGCTTGGTGGGCCTTAGCCGCTGGCTGGTTTCGTCCAACTTCAATTTTACCCCTTTTCTCTTCACTCCATTTCTTCCTTGGGTCTCCATTGGACCTTCAATAATGCTTATTACCATAGTGGACCTGGGCTTGTCATTTGTTTGGTCAAAACCTTGGACTTCATTCATTAAAGATTGTATACTTTGGTCCATCCTCTTTGTAAAGGACTTTCCTAATGTCCATTGGGTCTTGGCTATGGTTTGGCTCATGATGGATCCTTGGATTACATCACAAAGTCATGTCAATAGTATTTAAATAAAAATTAACATTACCATTTAAGCTCTGTATGATAATTTGATTGTTCTTTTGGTGCTCAAAAGTTTGAACAGAATCATCTCCTCATGATTGCATCAAATATATTTGATGAATGAAAGACCCTTCCCTTTCTCCACAATGTTTAGCAAATGGTGAGTCACATGTAAAAAATAATGAATACTCAAAATACTGATAAACTCATCATTTGTTTTATCAATTCGGTTATTATTGTCAAAGCATCAAACAATTTTACCAAAAGAATATTTAATCACACAATTCATCATTATCATGAGAATTCTCTAAATATCACATAGTTCAATATAATCATCCATTCATGCTTAAGTATAACTGTAAATTCCCAATAACTATTCTCCAAATCAAACTTAGAACACGTGCATTTTCTAACAACTCTATTGATCAACAACTTGTGTTTTTCATTAAGAATGTCAACTCGTAAGTAACATGTATTATACTAAATAATTACAACACATGTGAACTCAAAATTTAGTAAGTATTTCATCAAAATATCACATTATCGAATTCCTCTTAAAATAACAAAATTTAAATTTATGTGCTCAAATGTGATTCTACAACCAAGTTATCATCAACGCATCTAATAACAAATTTCCTAAAAAATTTAATCACATAATCCATCAATTTCATAAAGGTATTAGAAGCATTGAATGATAAGCATAAATAACCATTCATAAAGTCCATGTTTAAATTTAAACACTATCTTCCAACTATCACATTTTTTTATTCGAATTTGATGATAACTATTCTTTAAATCAATCATGGAATTCATGCATGCTCCATAGTTATAAAAATACCAAATAATGAATATCCAATTTCGAATTTGAGGTTCATCTAATCCTTTAAAAATTCCATTTTTCATATATCTAATGTAATTGCTATATGCTCCAAATATTTCAACTAGCAATTTATAAAAACTTCGGAATAATCAATGTAACTTTCTTGGCTAAGAATGCTTTACACATATAATAATTGAAACATGCAAACTTTTCATCAATAATCTAAAATTCTTATAAACATCTATGTATGCGACTTGGCGACAATTATTCCAAAATTTTCTATAAAAATTGTCACATGCATCTTTATCACAATCAATAATCCAAAATTTTCCAACATAATCTATGCATGTGATTTTGCCACAAAATTTCCAATATTTTGTATAAAAATATATACATGCATATTTATCACTATCAATCCACAATCTTCCAAAACCTAAGTCATTCACATGTAAACTCTTAATAAATTCTGATCTAAATAACTTAGTTTGAAGAGAAATTACAAACCTTTTTTACATTGGTTTGGCAACCACAATGTCCCTTACCTTTGTTGGATTGGATGTCCTGCGAAAACTTCTTGTTGCAATGCATCAATGTGCTTGCCTCCATTTAATTTGCCTTTATAATCCTGCAAAATAGGTGAGACAAATACTAGAAAAGAAGTTAGTTCAATGGAGGTAAAAGAAACATTTTTGCATAAAAGGAAATTCTTCTCACTATTCACTCTTTTTAATCACTCTAAATTCTTACCTTTCCTTTTCTCCCTCGGATTTTACCTCCTCTACTACTAATTTTTTTCTCATTTCTACTCTCCTATTTTATCCTCTCATCCTCCAATTTCTTTTCTTCCTCTTTGCCTTTTTTTCTCACTTGAATTTCAGCTTTTTCTCTTTTTGGCTCTTTTTACTCCTTTTTCATTTTCGCCTTTTTCTCTCTTCATTTTCGCCTTTTTCTTTCTTTAATTCTCCAATTTCCATTGTTTGTTCAACTCCTGCAAAATCTGATTTTTCTTCTTTTGCTTCAACTTGTTGCTTTTCTTTTCCTTTAGCATCATGAACATCTTGCATTTCCTCAAGTTCTCGCTTTCCTACCAATTGTTCTTCTTTATTGAAGTTGTTCCCTTGCTTAACTTCAATAGAACTTGATGCTGTAGTGGCACTTGGCTTCTTCTTTAGACAAGATTCATATAGCTTCACAAAATTGAAAGTTGATGTTTCAGGCTCTTTTTTTCAAAAATCAGATTTCCATGCAGATGAAGAATTTAAAGGCTCCTCCCTTCTCAAGCTTGCTCCCTTTTCCTTGAGAGGTCTCTCTACCTTGATGTTGCTCGATTTTCCAAATTCCCAATCCATTCGGAAAGTCTCTTCTCCCTTGGTTACTTACCTTTTCTTTCTCAAGTTCATACCTTTCAAAACGTTTCCTTTCTTGGATGATTTTTGGAGTTTTCCTTTCAAAATGATCTAAACTTGAATTTAGGGTAGGGAATTGATCAAACATATTCTTCATACATGTCTTCATATCCATGTTGTCGGGTCAATGAGTATAAAGAAAGTAGATGAGAAGAAGAAATTACAACAACTGTGACAAAAAAGAAAATTTCGCAAAAGAAGAAAGAAATAAAATTACAAAAAAAAAACTAAATGGCGTAATTGAAGTGCAGTAATGTAAATGTGATAAGTAAATTGCGGAAAGGTAAATTGCAAAAAAGTAAATTGCGGAAAGGTAAATGATAATAAAATTAAAGTCCATTCTCTCTCGCTCACGTGTTTCACTCGATTAATGTTCACTCCCACTCGTGTTTGCTCTTTAATGGATTTTATAATAATATGCTCACAGTCTTGCCTTTTACCACTCGATCCCCGTTTTTAGGTCTTTACGTAACAACTCAATCAAAGAACAAAAGGGGTGTTCAATCAAGGAAAAACCGAAAAAGTCTAAACTTTTTAAAACTTTAAATTCAATTTTCCTCAAGTTTGATTAAAAACTAAGCTACTCAAACTACTTATTGTGATTAAGTAGCCTAAGAAGCAATACCTTGAATTTGGAATAAGGTATTGATGAACTTTACCAAAGAGGAAACTTTTTTACCAAAACTGTCCAAAAACTAACAGAAACTGCTCGGAGATTAAATATGTGACTTGTACTCTTTGAGATGTTTCCAACAAGGTAATTTTTGAGATTGGAAGCTTTCTTTCCTTTTTTTTTTTGGAATTTTCATAATTTCGAGATTTTGCCCTTTTTTTTTTTTTAAGAATGATCGAAAAGATCAAAGGAAAGAAATTTGATAATGATAGATGATAGAAAATAAAAGAATTTTTTTATATACAATGGAAAAGAACAAAAGAAAGAGATGAAGAAATAGATAACAAGAAAATAAAGATAGCTACTTGAATTCGTTCGAGTCAATGCTCTAATACCAACTGATGCAAACCTAGGGTATTAAGGAACCCTAGACACAACAACAAACAGCAAACGTCAAAAAGGATAATCGTATGAATAAAGAAATGGGTTGAAAGAAACTTGACCCAAGCCAAACTTGTCGACTAGAACCAAAGTTATCAGAAGAAGCATTGACCATAACCAAAGCTATCAAAGTTTTGATCTTTCAAGAGTAAAACTTAAAGAGACCACGTTCTTCGTAAAGAAGAAAAAAAGAGGAAGACCTCACAAACACACAAGTTTTATTTCAAAATTCAATCCCCTCTAATGAGGCCTTACACTTATTTAAATAGGAAAACATTATGTTAACCGTGAAATATTGCAAAAAGACCAAAATAACCAAGAAAAATCATAAAAATTAGGATTTGGAGTCGAAGGGGCGGAGGGGTGGGCAGGAAGATGAGCTAGGTCTGGCTGGCATGCACACTAGGCTGGGTCGCGTTTACTGGGCTGAACCGCGAGTGCGGTGGAAAGGATAGGGCTGCTGTGCGGGCAGGTGGCTCTCGCTAGGTCTAGCGTTGGGCGACCAACCGGTGCTACGCTGACGGGTCGCGGGATGTGCCTTCTGACAAAGCGCACTGATGAGGTGCGGGCCAGCAACAATGGGCATGCTATCGGGTGGGTTGGATCCGGCGTTGGCTGCTGGAAGGGGCATGTTGACTGGCACGCGATGTGCGAGATGCGCGCGGTGACAAGCGCGATGATGAGGCATGAGCGAACAGGGCTACGCGTTGGGCACGAGTGTTGGACTGCATATTAGGCCATGCTGGACTGCTGGTTGCGCATGCTGGTCTGTGTGCTGTGTGCACTATAGAGGGACCCTCGGGTTTTCTTGAAACTTGACCTCCCTTTGGATCCTTTGGTTTGTCTTCCCCTTTTTACCCCTCCTCCAATGATTAATAATCTCCTCAAGGCCTTTAGATCACGAACTTGGGTGATGTGATCCAAGGACCCATGAAAAGCCAAGCCATTACAAAAGGCCAAGATCCATTGCAAAACATAAGAGGCCCAATGACAAGATTAAGAATGAAGGGAGTCATTATTATAAATGGCCCAACTAGAAAGGCAAAAGTTATAAAGATTAAAATTAGGAGTTGATTTTCTGCGCACAAAAATGGATATGATGATTTGGGCTAGATCAAGATTTTAAATGGGGTTTTCATGAAAATTAAAGTACACATCATAAGCTTTCCATAGAAACCAAGTTCGCAAGATTTGGAGGAGATTGGTCACTCAAATAGTATCTCAAAAGCTGCCAAGATTCAACTCTAATTTAGGCAGCCAACTTACCAATTCCAAGTTTCTTATTTTATTTCAAATTTATTTATTAAGTTTTCGAAGTTGATTTTGTTAACTTTTTTGCTTCCAAATCACTAGGATTCGGAATATTATAGTTTAGGAATATTTTCTATTTTTTTAGGGATATTTCCTAATTTATTTAGGTATATTTGTAGCCTATTTAAACACAAGCTTGTACCCTTTTTGGGAGAGGATTAATATACACGAATTTTGAGAATTTTTGTGAGAATTTTCTCTTTGGTTTTTTGTTAAGAACTAGATCTTCTTCAAGCTTAAACTTGGAAGATCAACTTAATAACTTTGGTTCTAATCAACAAGTTCGGATAGAGCCAAGTTCCTCAATTTGATAGCTTTGGTTCTTATCTCTTTATAGATAATGGGTCAAGCTCCTATACTTGTTTCAAAAAAGATCCTAAGTCTAGTTTTGGCATTGTTGAAGGGTCTCAGATTTGATATATTTGTGGTTCTCTCATCATTTGGGCCCCCTTTCTTGGACTTCTTTCACAAAAATTAGGAGTATTTCCGTCACCTTCCTTGTCTTTACTTCAATCCTTGGGCCTCTATTATTCTCTAAGGATCCTGGGTCCATGTAGTTGGTCCGGATCACATCATAGAGTAATACCCTCATGGGGTATTACTCTCTCTCTCTCCCTAGGGTATTACTCTTGGGGTATTACTCTCTCTTTCTCTCTTGGTGTATTACTCTCTGTCATGGGGTATTACTCTTTGTCTCTCTCTCTCTCCCTCTCGGTGTATGACTCTCTCTCTCTCTCTCTCTCTCTCTCTCTTGGGGTATTTCTCTATCTTTTTGGAGTAATACTCTCTATCTCAATAGTGAAATACTCTCTTGGGGTATTTATACTGAAAGAGTATTACTCTCTTAGGGGTATTACCATCTCTCTCTTGGAGTAAGTACTAGAGATAGAGTAATACATTACTCACTCTTGGAATAGAGTAATACCCCAAGAGAGAGACTCTTTCTACTCTCTCTTTGGGGTATTACTCTCTCTAGTTCTCTCGCTCTCTTAGGGTATTACTCTATTACTCTTAGAGTATTATAATACCCCAAGAGAGAGAATTACTCTCTTGATAGTTATACCCCAATAGAGTAATAACCCAAGTGAGAGAGATAATACTCTATCTCACTTGGGTATTACACTAAGATAGGTATTATTATTTCTCTCTATCATCTCTTGTGATAGTATAATACTCTCTCTCTCTCTCTCTCTC